>CM066031.1:222014810-222587310 GCA_033557465.1 Ichthyophis bannanicus | reverse complement strand
CCAGAGTTTGATTAGACATTGAGTGAAAACAATATTTTCTCTTATTAGTCTTATGTGGGTTACACTGTAGCTTCATTGCATGTCCCCTAGTCTTTCTACATTTGATGGCATAAACAATTGATCTACGTTTACCCTTTCCACTCCATGCATTAATTTATAGACCTCTATCCTATCTCCACTTTCTCTTACTGATTCCCTTAAATGCCATATGGATAATCCAAAAAAATACCAAGCCCTGTTGATTTTGCTTGATATTTATTCAGTTTTCGAAAGACTGGATCATTTGATCCTTCAAGGGCATCTACAAGCTTTGGGAATGGGTTTAGCAATGACGTGGTTTCAGACTTTTTTGACTGACAGACCACAGAAAGTTCTTTTTAAAAGTAAGGCATGCACCTGGAAGTCATTGCCGTTTGGTGTGTCCCAAGGCTCAGTTATTGTCAGCAATATTGTTTTATATTTGTCTGCAGCCTCCTGCTGTCTTCTTATGAGCTAAAGGCCTCTATTTTTGTAGTTACATTGATACACACATTTCTTTTCTGTTACTTAATCTTGCAGATCTATGCAGCAAGACCCTCGGTGCTTACCATATATCTGTGATTGCCTAACACAAAACAGACTTGTTTTAAATTTGGTAAAAATCAAATTGATATAGATAGGTCGTAAAATGATTCTGCACCTGCTTTTGTTGTGCTGTATGATGTGACTCAACTGTTTTTTACTTCAGTAAGGAATTTAGGTCAAAAGATTGATACACAGTTGTTATTTCAAATAAGTGAATTCAATGGGGCCGCGGTTCCGATATCGCACAGAAGCCGCTATCACTGCTTAGTAAACATACCCCTTATTGTAGCCAGACCAGTTTTGGGTCAGACTGCCGTCACCAGAATTTCTGGATTAGATTGTTGCAGTTTGCTTTATTTGGGTCTCCCTACTAATTTAGAATGTTGCAGTATGCCTACCATTGAGTAGTTCAGTTAAGGCACATATTGCAACTCAGTTTAAAAGCCTACACTGGCTTTCTATAAAGCAATGACTCAACTTCAAGGTGGATGCTTTAGGGTCTGTTTACTAAACTGTGTTAGCCTTTTGCAGCTATCATGGGGTGATAACTGCAAAAGCCCCAAAGTAGCTGCAGAAGTTCCAAGCCTGTCCCCTGTAGATACCGTAGAGGATTTGCACTTACCACGAAAACCCACGATCCCTGCATAGGCAGGTAGTGCAGAAAGTCACATGGTGCCTGCCAGTGCAGGGATAAGAACATAAATTAGCCATACTAGGTCAAACCATTATCCTATTTTCAACAGTGGCCAATTCAGGACACAAGTATCTGTCAGGTTGCCAAAAAGGTTAAAGATTCCGTGATGCTTATCCCAGGAGTAAGTAGTGGATTTACACTAATAGCTTTTACTATATCCTCCAGTAACTAAATCCAGAGTTTGATTACACGATGAATGGCAAGTGCAAGGGGAGGACAGAGCTATTTCTCTGATTGCTGCTGATACCCCCCTAAAACCCAGATTGGGCCTCCCTGACCTTTTACCATTGTTGATGCCCCAGATGTATTGATCCACGACACTGACAATGTAACCCGGCCGGACTCCCACTCTTCAGAACCCTCCCCCCTGGACAGATCCCAATCCTCATAGGGAACTGACCGGAGGGGATCAGGGCACTCCCGACCCATCACTAACAGCTGGCAAGCCAGTCGGCATCCCTCTCTCCCACCCCTGATCTACATCTAAAGTCCCAGCTAGCCAGTTGTCCCTCCTCCCAATCCCCTTCAAAAACTACAAGTCTGGCTAGTGTCATGAAGAAGTCCCTTCTGAGCCTATAAAGGTAGGGCAAGATGAGGATTTGCTTTCAGAAACTGACAGGCAGTCTGAGCACATGGCTCAGTGTTTGCAAAGAAGAAGTAAACAAACAGAGTCACGAGCTAGAAGGACACGCCCCTGCAGTGACGTATTCCCTAGCTCAGGAGGTAATGAGCTTCACCTGTTTCAGGGCAGGGCACAGCTAAGCCCTGAGAGTTACAATGATAAAAAGTGGTCATTAGCTTGGACCAAGCAGAGCCAGAAGGAGAACGAGGTGCAGAGCCCGATGCAGAGCCAGAGGGGGAACTGGAGTCAGAGCCAGCAAAGGAGCACGTTGACTAGAAGGAGTCAAGGAGGAGTGAGAACCAAGGGAGCCATATTCCTGAGGTCAGAAGGAAGCAACCCAGGACAGGGGTTGTCTGGCAAAGGCAGGAGAGAGAAGAATCTTCCTGAGAGGCAGGCTTGGCAAAGCTCACACGTTCCTAAGAGAGAGACAGGCTGGTGGGAGAATACCGGTACATCTGAGGGGAAAGTTAATAGGCTGAGAGGCAAGCAAACACCAGCTGTGTTTGAGAACCAGTCTAACCCTGCAGAGTGGAGAGTTCCTTCCTTTTCAAAGCCAAAAGGTAGGCTTAACAATTCATATAAGTTTGAACCTAGCTATAAAGCAGTTCCCTATAGTTACCAGAAAGTAGCAAACTCCCTGGACAAAAACTACAGCATATATAGTAGTTTACAACCCTGCTCAGGAGAGTGTTACCAAGAGAAACCACGTGAGGTCAGAGAAACCGTTTGTTGCAAAGATCAGGATAGCAGTTTACTGCC
Organism: Ichthyophis bannanicus; assembly: GCA_033557465.1. Classification (NCBI taxonomy): domain Eukaryota; kingdom Metazoa; phylum Chordata; class Amphibia; order Gymnophiona; family Ichthyophiidae; genus Ichthyophis; species Ichthyophis bannanicus. Next base: position 222,584,671 of record CM066031.1, on the reverse strand, counting down.
ACGCCCTGCTATTCCTGATGCTGAGGAAATGCAGATAGACTCTGTCCATAATGAAATAGTGGATGATCGGATGGACTGTACATTATCTTTGGCTGACCATGTGAATTCCCTATGCTGAACAGTGTCTGAGAGAGACGGTAAAAGCAGCAGAAGAAAAGGGAACATTTTCTTTGCTAATTGAAGCTGTTGTGGTTTTGTTTTGTATCAAGCACTGCACGTTTAAAGCCTGAAGCTGACAAGGCTAACTTACCTGAGTTCATGTATAATTTCCTCAAGCCAATTGTATGGCATGTTTTGTCCTGAGTTATTCACTTGCATTTAATCCGCCGGGAAGGGGAAAATAAATTCTTGTCATTGCCTGAAACCACTCGACTGCAACTCATCTGTGCTCAAAGGATAAAGGGACTTACATTCCCAGAAGGCCTTGCAAAGTTAAATCAAGCCCAAGCTCTCTGAGGCAGGAACACCACAGGCAGACCAAGTCTCAGCACCCTAGGCGTTGGGCTGGCCACCGTGAGGGTGACAAGTGGCGTAGTCTGTTCGGATTTTTTCGCTTGGAATACAAAAAGGACATCCCAATTAAGGGAAAAGAAAAGAAGAAGAACTTCAGGAATACAACAGAAAGTTTTGCCATAGCTGGAAAATACAAGGGGAACAAGAAATCTGCTAAGCTGCTGGAGGAAAGCAGGGGAGATTTCACTGGCAAATCGTGCCAGGAGGACCAGGACCCAGGAGGATAGACTCCTTTCTCAAAGTCTGAGTCTACACCGTGCAAAGGTAATGGGTAACTGGGCACGAGTGTAGAAGGATTCCAGTGAGAAAGGGAGTTTTGTTCTGCAGAAAGCTAGTGAGGTTTTAAAAAGAAAATTTGTGGCGCACTTGGTGGGCTTTTCTTTTGCTTTCTTTGCAGGGACAATAATCCTCAGGATGGATCCTCAAGAGGTATTGCGCTGGATGTCCAGTCAATTTGAAAGGCAGATGGAACTGGTTCACCGCACACAGGAACAGATGGCTGCGGCTATACAAGCCCAGCAGAAGCCTCTTGTAGAGCTGATGGAAGCTTTACGGTCAAAGCAAAAGGCTGCTGAAGATGCCAGTCTTACATTTTCTACAGTGGTAGGACCGCAAGGCTGCGGAGCCTTAACTTTTGGCCAGTTAAACACCAATGACAATTTGGATGACTTTATTGAGGCTTTTGAAAGGGTGGCAGTAGCAGTTAAATGGCCACCTGAGCAATGGGCAATGAGGTTTGCCATGTCCCTAACGGGAGAGGCTTTGTCTGCATACAAAACCATGCCCGCTGCTCTCGCGTCCACCTATGAAGAGGTTAAAAAAGCAGTGAGAGACAGATTAGGTCTGACTCCACTGTATTATAGGAGGATGTTTAGAGAATCTAGGCTTAAGTCTAATGAGACGCCAAAGGCATTATATCAGAGGATCAAAGCCTTGGCCTTGAAATGGCTTGTTCCAGAAGGGAAAACCCAGGAATCTGTGATAGACACAGTCATTCTGGAACAATTCATGGAGGCAGTACCTCCTGAGGTAAAATCTTTCATAATCCACCAAAGTTGCCAGACCACTGCAGAGGCAGCCGTCCTTACAGAGCGTTACTTTGAAGCGGAGTTGGCGAGCAGGCCAACAGGAGGCGCTCTGAAGCAAGCTGGAACAAGCAACTTTGCAGGATTAGAAAGAAGCATAAAAGCAAAGGTGTCTAATGTAAATACTGTTTTACCTGTGCAAAAAGAAAGTGTTACAATTGTGGGAAGATAGGACATTTCCAGAAGAGTTGTACAGTGCGGACAGCACTAATGTCTGGAAAAGGGAAACCGGTGCAAGAAGGCTTCCGGTTGGACGTGGAAGTCCAAGGCATTATGGCTAAGGCACTGCTTGACTCGGGTGTTGACCAGAGCATGGTCTCTGAAAAGCTCTGGCAGGCCGTGGAAGCTCACGGTAGGTCAGCACCGAGTCAAGCAGAGGGCCGTGTTGGGATACGTTGTGTGCATGGTACTTCATCCTATCATCCACTATGTAGGCTCTCCGTAAAAGGGCTGGGGACCCAAGAAGAGGTTTTGGTGGCCGTTGTCCCACAGCTTCCCTACGATATTGTGTTGGGGAGGGACTGGCCCCTATTCTGCAGAGGGTTGGAGAAGGGCTTAAGTGTAAAAACAAACCTGGTCTCCACTAGGTCCCAGGCAGGAACCTCCAGAGTAAGGGACGAAACCACAGAGGGAGGAGAGGAACTCTCTGAAGATAGAAATGAGCCTTCAGAGAGTGAGGATGAGGTGGTAGAGGAAGAAGTATCAGAGCTGCTTCCCGTACACGATGACCTAGTCAATGCCCCTTCTAAAAAGGTCAGGAAAGGGAAAGCAGATAGGCGCCGGGAGAGACAACGTAGGACCCAAGGGAGGGCCGAACTGCAGGCCGGAGAGGGGTTACCCTGGGTACCCACTGATCTAGTCAGGAAATTCCCGTCCTTTCCTAACGAACAAAGAGCTGACCCCGCATTGAAACGAGCATTTGAATATGCCCAAACTGATAGAGAGACTCTTCCTAGGTTTTTCCTAGATAAAGAAGTGTTATATAGGGAGTCCAATGAGTCACAAACAGGAGCTGTAAGGAAACAGGTAGTAGTGCCCACTACATTTAAGGCAATAGTGCTAAGGTTGGCCCATGACCACCCTGCAGGCGGCCATAAAGGGATCCAGGGGACGTTGGATCAAATCCTGTCCCGGTTTTGTTGGTCGGGGTTTTTTAAAGAGACCACCCGCTACTGTGAGTCATGTTCCACATGTCAGCGTGTGACCTCCGCCAAACCACGGGCAGTACCCATGATACCTACGCCCACAATATCAACCCCAATTTGCCAGATGGCAATGGATATTGTAGGACCCCTGATTAAGATGCCAAGAGGGTTCCAATACATATTGGTAATAATAGATCAGGCCACGCGTTTTCCTTAAGGAGTACTTCAGCTAGAATGATAGCCTTAGAGCTTGTTAAGTTGTTCTGTGAGGTGGGGTTTCCACAGGAAATGCTCACAGATCAAAGCAGTAACTTTGTATCAAGGTACTTAGCACAAGTGTGGGACGCATTTGGGGTGCGTCATATAAAGACGGCCGCATACCACCCCCAGTCCAATGTACTGGTTGAACGTCTAAATCAGACCATTAAGCAGATGTTGAGACGGGGTCTGAATGGGAAAATGTCTGAATGGAATACCCTGCTCCCATTCATTTTATATGCTTGTTGTGAGCGTACGCAGGCAGCCTTAGGGGCATCACCTTACGAATTATTATTTGGTTGTGCTCCCAGAGGGGTTTTAGACATTTTGCGAGAACAATGGGTGGAGCCAGAAGTTCAGGACATAGGAGTGCCTCACTTCTTAAAGGAGTTGAGAAGTCGGCTAAAAAGGACTTCTCAGGCAGCAATAGAAAACCTGAAGGCTAGTCAACAGCGGCAAAAGAAATATTATGACCGAGGGACGAGGCCTAGGCCGTTAGCAGTAGGTGATAAAGTCATAATTATGGTCGCGGACCCTGGACCAAAGTTTGAGTCCCAATGGAGAGGTCCGTGTACAGTAGTAGAAAGAGCAGGTCCCGTTTCCTACGTGGTAGAAAACAATAGAGGACGCCGCCAAGTATACCATTTAAACGTTCTTAGGCCCTGGCATGATAGGTCAGCGGCAGCACGTCTAGTTAGGATAGAAAAGCACAGTAGCGCCCCATTAGGGATTACGTGCTGTCCGAGCAGTAGCTCGTCAGCCCGTAATATCTTAAGGGGGGGGATCTGTCATGAAGAAGTCCCTTCTGAGCCTATAAAGGTAGGGCAAGATGAGGATTTGCTTTCAGAAACTGACAGGCAGTCTGAGCACATGGCTCAGTGTTTGCAAAGAAGAAGTAAACAAACAGAGTCACGAGCTAGAAAGACACGCCCCTGCAGTGACGTATTCCCTAGCTCAGGAGGTAATGAGCTTCACCTGTTTCAGGGCAGGGCACAGCTAAGCCCTGAGAGTTACAATGATAAAAAGTGGTCATTAGCTTGGACCAAGCAGAGCCAGAAGGAGAACGAGGTGCAGAGCCCGATGCAGAGCCAGAGGGGGAACTGGAGTCAGAGCCAGCAAAGGAGCACGTTGACTAGAAGGAGTCAAGGAGGAGTGAGAACCAAGGGAGCCATATTCCTGAGGTCAGAAGGAAGCAACCCATGACAGGGGTTGTCTGGCAAAGGCAGGAGAGAGAAGAATCTTCCTGAGAGGCAGGCTTGGCAAAGCTCACACGTTCCTAAGAGAGAGACAGGCTGGTGGGAGAATACCGGTACATCTGAGGGGAAAGTTAATAGGCTGAGAGGCAAGCAAACACCAGCTGTGTTTGAGAACCAGTCTAACCCTGCATAGTGGAGAGTTCCTTCCTTTTCAAAGCCAAAAGGTAGGCTTAACAATTCATATAAGTTTGAACCTAGCTATAAAGCAGTTCCCTATAGTTACCAGAAAGTAGCAAACTCCCTGGACAAAAACTACAGCATATATGGTAGTTTACAATCCTGCTCAGGAGAGTGTTACCAAGAGAAACCACGTGAGGTCAGAGAAACCGTTTGTTTCAAAGATCAGGATTGCAGTTTACTGCCACGCCCTGCTATTCCTGATGCTGAGGAAATGCAGATAGACTCTGACCATAATGAAATAGTGGATGATCGGATGGACTGTACATTATCTTTGGCTGACCATGTGAATTCCCTATGGTGAACAGTGTCTGAGAGAGACCGTAAAAGCAGCAGAAGAAAAGGGAACATTTTCTTTGCTAATTGAAGCTGTTGTGGTTTTGTTTTGTATCAAGCACTGCACATTTAAAGCCTGAAGCTGACGAGGCTAACTTACCTGAGTTCATGTATAATTTCCTCAAGTCAATTGTATGGCATGTTTTGTCCTGAGTTATTCACTCCAAAAAAAATTGAAGATCTCAGAAAAACAAACACCCCCTCAAAATAAAGCAATGGTGAGAAAAACTTTTTTTGTCGGAATATAACAACAAAGTACCAGGAATTCAGTCCAGGTACCACTGTGGTAATTCCTTTTTATTAAAGATATGGATAAAAGATTCAAATCCAAACACTTAGCTTTTTATAGAGTGCTATCCTCCGCACTGCAAAAATCTGCCAGCAAATTATAGTTGTGACTTGGCTCCACGTTTCGGGTGTAATCACAGATGTAGAAAAACCTTAAACACCCTGCTTCAGGCCCATCCAAACTGGCAAAAATCAAAGCTTGAATAAAACAACCCCGGAGGTGTACCTCACCAAGTAGTCGTCGGCGTCTGACGTCAGCATATACGAACAACTCTAATCCTCCAATCACAAAACAGGAAACCCCTGACACGGAGGGAAACCCACTCAAACAGGGAAACCCCACCAGGAGCCCATCAAGAGATTATACCTAAATGATAGTGTGCCAATCCACCTGAAGATTGAGACCATGAGGGGTAACAGAATCCAAAAGTATATCCAGCGTTGTTCACGCCGTTGCAGGCGTTGTTCTCTGTCGCCACCCCTAGGTGGTTGTAATAAAAAGGAATTACCACAGTGGTACCTGGACTGAATTCCTGGTACTTTGTTGTTATATTCTGACAAAAAAAGTTTTTCTCACCATTGCTTTATTTTGAGGGGGTGTTTGTTTTTCTGAGATCTTCAATTTTTTTTGGGTTGTTAATTTGATTTCAGCGGGTTTCATACTTAGGATTCTGAGTTATTCACTTGCATTTAATCCGCCGGGAAGGGGAAAATAAATTCTTGTCATTGCCTGAAACCACTCGACTGCAACTCATCTGTGCTCAAAGGGTAAAGGGACTTACATTCCCAGAAGGCCTTGCAAAGTTAAAGCAAGCCCAAGCTCTCTGAGGCAGGAACACCACAGGCAGACCAAGTCTCAGCGCACTAGGCGTTGGGCTGGCCACCGTGAGGGTGACACTAGCCACTTGGCCAAAGGGAGCCCCTCACCTCCCCGACCCCCCCAAGCCTTTACCTTCAAATGCCATTCTATACTATTCTATCCCCTTCAAAAGTGTGTATGTCATTCCATTTCCATTGAGAATCAGCGCTATACATTTTGAAAAGGTGACACATGCAAACTGTTTTCAGACATGTCTCCAAAACACTGTTTAAGAGGGTGATTTTATTGGGGGCACACGCTTTTAGGCCACAAGTGCACCCGTATCTGGAGGTTATTTTAGTCCTTAATGTGTTCATGTGGCCACATACGTTCATTAATGACCTCTTATAAAATATCAATCAGTGTAAAAGTTCATGCATTGCTTGATGGCGTGTACTTTGCGGATGGTGTTTGGGAAGAACATGGGCAAAGCACACATGTATGCACGTAGATTATTAAAATACTATTACTTATGTGCATTCTTGCAAACATCTAGGTGAGAGTGTTTACACCTGTTGTAAGACTGATGTAAATGCCCGTGCCTTAACTTAAGAAGTGACCTTTGCCACTCAGGCTGGCATTATATAAAGAGAAGTAGGTGCCTACTTGTCTTTATAAAATTGGCTTCACATAGATGCTTTAAAAATCACTTTAACTAGGTGCCGCATTCTAAAATTACCTTACTACTACTACAACTGAACACTTGTATAGTGCTACAAGACATATGCAGCGCTGCACAGACATGTAAAAGATGGTCCCTGCTCATTAGAGCTTACAATCTAGTCAAGACAGACAACACAGTAGCTATAGACTTGGGATACATCTACCAAGGATACCAGGTGAGTCAAGATCTGAAAGAGGCACTGAAGATGTTTCAGTCTGGATTTGAAAAGGGTCAGAGAAGGCACCTGACATACAGACTTGGGTAGTTTGCTTCAGGCATAAGGAGCAGCAAGGTGAAAGGAGCAAGTCTGGAGTTAGCAGTAGAAGAGAAGGGCACAGCTAGAAGTGATTTGCCAAAAGAGGCAAAGTTCCTGAGGAAGGGTGTAGGGAGAAATAAGAGAGGAAAGGTAGTGAGGAGCTGCAGAATGAATGCACTTATAGGTCAGCAGGAGAAGTTTGAAATGGATGCGGAAACAGATAGGGAGCCAATGAAGTGACTTGACAAGAGGGGTAATATGAGCATAATGAGGCTGGTGGAAGATTAGTCAAGCAGCAGAATGTTGAACAGTCTGAAGGGGAGAGAGAAGATACAGAGGGAGACCAGCAAGGAGTAGGTTACAATAGTCTAGATGGGAAGTGACTAAGGAGTGGATGTGTCTTAGTAGTGTTGTTCAGAAAGGAATGGGCAAATTTTGTTGATGTTATAGAGACAGAAACGGCAGGTTTTAGCTATCAGTTGGATATGTGTGGAGAAGGAGAGAGAGGAGTCAAAGACGATCCCAAAATTGCGAGCTGAGGAGTAGAGAGTTATCCACAGAGACTGAGAAAGGAGGAAGGGGAGAGGAGGGTTTAGGGGGAAAATAAGAAGCTAAGTTTTGATCTTGTTCAATTTCAAGCAGCGATGAGACATCCAAGCAGCAATGTCAGAAAGGCAGGCAGAAATCCGGGCCTGGATTGTCAGAGAGATTTCAAATGTAGAGAGGTAGATCTGGAAGTCATCAGCATAAAGATGGTACTGAAAGCCATGGGATGAGATGAGTGTACCAAGGGACTGGGTATAGAGAGAGAAAAGGAAAGGACTCAAGATCCTTGGGGTACAGCAACCGAGAGCGGGATAGAAGTAGAGGAGGATCCACAAAAACAAACACTGAAAGAGCGATGGGAGAGATAAGAAGAGAACCAGGATAGCACAGAGCCCTTAAAAGCAGCTATAAATATCAATATAGACAATTTTGGTCATACACTTGCTTTCTCTATATGAAACAGGGAATAGACATGTAGGGCTACTTCCCTGGATATTCAGTGGCATTAACATGGTTTGTGCCACTGAATATTTGTGGATGCCACCTCTGCATGCCCTGATGCCACTGCTGAATATCAGGTCCGTAGATTTTTGACCCGCCTAGACCATGCCCCTTTACAATTTCTCCATATTATGAACATCAACATGTAAATTTAGCCCTCGACATTTATAGATGGTTGTCATTTCCACTTATAAATACTGGATTTTCCATGTGGAAATTGAGAATAAGGCTTCAAAAGAAGGCCTCTCGAATCATGGACCATGTTGGGTGTGTTTATGGGACAGCAATCTTGTCTTGAAGTCCTCTACAACACATGTAGAATGAGTACTCTTGTCCTTTGGTGGTGGCTATGAAACAGAGTTGTGTTTTGAAAGAATTTGAATAATAGATTTTGATATGAATTCATATGGAGAGAACAAAATGCACTATATTGCATTTGCCGACTGTGGGCCTGATTCACAAATACATTTTTCCCATTCTGTGTCTATGGGCAGAAAGCTAAATTGAACATATGCATAGTATTTGCTAATATTTTCTTGCTTGCTTGACACATGATATATTGGCAAAGACTAATGTAAATAAATCAAATTATTTAATGTCGCTAATAGCTTTTTACACTTTTGGCAAGGCAACCCCTGGAGTTCCAGCTTTCTTTTTTTTTCACTTAAAGTAGCATCCAGATGCCTTTCTGTGAGGGATGGCAAAGGATCCATGTCAGGCTGAGAGGTATAAAAGCAAACTGGCTTCTGTTCATTGGAAGCCAAAGGGCTAACAGTCTTCTCTTATTTGAGGCATGATCCCAGACATCCATAACAGCAGGGGGCAATTATTAAGGAAACCATATTGTGCAATGTCAGTGTACCAGAAAACTTGAACACAAAAAACTAATGCCCCCAAACCCCTACATAAGTCTTTTCCATTCTTCAGAAGGTTGGATCATGCCAGATGCTCCTTAGTTGATGATCCCTTGTTTATGTTCCTTAATCCCAAACCATTCTATGCACTCTCCTCCTTCACACAGGCAGACACACCCCAGCCACCTAGCTGCAGACAAACAGAGATTTTGCTATTTAGAAGCATAATCTCTAAAGAAAGAAATTTGAAGAGTGTGACAATTACACCAGATCTCTCTTGAAAGGTGACTGAATTCTGAATGTTTACAAGAACTTAGCGAATGTTACAGTAATAAGGTTGCAGACTTGATGATCAGCAATACTGCTTACAATTTGTGTAAATCAACTTTTTCCTGCTATGCGAGCAAATAAGATCTTTCAAGCTCTGGTTAGAGCATATAAGGCATGATTTTGGACTTAGAAAAATGGATGATTAAAAGTTATTTGTCAAGTAAAAATAACCTTATCTTGTGCTTTATTTATAAAGGGAAGGCCATACTAGTGCATTACTTTCAATGCTTTCTTCCCAATACTTTGAAATTCTACTTTTCAACCTGTTTAGCCTATAGATTTGGATGTTCTTATCACATACTTAAACACATTGACATATTATTTTCCACAGGTCCCATTTTATGTAATGGGATCTATTTACTAATAATGCATGTTAATCATGTTACTGAACTTTATTTCACACTTACATACCAAATATCAATCCTGAAGTGTAACTAGTTTTGCTTCTGTTAATTGTTTTGTTTTTAGATTTTTTTATATATATTTGATTTTTTTTTTCAGATATATTAGCTATAGCAATTTCATGCTTATTTTATTGTTTTTATTAGATTTGTGTACTATATTATATTTATGTATTGTATTTTATGTTCTTGTTCTCTGTACCACCCTGCTTTTTTATTTGGCTGGAAACCTCTATTAGCTTTTCAGCTAATTTGTTTTGTTTGGGCAGCAGCAACAGTCACTTCTTAATTAACCAAATTGCATTAATGTACATAATGTACATTTATGTACATAGTTTCCCCCGTTATCCAAGTTGATTGCTCCTGTTCATTGTAATGACCTGACTCTTGTTCATTGTCGGATTCTGTTTTGTTTTATGTAAACCGCGCTGATCGTAAATAGTGCGGTATATAAGAAATGTAAAATAAATAAATAAATAAATAAAATATGTATTAAACAAAATGAAGCAAAACATTTAAGAAACAAAATAAAAAAACCTACCCATAAATGACACAGGAAACTAAGCAAAACAATTTTTTCTTTGTATGCACACTCCTATTTCTAACTACTAGACTGCTATTCTACTCCCTTATATCAATTTCAACAATGTTATGCAGACATTATTTCTTTAAAATGGCATAAGATATGATCATACATAACAAAACCTCACTAGTGTATCATATCCACATCACAACATAGAGACTCTGCTTACCTCCCTCTTTGACAACCTACTGAAAGGAATAGACAACATAAAGAACGGTTTCTTACTAATTTTCATTGACATCTCAGCTGCCTTTGACATGGTATCTCACCCCATACTCCTACAGCGCCTCCAAGAAATGGGATTATGCAACAACACCCTGAAATTGATCACCCCCTACCTAAACAACCGCACACAGCAAGTAAAATGCGGGGAAAAGAAATCAGCTCAATTTACCACCACACAAGGAATACCACAGGGATCGGCCCTTTCATCAATACTATTCAACATCTCTATACAGCCCATATGCAGCATCATCAGACAACACAGCATACAATATCACCTGTACACAGACGATATAATGGTGTACAACCCAATCGACCTGAGTACCCCTGACATAACCTCAATGACTGAGTGCCTCGAACATATGAACACCTGGCTTGCCAACAATAACCTCAAGGTAAACTTTGATAAGACTGAAGCAATGTTTATTTCCAGGAGCACGACATTCAACCCACCCCAAGAAATCAACATACTACACAGGACAATCACAACAAAGGACGAAGTAAAGTATCTCGGTGTCATCATAGACAAGAACCTGAATCTACACTCCCACATTAACAAGACTGCAGCAAAAGCATATCACCATTTAACGATCATCAGACGACTCAAGTCACTCCTCAGCCGAGAACACTTCCGCACAGTATGCCAGGCAGTCATCACCCCCTACGGAAATTCCCTATATCAGGGGTTACCCAAACACTCAGCACACACACCTCAACTGGTTCAGAACACTGCAGCATGCATAATTACAGGCACATCCAAATACGAACACATAACACCAATACTCCGACAGCTGCACTGGCTACCCATAATGGCATGGGCAAAATTCAAGGCAACACTAATTGTCTTCAAGACCATACACCACTGCTCAGCAGAACGTCTACAGACTACAATAACCAAAGACACAAGCAGAAGACCCAGGCAAACCCAGGCAAACCCAAGGCAGCAACAGACTCCTCACCCCGGCCGGATACCACAAAACGAAGCAATCAACATCCAGAAGAGCCTTCTCACTCTTGGTGCCAGACTTATGGAACTCGCTCCCTGAGGAACTAAGAGCACAAAAGGACCTCAAGGACTTCCGCAAATCCCTCAAAACCCATCTGTTCATGGCCTCATATCAACAAGTACCTTAACTCCCAATCTACACAGCCTTGCCGATACAGCCACCATACACCAACATCTCAGACCTGGGACTCAACCCCCAGAAATATATGTATGTCTTTTCACCTATGTTTAATGTAGACCCCTCGTTATATCCCTAACCACTTTGATTGAAGGATAAGGTGGTATACAATACTGGCTAAATAAATAGATAAATAAATATCCTAGAATTGACACCTAATAACAGTTTTATGTTGAAATAACTCTAGTTTGTTTTGTGTACCATCCATGGTGTAATTATTATCACATTTAAAATGTTAAATATTATATTTTTCTGGTCATAGAATAAAATGATATGACATCTAATAAAAATGTTTCTAATTCCAGGTGCTCCAACAGAATGTTCAAATGTATATAGTCTTATTCAAACAATTAAAAAATATTCAGTCACTATGGTAATTGCTTTTGTGAAATCAAGGTCCTATTTCTGTGACTACCTTACATGGGCACCAGTGTCTTGCTTTCTGATCCACTCACCCAATAGAATTAAAGTCCAGTCCAATGTGATTGTGTATATAAATATAGTAGATCTCTCAGGGGGTGATGGTAGCCCCAGAGATCCTATTTAAAGTAAAGAAAAGGTGGTCCACTGGCACTTTACAACAAAGGAGGAGAATAGTAAACACAGTTCCAGTGCATTAATAAAGCATTTGCAGTTCATAAAAAGGCAAATTAGTGGCAGAAGGTAGCTGAGTGCTAAGGTTTTGGAGTTTCAGAGTCCTCGGACTAGAAGCGCTCCATTGGTGTTCCTTCCCCTTATCGTCAGATTGCTGTTCCAAGCTGGGTACCTCACTCCTCTTTTCTCCCAGTTCTGTTTCTGAAACGGAGTTGGCAAAACCCCATAGTTTCAATGCCTAAGGCAGGTATCACCAATTGTATAGTGTGTTTTAGATGCAGACAGACTATATTCTTATGAACCGCAAAATTAGAGGAGGTGTATCTCCCAAATGGAGATGTAAGTACAGTGATATTTGTTCTTCACCCCAAAAGGGCAAATATAAAAACAGTTTAGAAAAACAGCAAAATGGGATGTGAGCTGCTAACTCCCAGGGACCTATCTTTCTCCACTCTCATGGACAAATGCAAGGAAAAGACTAAAGCTTGTCCCCAAAGCCTAGAAGATCCATTGCAGTTGGACCTATGGATCATTGTTTTCAGGGATCGGGGGCACAAGGAGGTGCCTCTTGTATGCAGCTGATTGAGAAAACACCAGAAGCCAATGGTCAGGAATCTCTATCTGGCTCAGAGATCACACTTAGTCCAGAAAAATGGATTCCACCATTATAGTCATTGACCTGTCCACTTCCAATTGCACAGACGTCCACCACAGTGGAGGGTCTCCAGAGTTGGTGGAAGCAACTCACTGCAAGGAATTTCTTCAGCGTGTGATATTAGCATGGGAAGGCATGTTCCTTCATCGTGTTTGTTCTATATTAGAAGTGCCTGAATTGGCATTGAATGCTTCCTTTCTTATTGTATTTGGGGACTCCCAGCAAAGGCCAGATCAGTCAGAGCTTTCTTTTCTGGCTGTTTTCTTTTTCCACGAGCCATTCAGAGATGTTTACTCTAGAATCGATTTGGCAATTTATTGCCAGTTTTGGCCAGGCTTTAGTCCCTCATATTAATCAGTTGAATTCTAATCTTCAAATGACTGAACAGCACCTTTCTAAGAATGTGGAAGAGACCGAGGATATAAAAAATAGCACATAATCTATGAATCAGAAAATTGAAACTTTACAATCCTTTGAAGAGAATGCATTTAAAGACAATTTATTTTTAAGAGCTAAAGTTGAATCGTATGAATAAGCAATAGATAAAAGTGAGCTGGTTGATATAGTATATCTGGATTTTTGGAAAGCCTCTGATAAGGACCGTCTGATGGAGACTTTTTGTTTGCAAACAGGAAGTCAGTATCGGGCATCAGAGGGGATGGAAGCAAACAGCCCCGTAGTGTTGAAGTTTTAAGGGAAGTGCCGCGGGGCTGTTTGCAGCCATTTCCACTGCTGCAGATCCCAGAGAGGGGCAGCAGCGGCAGCATTGTGTGCCGGGGGGGGGGGGGGGCCCAAGCCCTGGGAACACTCCATAAAGTTACTAAGGGCCCATTTACTAACCCTTAGCATGTAATTGGTGTTAACATGCATTAACGAATGGCACAGCCCATTATATTCCTATAGGCATGGGGGTTAGATAGTGCATACTAAAGCCTGTTAGAATGCACTACACGTTAGTAAAAGAGACCCTAAGTGGTACATTTAAGACAAATCAGAGAAAATATTTAACTACTCAATGTATAATTAAGCTCTAGAATTTGTTGCTGAAGGATGAAGCAAACGTAATGGGGGTCATTTTAGAAGCCTCATTCATTCTTTGAATGTCCAAAAACAGGCTTAGAGACGTCCAAAGTGCAGAACCATCTCCAGAGCCATTTTAGAAGCTAGCTCCGGGGGGTGTCCGATTCTGAACAGGGGCATGGAGGAGCCGTGGCTGTGGTGTTCTCAGGAACCTGGAGGCATGGTTAGGGAATTCTCAGAGACCCTTGCCTGATCACAGAAACATCATGGGCGTGCAGCATCACGTCTAACCCTAGACCGAACGGACAAGCATCTGAAAAGTGCACGTTCTAGCTGAAAACCATCCAGAGGGCGTAGAGAAGAATGCGCTCAGTCATCTCCAGCACTCAGCACAATGTCAACAGCAGCAGCAGCAAGATTTGAACCCCTGGCTATCCTAGATGTCTAGATTGATACCCCACTCCCCCCCCCCCCCAAGACGTCCATATCAGGCATGTCCAGGTTTGTGAAATCATGTCTGCACCTGGACGTACCTGCATTTTTTTCAGACGGTCTGGCTTAGATATCCCAGATTACACTTGGACAGATCTTCTAAAATTCCCCTCAATGCGTATAGCTGGATTTATAAATCCTTCTGTCAAATCCCTGAAGGAAACGTTCATAAATTGGTATTTACCAGCATAGAATTGGTCTCTTTGGGGGAACCTGCCAAGTTCTCGTGACCTGGATTGGTCAGTGTTGGAAACAGGGTATTGAGCTTGATGGACTTTTGATTTGATTCAGTATGGTGGTTGTTGTGTTATGTTTCTTTTAAATGTGTGAAACTAACTGAAAAAAGGCATTGGGGAAAAAAGGTTGAGAACTGAAAAACAAACCAGGAATGTTTTGTCTGTGCACATCTTTAGCGATCAGTGTCACCACCAATTGCATAAATGCTAATGAATATTGGCCTGGTATAATTTTTATATTTTTGATCTTGATTTGTTTTAAATAATTGCATTTTTTTCAGGAGACCTACTTTGAAAAATTCAGTTATTTTCAAGCGTGAATGTGCTTCGGTTCTGCTGCTATTGTGTCTTATATCCCACTTTTCAGTTTCTTTTCTCTATTTTGGACTTGAGCTTCGTAGTTCGTATGGCTGAGCAAATGGGATGGGCTGAATGGTCTTTGTCTCCCATCCTCTTTTATGCTTTTATATTTTTCTGGATTTTTATGTAGGACCTGATTTGGTTACTAAGATTTATTTGCAGAGATAGAGAATAAGAAAAAAACCTGTGAAGGTACATTTTAGAAAGGCCATTTAGGGCGTGTATGGGATGTATGCTAATCCATGTCAATTTTAGAAGAGAGAGTGTTCACGTGTGTACCCTGTCTAAAATTGACTTATATCCACCCCTTGACATTAATGGTTTTAATAAACCATGCAATGTTGATTTACATATGAGCGCATTGTGAAATGGTGAAGCCTTTACATGCAATATCCAGTAGGCGGCAGTGGTGGCAAAGACTGCAGCCATGCTCTAAAATGGAAAACAATGAGCATGCCACCAGTACAGCAACATAGATGTGGAAAATGCGAAGGGGGAAATGGCTATGAACCCATGTTTGCAAACTTTGGGACCCACACCTGTGCACACTGCATAAGGTGGCAAAATGCACATGCCAGACAACTGCTGCGTGCATGCCCTGTGGAGCCATGTCAACATGCTTCCACTGAATATGTATGCCCAAAAAATATTAGTCCACACTAACAGAGCACCAATATTCTTCCACCTGACAGCCCAAATTTGGGCTGAGACCATGCTCCTGCTCCAGCTGGTATTAGCTGTGGGGCATGTCCTGTACTGGCCACTGGGTGCAGGGCACCCCATGCTGCAGCAAGGATGGTCTGGGAGAGAATCTGCATGGCCCTGGCCAGGTAGGAAAATTATTCTCATACCTCTACCAACATCTCACAAGGAGCCACCTAGCTACACACTGGCACCCATTGTGTAGGTATGGAAATATGAGAATCAATGTTGCCCCACCATTAGGCTAAGTAGTTGCACAGGGCAAACGCTTTTGAGGGCTAGCAAAGGGCAGCAGTGTCAAAGGAAAAATCAATCAATCCTGACAGCCACACACATCAACAGAACCATCAGCACAGTCATATACCTGCAGGGAGAGCAGGAATACACACATACAGACAAAGCAAATTGTTCCATAGAAAAGTATGACGGGCAATGACGCATATTGCCAGGAGCAGTGTAGGAAAGGAAAAAAAATCAATGATCATGACTGTAAAGAATAATTGCCACATTCTCAAGGGAGAATTGTGGGGACATCTAGAGCGCCCAATTCCCTAGCACTGGCTCTGATGAAACTTCTACTTTGAGTCATGGCATCTGCCAAAGTGTAGCCTCCACATCCACAGCCACAGTCACACCTACAAAGCTACATAGCCGCATGCTATAAAAAGGTCAGCCACTCTGTGATATACACTGGCTGGATAGAATTGGCACATAACAAGAGGGTAACATATTTCAGGTACAGTCACATGGAGATGTGTAGCAATGCCATGATCTTTGGACATAGAGTGGCAAGACTATGCATGCCTGCAGGCATGAAGGCAAACAGGACCCCTTCCCACTGTACATGACATAAAGAGATGGGACAGTTCACATAAGTCTTCTAGGCACACAGAACTGCACCATAACTGTCTTAAACATAAAGCACACATCCGCAGAATAGAGGCACACAGGTTAGAAACATAGAAATATGACGACAGAAAAAGACTACATGGCCTATCTAGTCTGTCCTTCCATATCAACAGCTACAACAGTCCCCTTTTTACCTTTAGAGATCCTCTGTGTTTGTCCCATGCTTTTTTGAATTCAGTTACTGTCCTCATCTGTGCCACCTCCACTGGGAGACTATTCATAGAAACATAGAAATACAATGACAGAAAAAGACCACATGGCCTATCTATTGTAAGTTGTACTGGGAAGTAGGACAAAACAAGTGCAGGTATGCTGTTGTGCATGGAAACTATTTGCATGGTACCAGTTTTATACACAAGCCACAGCTCCCATTCACCTGGACAGTGTCAACTCCTTAGATGAAGGCATTTCACACCAGTAATCTAATAGGGGTACAAGTTTATATTATTATTAATTTTATTTACATTCTCTTATATACTGTGCTATTCTGCATCAGTGCAGTTTACATTGAACAGGGCATTATAACTTGGAGATAGCTATTTTACAGGGAACATGGGCTATGGAGGGTTAAGTGGCTTGCCCAAGACCACAAGGAGCACCTGTGGGACTAGAAACCCCAGTCCTTCCAGCCCAAGGTTGCTGTCCTCTAGTGGGATTTGAACCCCTGACCTTTTGGCCTGAAGTACCTTGCCCCAACCACTAGGCCATTCCTCCACCCCATTTTTTCTTCATAGAGGATTTCACATAATTCTGGAGACTGAAGCCCTTAAGACATGCTTTCCAGCTATGCAGAGGACCCAGCCCTGCTTGCTTCAGCAAGTAAGACAAGTGCTGCATCAGCAAGAGGGTAGGTGATGGCAAATGAGCCATAAATGACATAAACATGGGAAACCCCAGGAAAGGCCATGTGTACTTCTCTAGGCCATGAGATGTATGCTGGCACCATGCATCTAAAGCATGGAGAGTCAAACTGGAATGTCAGATGACCCAGCTATCCAATCAAGGGGATAGGTGAGAATGGGGGCAGCTTGCAGAGAGCCTTGAGCAGCTGTCAAACAAGGCCTATGGAAGCCCCAGAGGTATTTGCCACAGGACAATGGGGCCCATTACCCATGTAATGGCAACAAAGGAGGCCTAGAGGTAAGGAAAAGGTATCCCTAAGATGGACCACATGGAAATAGAGAGGAGGTTTGAATGGGAATCTCTAGGTCAGGGTGCACCCAGGTGGTGGAAGGTGAGGGCTTGACAATAAGAAATATAAGAGGGGTCATACATATTTTTCTGTCTGCAGCCAGCCACATGTCTAGGCCCCCCACAGTGGTACAACCTCTGATGACAAGCCCCACACCAACACTGGACATGTGGGGCCTGATATTCAAAGGCATTTTCATGGTTTACAGACCTGCAAACTATGTAAATGCCACACGGTTAGTGCCACTGAATATCCACGGGTGCCAGCACTACATGCCCCAATACTAACTGGTTAGCATTAGGGCAAAGTGGGGATTCCAGGGCGGAGCAGAAGCAGCACCTATTGCTAACTTGGAAGAGGCAATATTAAGCCACTACCTAGTTAGCGGTATACGGCAAAAGCCAGGCGCAAGAAATTCTGGCCTAACTTTTGCTATGTATCATTAACTGGGTAGTGGCTCAATATCACTGCTGCTCAGTTAGCAATCGGTAAATGCTGCCAACTCAGATATTCAATACCGAGGCCCGAATGTTTAATGTTCAGCGCCGGTGGCTAGCCGCTTTAGCAGCGCTAATCGCCAGTGCTGAATATCGGGTCCATCATGCATAAGCTACAAATACACACATGTATGGGATGACGGAGAGTACTTGTAGCAGCAGTCCCCCTAACCAGGATGCCTGTTGTGCTAGGACATGATGGATCACTCCAGTCAAACAGTGTGCAGCAGTACAGCATAAGGTCCAATCAATAATAGGAAGTGCATGTCATATGTACCTCTGGAAAGCACATTAATGCACAGTAAATTATGTAGTTGCTCAACATATATTTGAGTGATAAGCAGGTGATATACTATAGTGGTCCCAAACATACATCGGTACTATCGCCCTAGCATGACATCTTCCCCTCATCTGATAGTGTGGAACCTTAGAAAATAAGCAACACTGTTCCCTAGTTAGTTGTCTGCATGCCTCAGATTACTAGGTTAGAGATCAATAAGGACACATGCCAGGTCAACTAGGATAGAATTGAAGTGATTATCTCTCATGTCCTGCTGGCTGTAATCCTTCAGTGTGCATCAGAGCAATGAGCAAGATCTTTTTGTTTTGTAGCACAACAGTGCCAGTGACAGCTACCACCCCCACAATCACCACTTGCAGCTGTACCAGACCCTGATGCCCCTCTACAGGACACCACTACAGAGGGGCAAGCAGCAGCAGCAGCAGCAGCAGCAACTCTTCAATACAGAATCCTACAACTTTGCGGACTGCCACAAAAGAGGAGTACTCCCTCAAAGTGGGCACCACCTCTGATAAGTAGGAGAGAGACAATGACCAGCATTGGGCCTTTCACCCTGATGCTGAAGGGGAAGCAGAAGGGGCAGAGGACAATCATGTGCATCCCCCAATAACATCTACGTGCACATGGTCTTCACTCTTGCCTGGAGAGGGTGTGGCCATCCATTATGACCCTCCATATATAGCAGAAGGGGAAGTCCTGGATGTGGAGGAAATTGAGGGGGGAGGTTCTGGAAGTGCAGCGTTCAGAACTGGAAACTATAGAGGTGGAAGAGCTGAAAGGTTGGGAAGAAAAGGATGTGGAGGATGGGGAGGGTATGGAGGAGGCAGATGGACAGACTGGAGATCCACTGGATCTTCTAGTAACCCAACCTGTCCAGTTTGTCTCTGTACTGGATCAAATGAGATACCCAGGTAATTTGAGGACCCCGAACTTCTGCTGCACTTGATGTCCATCTGATGGGAATTATGGTAGGGTTTTGCTGCAGTCACAAGTTCCTAGGACCTTGTGATGACCCACCTGGAAGGGCTACAAGCAGAGATACATGCCATGATAAAGGTCCTTAACCAGTTCCTGGCATGTATGTCTGCTCCAGCTGCTCCAGACATAAAGAGGAAGGTTGGATTCTGTATCAAAGGGGTTGGGGTTTTGAACTACATTGGGGGAAAACATTTCTGTAATAAATATTTAATGCAGGTGGCCTAAAAAATAAACATCTTTGTTTTTGGTGGGGACAAATACAGTGACAGAAATCAAAATGGCATGGGACAGACTCAGTGGATCCCTTTACAGCAACAGGATAAAATCAAAATAAACTTAACTATCTAAATTCTCAACAAACAGGGGTGTCCTACACAGAGCGGTGGGTTCACCCCTAAACAAAGACAGGGGGAGGAGTGGCCTGCATGGAGTGGCAGGTGAACCTACTCTTGCCATCGTACTGGGCAGACTAGATGGACCATACTGGTCTTGGTTTGCAGCTTGTCGTGCTGAGAGGGCTTGTGTGGATCAGTGATGCTGACAGCTAAACTATCGGTAGTTTAACTACTGGCAGGGTCTCCCAAGATGGACAGGTCTTAGCTGAGGTGCCAGACCAAGAAAAACCACCCATCTGGGCAGCAGCAGAATGGGATAGTGTCGACGGTGGAGGATCATATTTCTGTGACAATGGCAACAACACCAAACTTAAACTGTGCGGAAGAAAGGCCCGGCAATCTACTTCTGTATCTTGCCATGAAAACCCAATGGATAGTTACAACAAAACAAATTGTGCTATAGTGCTGGAAGATGAGACCCCGAGGTTGGAAGGCACTCAACTAGCTACTGGGGAAGAGCTGAAGACTTTTCAGAGTAAAGCCAGCATTTATGATGTGGTTAGATCAAAGCCCTCGGGACATCTGACTGCTGATGTAGCTGCGCATGAAATGAGAGTCAGAAGCTGTAAAGATGTCTTACACATTGGAACATGGAACATACGAAGCATGAACCAAGGGAAGTTGGAGGTGGTCAAGAATGAAATGGAACGTGTACAACTTGATCTGTTGGGTGTAAGCGAACTGAAATGAACTGGCACTGGGCACTTTGCATCAGATGATCACATGGTCTACTATGCTGGAAATGAAAGACAAAGAAGAAACTTGCAAGAACTGTAATGAAATACAATGCAGTCAGCGAACGCTTAATCTCTATTCGTCTACGAGGAATGCCTATTAACACAACTATAATTCAAGTATATGCCCCAACAACAGCTGCAGAAGAGAATGAAATTGAAGAGTTCTATGAACAAGTACTAGTTGAAATTGACAGAGCATGCAAACAGGATATCCTGATAGTCATGGGTGACTGGAACGCAAAAGTTGGCAAGAAAGAAGAAGGCAAAGTAGTTGGAAAATATGGACTTGGCAACAGAAATGAAGCTGGAGAAAGTGATAGAATTTTGTAAGACCAACGATCTATTCATCTCAAACACCTTCTTCCAGCAACACAAGCAGCGACTGTACACATGGACTTCACCCAATGGATTGTATAAAAATCAAATTGACTACATCTGTGGAAGTCAACGATGGAAAAGCTCTATAACATCAACAAAGACAAAACCTGGAACTGACCGTGATACAGATCATCAACTACTAGTATGCAAACTCAAGATAAAGTTGAAAAAGAGCAAACCACTCATGAATGCAGCAAAATATGACCTTGAGAATATACCACTGGAATTTAAAGACTGCCTGCAAAATAAATTTGCTGCATTAGATAGAAATGACAGAGCTCCAGAAGAGTTACGGAATGACATCAAGAAGGTTGTGTTGGAAGAAAGCGAGAAGTCTCTAGAAAAGGTGAAAAAGAAAAAACTGCCAAAATGGATGACAGAAGAAACTGTGAAAATTGCCCAAAAACGCAGAGAAGCTAAAGCCAGAGGAGAAAGAAAGAACATCACAGAACTCAACAGAGATTTCCAACGTGCAGCAAGACAGGACAAGGAAAAGTACTACAATGATGCATGCAAGGAAATAGAAGCAGAAACTATTAGAGGAAGAACAAGATCGGCTTTCCTAAAGCTACGAGAGTTAAAGAAAAAGTTCCAGCCTTGAAATGGAATGTTACAAGATGCTCAAGGTTCTATGTTGAATGATGCTGAGAAGATCAAGAAAAGGTGGAAGGAATATACAGAGTTTTTATATGGTAAAGATCAAGTGGACCAACAGCCGTTTCAACCTGTACCTTATGATTGGGAACCATTGGTGATGAAAGAAGAAGTTGAAGCAGCATTGAAAGCCTTATCAAAGAACAAAGCACCAGGCATTGATAGCATTCCCATAGAAGTATTACAGCAATCTGATGCAGCTGTACCGTACTTACAAGGCTCTGCCAAGAAATATGGAAGACAACATCATGGCCAACTGACTGGAAAAGATCTGTTTTTATACCAATACTACAGAAAGGTGATCCAAATGACTGTGGAAATTATTGCACAATCGCTCTGATCCCACATGCCAGCAGGATTCTACTGAAGATTATTCAAAAGAGACTACAACCATACCTGGAACAAGAACTACCTGAAGTGCAAGCAGGGTTCAGGAAAGAGCGAGGAACGAGAGACATCATTGCGGATGTGAGATGGATCCTTGAAAAGACTAAAGAATACCAAAAGGATATCTATTTGTGCTTTATCGACTATAGCAAGGCTTTTGACTGTGTAAACCATGAGAAACTCTGGGCCACATTAAGAAGCATGGGTATACCAGAACCCCTGATCGTACTCTTGCACAATCTGTACATTGATCAAGAAGCAACGGTTCGAACGGAAGAAGGAGAAACAGAATGGTTTAAAATAAGCAAAGGTGTAAGACAAGGCTGCATACTTTCCCCCTACCTGTTTAATTTATATACAGAACAAATCATCAGAGAAGCAGGATTGTATGAAGACAACAAAAGTGTGAAGACTGGTGGAAGACTCATCAACAACCTTCGCTATGCTGATGATACCACATTACTGGCTGAAAGTGAAGATGATCTGAAACATTTGCTTCTCACAATCAAAGAACATAGTCTCAAAATGGGCCTGCACCTTAATGTAAAGAAGACAAAGATCAGGACAACTGGCATAATCAACAGGTTCATGGTTGAAGGAGAAGAAGTTGAAATCGTGAACAACTTTATCCTACTTGGATCAACTATCAATAAAGAAGCAAAAAGCAGTGAAGAAATCAGACAACGCATTGCTCTTGGCAGAATGGCTATGAAAGACCTAGATAAGATTTTCAAGAGCAGAGATGTCTCTCTCCATACAAAGATTTGACTTGTTCAAGCCATGGTATTTTCAATAACATCATATGGATGTGAAAGCTGGACAGTAAAAAAGATAGACAGGAAGAAAATTGATGCCTTTGAATTATGGTGCTGGCGGCAAATACTGTGTATACCATAGACTGCCCGAAGAACAAACCAGTCGGTACTAGAAGAGATCAAACCTAAGCTTTCTTTAGAAGCTCAGATGACAAGACTTCGACTTTCATACTTTGGACACATCATGCGAAGAGAAAGATCATTAGAGAAAGACATCATGCTTGGCAAGATAGAAGGTCAACGCAAAAGAGGAAGGCCAGCAATGAGATGGATCGATACAATAACAGCAGCTACAGGTACCAGTCTGTCAACAATGAGCTGCCTGACTGAATACCAAACACAATTTAGGATAGCTATCCAGAGGGTCGCCATGAGTCGACTCCGACTCGACGGCACTTAACAACAACAACACTGGTCTTTATCTGCTGTCATTTACTATATTACCATGTTTTTTCCACTGTGTCCTCTAGTGTTTGATGATGTCTACAATTTCACCACTTTAGCTATGCAGCTATCCACCACCAATTGCTGACCACATGTGCCATAGGACTGTGGCCTGGAGCAAGTAAGCACCTATGTACCCATTATGGGAGCCCATCTACATCAGTCTGTATGCCTTCATGGAATGCGCAAAGGATATGTGTGAGAGCACAACAGTGATATGACAACCTTGGTCCAGAGATTTGGACACATTCACTAGCCACTCTCAGCAATGCAACCCCAAGTGGGATGGGTGGGTAATTTGTCTGGAGACATTCCATAAATTACAGTTGATGGCCATGTGACTCCAAAGTTATCTCTGGGTGGCCCAGCATTCTCTATGACAAGGTTGACAATTTGCCAACAGCACCAGCCTTCTATAGGTTCATCAGCCATGTCATGGTGATACCTAGCCAAAGACATTGCCACTACAAGGTGTAGAGACCTTCCACTATAGCATCCCTCTGTCACAATCAGCTTCCTCACTGTTAAATGCAGTCAATATGATTCATCTATGTATATCCATTCTGTCAAAGAGCACAATTTCCCAGGGACATGGGGTTACTGTCATCATCTGCTGGATGGTCCAGGGGATGTGTTGCCCCAATGGCACTGACACAGGTATGCAGACATAGGTTAGTTGGAGGCCTACCTACACCTATACCAGCATACCAGCATGTATATATCTTGTGTGGCATATCATGTCCCCAGAACATAGGGTAGTAGATGCCTAAAGAGGCCAGACAAAAATATTGTTCCAGTGCCAGGCATTGGCTATACCCGAACATGGCTGCATGCAGCCTTAATTGGGTTCCCCATCTTTTACTCAGGATACGCCGCTTGACCATACTGCCTTTGCTCTCTTACCCTTCCTTCCTTGGACCATTCAGCAGAAGATGGCAGAAACCCAGAAGTAGATCTCTGTCTTACTTCCCTGATCAATTGAGGCAACAGATGCAGCTCTTCAGCTAGTCAAAAAGTACTCAGTGATGGAGCGGGTCTGTCTGGGAGCTCTGTTGTATTGCTCCTTTGCATCTGTGTGTGGTACAATGATGGGAGTCAGGAACCACCTCTTCAGAAGAAAGCCTCTATCACCCAGGAGGGTGGAAAAAAGTAGAGACATATTAGTGTCTAGTGCCAGGATATTTCATATGTTGGGTAGTCACTGCAACCATGACCTCTCTTTGCCAATTGTTACAACTACTATGGATCACTGAGACCCTATACAGTAGTATGTGCATGTCTAGGTGATGGAGTGGGCTGGTGTAGGGCTTACCTAGCAGCCATCCACTGGTGATTTCTCTATTCTCAAATCTCTCATACATGCCAGAATGGGTCATGGCAGGAACCTGATAACCTTGGAAAGACATCAGTTATCATCCCCTGTGCACCTGCAGAGCACCTGCATGTTCAGTGAGTGGAATGCCTTTCTGATGTGCTAAGTGGCCTAATAGGGGCCTGATGGCCATATGTATACAAGAGATGACCCCCAGAACTAATTAAAATCTGTCAATCTCATGGAACTGGGTCATGGGTAGCTGCCTCTGCTGCATCTTCTGATGGAAGGCTACATATTCTGCAGCATGGGTTAGAAAGGCCCTTGGGAATGTGAGATGCACTGTGAGACAGCTGACTGGCTGAGCTCCAATGTGACAGGGTAGTGGCGGCCAACACAGACTGGAAATTGCCAATGGCTAGGAAGGCAAGGACCATGGTGACCAAGAGATGGACAAGCATAGGCTGGTCTCTCTGTGTGATGGAGCATAGGAGTGGCTCTAGCTCTTGGCAGAGAAGATGGATGGCAGCCTTGTGAGGCACTGCTCATCCATGAGGTCTAGGAATTGGATCCTGGATCTATAGACCCTCTGATATGGATGCCTCCTAATGGCTCGCTTGTGCTCCTTGCAGGCCTCGTGCAGTATGGCCAGCACTAATCATATGTTCATTTCATTCATGACTCCTGACTCTCTCCACCATCACCTACAGCACTGCACATGCACCTGCACACACACAATGTTGGGGATACACCACACACACACACACACACACACACAGGGAACCACACAAAGACATAGAGACTGCAAGGGACACAGGCACACACAAACTGCAGGGGACCACAGAGAGATACAGAGGCTGCAGGGGACACTGAGACACACATGGACAGTAGGCAACAAGCAGCTGAGCAACGGGAAGATTGACACACCAAGGGTCAAAGAGTGGGACACTAGCAGTATGAAATTGGCATGACTGAGAGGAGAGGAGGGGATCAGACGGGGCCGTCCAGTCAACTAGGCAAGTTAGACGACCACCTCGGGCGGCCAACCCAAGTGGGAAGAGGCAGCAGCATGGGTGGGCAGCAACGGCAGCAGTACACATGGATGGCCACCGCCGCCCCCCCCCCCCAGCTGCTGCCAATTCTGTTTGGGGGGGGGGGGGAGGCAGGCAGTGGCAGTATTGGGATGTCTCTGACCAGAAATTAGAAAAAGTGCAGACAAAAATTGGAATAAATATCCCCAAGAATCCAACTTATGGATGCAGTAATGCAACACAGAAGCAGAAAAAGAAATGTCATTTCTCCTGTACTGTGTAAAATATAAAAATGGAAAAGATACAAAAAATAAAGATATACCTTAAGAGATGTACATTTCCCAAAAACAGTAGAAAATAAAATAATTCCTAGAAAAGAAAAAAAAGGAAAACTCTGTATATAATCCATAGGAAACAGCAGACCTTACAACTATAGAAGCAAAATATGTTTTCAGACCAGTAAAATACATAAAGGGCCAGTGCAAAAGTATTAGGCACCCTAGTTGAAACTTCAGCATTGGGCCCCCTTTGCTATTAGCTTTTAGACCCTGTGATAGTGTATATAGAATATTACCCATTCTTCTCCAAGGGGATTATCAACAGCCCCCTTTAAAAGTCTGCAGCCCAGAGTTCAGGGCTGGAAGGGTGTGGCTCATTGGGAGAGGTTAAGAACCCAGCAAGCTGAAAGAGGGAGAGAAGCCCTTGGAGTGAGAAGTTCTTTCAAGGCAAGCTGTGGAAAGGAATTCTGATGTAGGAACTTTAACTGGCGCTAGAGGAATGGCCAGGAGAACCAGCTTGTGGAGGTTTAAAAACTGGGACAGAAATAAGCTGACTTTGTTTTCCCTGAATTGCTGTCTGTTCTGGGTTTTGCTTTGTGGAGGTTTAACAAGCTGGGACAGAATAAAAACTGCTTTTGTTTTCCATGAACTGCTATCTGGCCTGTGTTTTAAAGAAAACCCCACTGCATGCCACACTACCACAGACCCCTTACCCCCCCCCCCCCAAAAAAAATTTTTTATGCATTTTTTAAAAGTGCTGTCAAGTCAATGCTGACTTCTGGTAACCCAGCAGCCCCTAGGTTTTCTTGGCAAGGTATAAGAGGAAGTAGATTTCCAGGTCTTTTCCTCCCAGGCAATGGAGGGTAAAGTGACTTGCCCAAGGTCACAAGGAGTGCCAGTGTGAACAAACCTTGATTTCTGGGATACTAGGCTACTTATTCACTCCGCTAGATTTTGATGGTTAAACTAAACTGTAATCATCTCAACACTACCCCTCTCAGAACAATCCTACCGAAATGCATATTTGGAGATCACACTGTTAAATATTAATTTTTATTTTGTAAATATATACGCAATGAGGGAGATTTAAAAAAAACACTTAGAAGGGTAAATTGATTTTTTGTATATTGCCCATTCTTTCTGCAAGTAAAAGTACACATTGATGAATCTTTGAATTTGTGTAGCTGCCAAGACCCATTGCTTTTCTTTGACTCTCTCTGATGTTCCTCCAGAAGCTGCTGCTCAGAGCAACTGCCTAATTTGCCTAGTGGTTGAGCTGGCCCTGTAAACCAAGATAATTCTGAACAGCACTCGAACCCAGGAATTTTTCTTGTTTCTTTATTTACTTTGTAATTTGATCCTTTTATCATTTAGGTATTGATTTGGCTAAACATGCACAAATGATCATACCAATAAAGTTGCTTGACTCTAAGGGGTATGTTTACTAAACCGTCTTAATGTGCGCTCTGCCACGTTATCACGTGATAAGGTACCTTATCGTGCAATAATGGCGCATTATCGGGCGCAGAGGTACCTTAGCGCGCGATAACGCGCGCAGCGGCGCAAATCAGCACTGAGGGTGGAGAAAGGCTCCCGGAGGGCGGAGGAAGGCTCCCCAGGGGCGGAGAGAGAGGGTCAATGGGCGGAGAGTGGGAGGGGAGAGGCTCCCTGCACACTAACGCTGTGAAATTCGAGGCTGAAAACTAACGCCAGTGAAACCCTGCCGTAAGAGCTGATTGAAAGGGAAAAGAAACCATTTCCGTCAGCAATGTACAGCAAAACAAGGGAAAACTACGAAAAGTGATGTGTGATACATGTGCACGGAACAAAAGGGCAAATAAACAGTGAAAATGACCAGAATAAAATGTAATAAAAACATAACCACGCTGGCCAATAGTGAAATCAATGGGAAACATCAAAAAACACTCCTGAGAAAGCTCCAAAAAAAAGATATGAATTTTGGAAGGGTCTATGCTCCATCCCCATGCAAGGTGAATGAGCCCACATTGAAATTGCGCTGAGCAGGGTTTTCCCTCTCCATTGGGCAGGTTTCCTATGGCGTGCACAGGTTCCGCAACAACAGGGCGGGCATGTCGGAACGGGCAACTGGACAAATGCTTGAAAAGGGGACACAGAGGGCTGCAGGCGGCACATGCTGTGGTGCAGCTGGGCCGCAGTGCGGACTAGGGTGATGCCTAGGTGGCCCATAGGAATGCTGAAACAATAGTGTAGCCAGACAGCAACTGATGAGGGCCCAACATGGGCACGCGTGTGCTTCCCACAGTGTCACAGGGGATAGTACCCAGCAGGTACCCCCAAGGGCACAGAACATTGGCAGGCGGTGCTGGGGGGAAGCGTGGACAGCTATGCAGGCACCCCTACCCCAGAACCCGCACCATAGGCAGCCGCCTACCCACACACTGGATGGCCTGAGACTGCGCACTACCAGCACCACCAGCAGAAGGGCATGTCAGCAGGGTGGCAGAGGGGTTCTGGTGGTGGAGGGGGCAGTGGAAGCTGCCCAGAGCAGACTGTGGCCTAGCCCTGTGTAGGTGGGTGCCATGCACTACAACAGACAGGCCCTGTCTGACAAAGAGTCTCCCAAATGCAGTCCTGGAGGGCCAAACACCATTCAGGTTCCATGCTGCCTCTAATAAATATGGCTGTGCTGCATTTCTATGCACCGCCCCCATGGTATGCAGATGTATCTCATGCATATTCATTAGGGACAGCATGAAAACCTGAACAGTGTTTGGCCCTCCAGGACTGGAGTTGGGAACCTCTGCCCTAGAGCAGCGGCCAACAGGGACAGACACACCCGCACTCACAGGCTCCATTATCCGAAGCCTCCTGGAGAGGCAGGATGTTGGGCCCTGCGTGCATCTCCCAATACTAGCACTTGCATACCTTAGCAATGCCACCCTAAACCTGGGAAAACTGTACACAGCTATCAAAAGGTTGCTATGATAACTGGCAGATAGCAATTCCTACGTTAAGCACAATTGGCTGATTGAGCTGCATCATAGCAACCTTTCTGTTGTCTGTGGAGTGTGCCTCAGGTCTGGTGTCTGACAGAGTGACCCCAACAGTATTGCGTACCATAGCCATGCCTGCACTGTGCCCAGGACTGGTGTGGTGGCCAGAGCTGCCAAACACCTCTATAGTTGCACAATGCTGGCATAGGTGTGGAGGGTGTGTGTCCGTCTATCCAGTGTGTGGTGGCTGCTAACACCTTCCTCAGCCCACACTGCTAGCACTGTTGCCAGTATTGGCCTGCCAATGTGCATAATGAGGAGCAAGGTACTGTGGGTGTAGCCTGGACAGGGTGGCCTGGCCTTGATGCATCAGCACAGGGCATAGGGCAATGGCTTGGACATTGTAGTGCCCGGCCACAACCTGCACTGACAGGGTGGCCACAGCATGTCCTGCTGGGAGGTCACTCTCACCCTGACTGATCAGTGACCATGGCATGGTTAGGCTCCCCCATAGTGCTTTATTGAATTTTTCTTCAGTGAAATATATAGGTTCTCTTTTCTGGGGCCTAATCACTGACTTATATGCTTGGTGGGTGTGCTCGCATCCCAGCTTTTGGGTGCACACATCTCTTCCAGGATCATGCACTGTGGACTAGCTAGCAGACTGTCTGCAGTTATTTGTGTATGGCTGGAACACCTTGCAGGGTGCAGCGGCTGGAGAATGTCAGATGGTGTTGGGGGCAGCTGAGCATTTCCATGCCTACTGTCTTCCTGCCATTGCCTTAGGGATGTGTACAGCTCTGCATTGGCTGCCCTGTAGGGTGTCTGTTCCTCAGTGTGACTGGGGTTGATGGTCCCCCACTACTGCCACTGTTGCAAGGAGGTAGAATGTGGCTCTGTTGGTGGGGGAATCCTGTCTCCCACCCTGAGTCACAGAGGGTGGGTTGGGTGGTGGTACATAATCTGCCTATGGGTCCAAACACCCCCCGTCACATACATCATGTTACCATGGCACCAAGACAGAATGTGCACTATTCTGGGTACATCATAGCCCATAAGGGCCAGGTCTGATTGACAACTTCAGATAGACACTAATGTATCCTAGGTGTGTTTGCAGGAACTACCTATCACACACACTGGCACTGATGGATACCTGCAACATGGCCTATTGAAGGTGCTGCAGACCTGGTGCTGGCTGCCCCACCTCACCCTCAGGGTGAGCACAATACCCACACAATGTGACGGTCTGTAGCTTCTCTGTGCCACTAACACACACCGTCGGCACCCCCTACCAGGCTGAGTTGCTGTGGGGTGCATACCCCATCTTGTGATCATCTGTAGACTGTTGATATGCATGTACTGTGCATCATGGGTACGGGTGGGTTGCCCCTATCCTGGTAGCCACAGCAGACTGTTTGTGTGGTGACGTGCAGTCCTTCTGTAGCCAGCCAGGGTTTTGCTAGCAGCTGTAGCCCATTGGTTACTTCACTGCCTGTGGAGCCAGAAGTCATGGGTTCTATCCCACAGTGGGGTTATTTGTTAGGGCTGTCTGAGGCATTGTCTATTTTTAATGTACATTAGTGCTGCCAGCAAAAACACCCTCAGAGTACTGTAACCTTAAGGTGCCTCATAGGGCGCCCTATAAGGTGCCTTATAGGGCGCCCTATAAGGCGCCTTATAGAGCGCCTTATAAGGTGCCCTATAAAGCGCCTTATCAGGTGCCTTATAAGGTGTCCTATAGAGGACATTGTAGGGTGCCTTGGCAGACAGTGCACTTTATAATGTGCCCTCTGGAGTGCCTTATAGGGTGCCTTATGCGGCACCTTAGGTAACGCCACTGTGAGGGTGTGTTTGCTGGCAGCACTAATTAAAATAACACTACAATGCCTCAAAAAGCACTACTTAAACATACAGGGAGATGCCTCAGCCAGCCTTGTTTATTAGGCACACTGGGGGATTGAACTCATGTCCCCTGTACCATCAATCAGTGTATTTACCATTGTGCTACACCTCTGTTTCTGTGTCTGTATGTCTGTGCGCCTACTTAAGATTACCGCACGTTAACGTGCTTAGCGGCGATAATGTGCTCAGTGCGTGTTATCGCGCGATAATCCAGGGTTGCTATGTTTAGACCAGAACGCCCACTCGTTTTATGGCATCCTGCACACTATCGCCGGGCGCACGTTAAGACTGCTTAGTAAACATACCCCTAAATCTATACTAACAGAAATTAGGAAGTCTAACAAGATTAGATAATGGTAGATTTCAATGATCCTAATGTTGATTGGGTAAATGTCTCATCAGGACATGCAAGGGAAGTAAACGTTCTAGATGTCATAAATCATAGTTTCATGAAGCAGCTGGGCCTGCAGTCTATGATAGGTAAAACTCTCTTAGAACTAGTTCCTACTGATATGCTGAACTT
Organism: Ichthyophis bannanicus; assembly: GCA_033557465.1. Classification (NCBI taxonomy): domain Eukaryota; kingdom Metazoa; phylum Chordata; class Amphibia; order Gymnophiona; family Ichthyophiidae; genus Ichthyophis; species Ichthyophis bannanicus. Next base: position 222,553,446 of record CM066031.1, on the reverse strand, counting down.
GTTGCATGGGGTAAGAGTGGCGGAGCTGATAGGCAATAGTGATCGTAGTGTGATCATTTGTCATCATTAGATGAAAAACAGTAATGAAAGCTACTGCTGTTTGGAAACAATTGAAGACTTGGCTTTTTTGGGGTTAAGTAGGATATTTGGTTGCTGTTTTTTGTGTTTGTGTATACATTTTTCTATTGAATTTCATAGTTTATTTATGTTTTATACTATAACAGGTTTGGGCGATTTGTTAAGCTGGGAAAGCAGTATATAAGAAGCGTACATAAAGAAATAAAAGGAAGATATAATAAAATGAGGAAATTAGTTTCATTGGCATAACAATTTGTGTATGTCTTGCCAAATACGAAGTGGGTCACTTTTCAGTCCATGTAGTGATCATATTGTTTGAGGCTGCCCTGAATATATGTATAATATGTTCACTGATGATAGCTACTGTATTTATATATAGAAGGTAACTTTATAGGGAGCTATGTACAGATATACCCTATCAACATGTGTAAATCATGTATTTTCAGTGCTTTATGCATGTTGATGAGCCCTTACATGCCTACTTTAGCTGGTCGCTGTTCTATAAGTATCTGTGCCAGGCTGATGGTGCATAATTTGACTTTGGGCATGCACATAGGCAGAACATGGGTGGAGCAAAAATTTACTCATGTAAAATAAAAAATATCATAATTCATGCACTTTTGTAAAAAAAAAAATCGAAGTGTGGACATCTACTCCAATCCTAGGGCTGACCACTTACGCCTCAATTTTATAAATAAAGTATGCACATAGTTGATTTTATAAAATAGGCTCTAGTGATATGCAGAAAAATGCACATTTACTATGCAGGAGATGCCTAATTTTGGACACCAAGAACACATGTAAATGTAGCTATTTTAGTCATTTACACACTTAAGTAGACATTTATGTGACCTCTTATAAAAGACTGACTAGCAGGAAAGTGCACACGTTGATTGCATTATGTGTACTTTTACTGTGAGTGAGCACATGGATGGAGTTTGGGTAGGCGGTGTGAGCAAGTATGTGCATTAATTAAAATATACTATAATCTACACACATGCATGCAAGAAGTAGGTGTGACAATTTACACCAGCTCTAGGGTCGATGTAAGTCATTGCTCCCTAACTTAAGCGGCATTCTCTGCCAGTTGTGCTAGAATTTTATCAAGTAGAATATTCTCATATAAAATTGACATAAATTACACGCTTGAAAACCGCATTAACTAGTCGCAGCTTTATAAAATTACTCTCCATGTGGCAATATTCAGCCACTATCCACATAGCTAAGCAGTTTAATTTAGGACAGAATTTTTTATGGCTTAAGGTCCCCGATTCTATGCCCTGCTCTCCGCCTCTGCCATGTTCTGCCTTTCTGCCTCCTGTGCCCCCTGCATGCAAAGAGCTGCTGTGCGTGCTGCGGGAGACAGGGGTAGCATGGGGGCTGAGAGTGGGAGAGGTGTGGGAGAGGTGTGGTCGGGACCGGCGACCATACATACAGAGCTGATTCCGCTCATGGTCCTGTACGGCCTAGGAGCACCGGGGGAATAGCCAGAGTATTCCACCTTGGAGGTAGAATAAGCATTGGCTGCCCCCCCCAAGGCAATGAAGCATGCAAGGTGGGTCCCCGCTGCCCGCTCAGGGATCTGGCTGCCCCCATCAGGGAATCGAGGTCTCAATGAGTGGTTGGCTGGTTGTGCCATGGGGAAGATGTCCCCACAGCGATGTAGGGGCAGCCGGGCCATCTCTGAGGGCCCGATCATTAACTCGCAGAAGAGTCTTGCTCCCACAGTGCAGAATCAGGTCCTAACATGCCCGTCCTGGTCTGGGCCATCCAGATGGCCTGAACACGCCCCTTCTAGGATTGGACTCCACAGGTAAACTAGGCAGAATACTCTTGTTCTTCCTCACTCCCCCTGGCACTATCAGAGAGATTTCGCCATTTGTATGGTGATGCTATAAATCCATGGTGGGGGGGGGGGCTTACTCATTTAGATGCAGCCACTAAATATAAGCCCCTTTGAAAATTGAACTGAAGGTAGTGAGGAATGGTGGAGTGGCAGAGCCGCAGGCTGAGAAAAACAGAAGGCAGGGTTACAATCTTTCTGCCACTCACTGTGACCTTGGAGAAGTTGCTTAATCTTCCATTGCCTCAGATTCAAACTTAAGGCTAGATTCGCTGACACCTGTTAATACAATTTCACATGCGTAGTTTAATGCAAGGTCCATAAATGCCAATGAGGCTTATCTACTAACAATGTACTTAGCTAGAATTGATGTGTGTTAAATCATTAATGCATGCTAGTAAATCAAGCCTTTAGATTTTAAGCACCTGGGGATAAAGAAATACCTAATGTAACTGCTTGTAACTTGCCTTGAGCTTCCAATGAAAACAAGCATGAGCTAAATCCCCCCAAAAATCCAAATTTACGGTAGTTAAAGTGAAAGGGAGAGAAAATGTACACATTTGTGATTACAGCAGTAAGATCAAATTATAGGGTACAGAGAGAACAGAAAAAAGGACAATTCCCAGGTTTTGGCGCTGGTCCATATTGTCCCTGATCAGATCACATTTCTCGTCTGTTGGCAGGAAAGAACACGATGAACATATCTGACTGCTAAAGGCTGCTGTCTGTCCTCTTTCTTACTGTTTCAATTCACTCATATCATTTCTGGTTTGGGCTTCAGTGTTTTTGTGACGCTGCTGAATTGTAGCATTTAACAGACCTGCTCTATCTCCCTCCTGACACTTGGGCATTCCTGGGAGAATAATGAGGCGAGCAATAAAAAGGCCCTAAAGCCTGGTTTAGTGCAGTTATCCCTGCCCAGTGATTGAGCTAACACCTCAGGAAACTCCCACTGCCTGGAACCGAGTGTGAGAATTGCGATGGGAATGCTAGGTCTACCTCCAATTTTCTAATTACCAGAAGAGACATTGCGGTATCACTTCCCTCCCAATATCCTTTCTCTTTAGTTAATAGCAGCCCCATCAGTACTTTTGTCATTGATATGACACCCCTCCCATATACTTTCATGTTCCTATCACACCCCATCACCCAGATGCAAATTACAGGTCTCATGAAGATGATAACTTGCTAGTTTCTTTGACTTTTACATGCATTTTCTTAGGGAAATTGCAGCACTTCGTCGACCTGCCAGTTATGACAAGTAGGCAGGTTTCATAAAGGAGTCCTTCTTAAGAATTTGACTAGCAGAGCATTTAGCATAAGGCTCCAACGTTGTGGTGGTTTGTGCTGCCTTCAGCAATGACGCCTAAACTGGATCACACATACCAAAATGCACTGGGATTTAAGTTTCTAAACTAGGCATGGATAAACTAGTGTTTTTCCAAAAAACAATTTACTTGTCACCTCTAATGTTTTCTTTCTCTGAGTTGACACATGTAGGGGCCAATATTCAGTGACAGTGGCAGGAACTGTAAAAACAGCTGTCTGTCACTGCTTTAATTTAGCCCCGGATATTCAATACAAGGGTCATAGCTGACCACCGAAATTCCATATCCATGGTGGCTGGATTGCCATTTTGCAAACTGTTCAGCAGCAATGTTCAGCCGCTGGCTGGATTGCAAAACCAGCTTAAGTTAGGACAGCCGTTTGATCGTCCTAACTATACAGTACTTGCTTTAGGTTAAATGGCCAGTGGTTGACGCCATTAACGTCTAGTGCCATCCTCACTCCACCCTCAGAATATCCTGATGCTAGACAGTAAGCGTTGGGGCATTTAAACCAGGTAGCAGGGGATAGTCAATGGTATGAAATGGTTTAGTGCGATGGAATATCTCACTCGCGGCTAACCACTTAAACCATTTTGAAAATGTTCTCTGTATAAAATAGTGATAAAGTGAAGTGGTAAAAAATAGAAATATATGCAGCCAGGTTGCAACAGATAACCCTTTCTGCACCTTTAACCAAGAGAGTACATTTCTCACTTTTGCAAATCATTTGGGAAGGATCTGATACTGGCTCTCCCCAGACTCGGCTGAGTTGCAACACCATGAATTTTTGCTCGCATATATACTGGGATATTACTCTCTCCTCAGCCATTACAGTGACAGTCATAGAATCATAGAAGGGATCATTTGCGAAATGTTAGGGTGTACTGTCTGCCACAAGGCCCATTTTATTCTTATGAGCCCTACAGCCGATAGCGTCCGCTAACAACAGTAGCACATGCCGACCATTATGAAGTAACCAGATGAGGGCCATCTAGTGTCTTATAGTGGTTTGTACCCACAAAATAATTCCACTTTATTTAGTTTTAATTTTTTGTGAATTGTTTCCTTTATTTTGTGAGCCAAATAGAAATACAAGTGCAAAAAGCTCGTGATCATAAATGAAACAAAAGGGATGAACCAAAGGGCTGCACATCCCTTCCTGATGCATTTCAGTTGTCCCCAGTTAATCTGTTTTCCTCTTCAGTCCTTCGCAATTAAAGATCCTCAGCGCTTCATCACTTATTGAATTCGCTCTCTTCTTGTTTCTGCAATAACCTGCAGAAAAGCCACAATGAGCGACTCCAGCTGAAGGGTGGAGCAGTACAAAGGGGCATGAACCAGAAGCCGCATGCATGTACCAGGCTGTGAATAGCCACATATACCGAATTTTAATAACAAAAGGACTTCTAATAACTAGTAAGGAGTCCCACCTGTTATTAAATGCTGTGGTGTTCTTGAAATATGGTGGCAGTCATAAGCCTGCACTGTGGCTACATAGAAGCACAGCTTAAAGAGCGTGCGGTATGCAACAACAGAGAAGCAAGCAGACAGCATGGAGAGTCTCGAGCCTCTTGCAAAGTTGGATTTCTACTTCTGAAATCCGTCAGAAGCATAGCACCCATGAAAGCACACAAAATTGATCAGGGCAAGAAAAATGCTTATTTTTTCTTTTTACTCTCTTATTGGGAACCAGGCAGAGATGGGAGTGTGTCACATTTGTCACATCTTGAAACTTTATGAGAACTGCAATCTCCAGAAAGAACGAGACATATTTTTTCACCTCTAGTCAAGATCTTGCTAAAAGAATAGATATGTATATAATAGAGAGGAGGAAGCTGGCATCTGTGTGCAACTGTGGAGACCTCAAAGATTTTGGCTAGTGACAGCATTTTCTAAGAGACATCAGAGCATAAGCTGAGACAGAGATTGCAGAGAGGAGCTGAGCTGACTGTAGAGAAGTGCCCCCAGGTAGCAAAAGCAGTCGTATAAATGTGTTTAATTTTATTTTACTAGGCCCTTTCCTTCTGCTCCTTGCAGCTCAATCAGAACTGGGACTGGGATCGGGCATCATGAGTCATCATTCACAAATATCTAGAGATATTTTTCCTCTAAGCGTGCGATCAAGTGTTGTACAAAAATGATGTTGTACTGTATTTCCTAGTCTGGTCCTTGCAGTGACAGTCCTTAGTTCTGGGCCATACACCGGGGCTGCTTCCCAAACCCTGTAATCATGCATCTTAAATCCAATGATAAGGTCTAGAACAGCAAAGTACAATGCCATTTTTTTTTTGTTGAACCAATCATTTCACCCTCCGAACTACTATATTCCACTTTTCTTGCAAGAGGGTGCTAAGAACCATTTCTATCTATGAATCTGTGAGAGGATGGAGTGGGGGTCATGGTGGGAAAAGATGACACAGGTTCATTTTTGTGCTTGCTTTCTCAAACCACTTCAAGTTGCCTTTCAGTTTTCCATTAACATACTAAAGCTATAGTCCTCAAAGCAGAATACGCCGTTCTTTAGCCAGCAAAGGTTCTAAAAGCCTGCTTCAGATTTCACAGGTGTTTCTATAGGAGTTCTTGGAAGAAATAATAAATATAAGTTACAGACTCAGTCACCCACTGCTGTAATTTTCTGAGGTTTTCCTCTTCATTAGCAGTCAGCTTCAAAGTACGAGGTTTCAATACATGCTAATGAACTTTGCGAACCCAGTAATTCTAGATCAGCCCATGAGGGGTGTTTTTGGCCAACAAAAATCTGTTTGATGTCTCTAAGCTAAAATTAGGATCTTAGAAGAAACCTGGTTTCTCTATGTTTATTTTCTAATTGTAGGATCCAGATGTGTGAGGCGCAACAGAGTTATCATTACTTACGTTATCAATTTGATCTGCAATAAAAAGTGCTTGGATTTCAAATTAAATTGAAGATGAGTTTACTTGTGTACATGTGTTGGGTAATTGCATAAACTTTTCCTGGGTGTACAACCTGGCTTAAATCTAGCTGCAATTTCTGCCAGTTTACACCTAGCAACCTATAAAGACATATAGACATCGATATGTCTTTATAAAATCGTCTAGGGGAGGGTCATATTCAAGAGTAGAAAGATTCTCTTTTTAACTGCATCACTAATTTCATGGCTGAAGCTTCCATATTGAGTAAACAGTTGCAGTGGTCATGTAACTTGCTCAGTAGGTATATTTTAGATTGATCCTGTTTTTTTTAGCTTATATCAGTGATATAACAGTATTTTAATCCCTAGGGCCAATATTAAATGGAGGCGGCCAGCACTGTTAAAGTGGCTGGCTATCACCGTTTAAACTTAGACCCAGATATTCAATGCTGGGGTCATATCTGGTCACCGACACTGAATATCCGGTGTGCCCAATTAGCATTTTAGCTAACTGAACAGCGTTGATATTCAGCCGCTGCCCAGTTAGCTAAACTGGCTAAAGTTAGACCCGTCTTTTTTGTGCCTAACTTTAGCCAGTTTGCGATAACCAGCAAGTGGCTGAATATCACCACTGACTGGTTAATGCGAGCACCGGAACACCCCAGGAACATCCCAATGCTATGTGCTTAGTATTGGGGGATAGGGCAGCATTAGGGAGGGAGATATTCAATAGCACAAAACAGTTATGTTCCGCTGAATATCCCACTAACCACATTAATCATTTTGAATATCCCCCCCCCCCCCCCAATTCTAACTGTTGCAATTAGCGCTTCTGGTCTCACAGTGCATCAGAATACGATTGTCAGAAATCCAGGACTGGCCTAAAATACCCCTAGCAGACATGCAGTCAAATTGGGGATGGAAAAAATGAGAATTTTTGTAGGTTGTGGTGCTCTTTATTGAACCAATATGAAACAGAATTGGTGACAAAATGTGAGGTTAATTTATAGTTTGCAATGTGCAGCCTGTTTTTAGTTTATTGACTAGAAAATCAGATAAAAGCAAACAGAAGAGCTATCATGTTATTAGCTTCCAGGAAGGAGAATTTAGGCTAGTCCCGGATTTGTAACAACCCTATCCTGATGCATTATGAGAAGCATAGAATTAGGGACTACCACCACTACCACATTTCTTTGGGATTTAGATAAAAATAGGACTGACCAAAAAGTCTACTCATCTGGAAGGGCGTAACTTGTGAGCTCGGAAATACCTCTATAGTTTACACTGCTATGTTGTTGTCATTAAGTGCCGTCGAGTCAGTGTCGTCTCATGATGACCTTCTGGATAGTTGTCCTAAACTGTGTTCAGTCTTCAGTCAGGCAGCTCATTGTTGATAGAGTGGCATCCATAGCTGTTATTATGGTATCGATTCATCTCATTGTTGGTCTTCCTCTTTTGTATTGACCTTCAACCTTGCCAAGCATGATATCTTTCTCTAACGATCTCTCTCTTCGCATGACGTGTCCAAGGTATGAAAGTCGAAGCCTTGTCATCTGAGCTTCTAAACAAAGCTGGGCTTTGATCTCCTCTAGTGTGATATTTTATAGGAAGAAATAATACTATTTTTTTTTTCATAGGGCTATTGGATGTACACAGAATCATACAGTGGTAATAGGTATCAAGGTAGAATATGTCCTGGATCCAAAAAGCTTATAATCACACAAATATTTTATAAAATAGAAACATAGAAATATGACAGCAGAAAAAGAACATATGGCCTATCTAGTCTACCGTTCCATATCAACTACTATAGACTTTTCCTTTAGAGGTCATCTATGTTTGTCTCATGCCTTCTTGAATTCAGATACTGTCTTTGTCTCTACTATCTCCACTGGGAGACTATTCCACCCATCTAACGCTCTTTTCTTAAAGAAATATTTCCACCTATTACTCCTGAATTTATCCCTTTTCATCCTCATCTTATGCCCCCTTGTTGCAGTGCTTACTTTCAATTGAAAGAGGTTCTTCTCCTGTGCATTTATACTATGGGGGTATTTAAACATCTGTATCATATATCCTCTATCTCACCTTTCCTCTAAAGCAGGCATGTCCAACTTCGAACAGGCCATGATATACTTTTTCCGGCCAAAAGTGCCGGTGATCTACCACCATGAAAATTAAGTTTCAAATTAGTTTCAAATTAAATTTTAACCCAATAAAGTTGGAGGATTCCCCCCTCCCCATTTTTAATGAACCGTTTGTCATTTACTTGGATGTGATCAGCTGTTAAGAAAATTAAGCAAAAACAAAACAGAGACGAACATCCAGTAAGAACTGTGAGGGGAAATGAAAAGTACATTTTTTCTTAAAGTTGTATTGAGTAATAACTTTCTTTAACTGTCTTAATAACATTCTTTAACTTTTATTGAGTAATTTGTGTTAAATTTAGGTCGAGTATTGATCCAGGCTGATCTTGCACAATCTTTAATATTTCGCTCTTGCTCATTAGTGAGACGTCTGAGCCTGCATTTCATCCACCAGCTTTTTGAAGTTGGGTGAATATTGCGTGAGGGCCAGTCTCAGGGAATCCTGGAGATGTTCATCTGTCATGTTGGAACGTTGTGTAATCTTTGTCATTTTCAGATGGGAAAACGCAGATTCACACAAATAAGTTGAACCGAAACAGGAGTGTACAGCTTCACTGCATCTTCTCAAGTTGGGAAATTTGTCTCTAGGCACTAGCTTCCAAAACGATTCTTGCTCAGCATGGGTCTTGAGAAAAATGTCATTTTTAAGGGTTAATATTTTGTTTTCAAGAGATGGCTTGTTCAATGAGTAATTTTCACTGATAGCAGCTGCAGTTCCTTTAATGCCCACATCTACTTTGAATGGGTATGACAAGTACTCCACAACTGTTCCAATTTTTTGGAAGACACAGAATCTATTTTTGAATTCCTGGATAACAACAGATTTCTGTCACATACTTCTTGTTCTGAAAAACAAAATTTGGATCACATAACCACTCCTCATCTTCCAACTCTGTTTGGTCATCTCCCATCTCCTTCAAAAAACTTCTTATTTCATTCAGCAAATCACAAAATCTTTGCAGAAATTTGTGCCTACTTAGCCACCTGTGTGCAAAATGATTTCCGCTGCCCCTTCATCAAGAGTAAGATTGAAAAGCCATCTTTGAAGTGATCTTCCACAAACTGAATTTACAATTTTGAAAGTGATGTCCATGACAGCCTTTGTATTGAGTCTCTTGCTTGCCAAAACTTGCTGGTGAATGATGCAGTGGTAAGAAAGGAAATCTGGGAAGTCGTTATGCTGTCTACAGAGGGCTATGAAACCGTTAACCTCACCTGTCATTGCTCTTGCTCCATCAGTAGTGATGGAAACAAGTCCATGCAATGGAAGATTACACTTTGTCACAAAAGAATGGAAAGAACTGAATATTTACTGACCGGTAGTTCTCCCTTTTAACCCATTTTGGACTGCTCGCATATTCTTTCTTTGTTCTGGATGATTTGTTAGATTATACCAGCAATAATAAAAAATATTAAAACGTTGCAGAAAATAAAAGTTTCACATAGTGTATGTTTTTCATACACTGGTCCAATATAGTATATTGTCCGTCTTCGGAAAAGATAGGATTCAGTTCCAATATTCATTGACATAAACATACTGTATGATACTATTGAAACTGCAGTTTTCATTTAAAACACTTTATTATGATATAATATAGTTTGTCAACAATCCATTCTGATGGCGGAATATGATACATGTGAAAACACTTCTGATGCAGTGCGTTGATATTGCACCATTGCAACACCTAGAACAGAATGATTGACAGCAATTTGTTTCGACAACATATTAGCCCAGCGTATGAAAAACATACAAGGCCGATATACGCACCAATAACTCTGACACTAAGTAACTTACAGTAACCGAGGCACGCCGAACCGTGCTTGTCCCTTCCCCCCCATCCCCCCTTTTGCTCAACCCTTACATTCTTCCCCCCCCCCCCCCCCCCCAGGCCAAAAACAGTCGAACACTGGTTGGGAATTCAAACCGGTTGCAGCTTTATTTGAACTTTAACATTAAAACCAATCCAGCTCAACATAGATATCATTCTAGCGGATCTGGCCTCACCTGCCGTGTGATTAGCAAGGCGAGCTCTACCCCGCCACCGCCACGGACAGGCCCCATGGCTAACTTAACCACACCGCCACTTACCCGACTTAGCCATATGATTAGCAAAAGCCCAACAGGGGCTGCCCGGGCGGGAGCCCCTCACCCCCGCCCCAGTATCGCCTCCGGCTCCGGACCTCGTACCCTCCGGGTTCCTGCCACCGGCACAGACGACATCCGTTGCCCTGCCGCCCCCCCCCCCCCATTAACACAGCTGCGACCGGTTACCTCCCTGAGCCAGCACATTTTCCAACGCCTCCTGCCAGTCATTCAGAATGAGGTGCACCCCCACCGGGGATAAGTGCACCCCGTCTTGCCAAAACAATCCCATACAATCCATGTCGGCCCATGGGTGCATGATTTGAAAACCACCGTGTTCACACACCCATCGTCCGATCTGCCTATTTATCTTCGCTAACCCCCTGGACCACCTCCTCTGCTCTCTACAGGCAGGCCTTGGAATAATGTCAGACCACAAAATAACAATGCCGGTAAACATTTCCTGAACCACAGTCAAGTCCCTCTTTGCTGCTCAGATTAATTGCTTGCAGGTCCATGCGCTCAAATCATTGCCGCCCAAATGCAGCAATAGCAGTGCCGGGGCTTCCCTCTCTCTCCTGAGGTGCCGCAGCAAAGTCAAAAGCTGGGGCCACCGCAGCCCCCTCTCACCCAGCCAATGACAGTCACCTCGCCGCCGTCCAATCCTAGATTAGGACCCACTGGACGCTTTGCTGCTCGCTGCCCTGCCCAATACACAAAGATATTAGGGGAAAGCCGACAGTCGCCCAAGAGCGGATGGTTCGGAAGAATGTATCTTTTAAGGATACTACCAAAAGCAGAGAGGTTCCACAAAAGAGTAAAGTAGCCCAAATGCCCTCAAGTATGGAGCAGACAGAGCTTACAGATCCCAAATTACCCATGTTTAACAATAGCCAAATTAATATGAATAAAATACATTCTCTAAAATGCTTGTATGCAAATGCTAGAAGTCTAAAAAATAAGATGGGAGAGTTAGAATATATAGCACTAAATGAAAGGTTAGATATGATTGGAATATCAGAGACATGGTGGAAGGAGGACAACCAGTGGGACACTGTGATACCTGGGTACAAATTATATCGTAATGATAGAGCTGATCAAATTGGTGGAGGGGTTGCTTTCTATGTTAGAGAGGGCATTGAGTCAGAAAGAATTAAAGTTTTGCAGGAAACAAAATCTGCTGTAGAATCTATATGGATTGAAATTCCATGTAAAAGGGGGAAGGCAATGGCAGTGGGGGTGTACTATCGAGCGCCTGGCCAGAATGACCAAATGGATGATGAAATGCTCAAAGAAATCAAGGAAGCTAACAAAAGTTACAGCGCAGTACTAATAATGGGTGATTTCAACTACCCCAGTATCGACTGGGTCAGTGTCATGTCAGGACATGTTAGAGAGATAAAGTTCCTAGATGAAATAGCAGCTGGTTCATGAACCAACCAGAGGGGAAGCCATATTAGACCTAGTCCTTAGTGGAACACCAGATCTAGTGCAAGAGATAAGGGTGTTGGGGCCACTTGGCAATAGTGATCATAGCATGATCGCCTTTGATTTAATTAGTGGAGGAGGGATAGTAAGGAAATCCACAGTACTACCTTTTAACTTTCGAAAGGGAGACTATGATAAAATGAGGAAAACAGTTAAGAAAAAACTAAAAGGAGCAGTTGCAAAGGTTAAAGATGTACATCAGGCTTGGCTGTTGTTGAAAAATACTATCTTGGAAACCCAGACCACCTGCATTCCACGCTTTAAGAAAAGTGGAAGGAAGTCCAAAAAACTGCCAGCACGGTTTAAAGGTGAGGTCAGAGAGGCTGTTGTTGCCAAAAAAGCATCTTTCAGGAAATGGAAAAAAGAGCCAAACGACGAAACCTGGAAACAGCACAAGCACTGGCAAGTCAAATGCAAGGCATTGATAAAGCAGGCAAAGGGAGAATTTGAGAAGAAGCTTGCTGCGGAAGCAAAAACGCGAAGTAAAGACCTTTTCAAGTACATTCGTAGCAAAAAACCTGTGAGTCAGTTGGTCCATTAGAGTATAAAGGGGTTAAAGGAGCATTAAGAGGCGACAAGACGATAGCGGAGAGACTGAATGAATTCTTTGCTTCGGTCTTTACTGAGGAAGATGTAGGGATGTTACCCATGACTGAAGTGGTATTTAAAGGTGTGGAAGAATTGAAGGAAATATCGATACATCGGGAAGATGTATTACAACTATTAGATAAACTGAAGAGTAGCAAATCACCTGGGCCGGATGGTATACATCCAAGGGTGTTGAAAGAACTGAAATATGAGATTGCAGACCTGCTATTAGTAATCTATGAACTATCATTAAAATCATCTCTAATACCTGAAGATTGGAGGATCGCCAATGTAACACCAATTTTTAAAAAGGGTTCCAGGGGTGATCCGGGAAACTACAGACTGGTGAGCCTGACATCAGTACCAGGAAAAATGGTAGAAACCATCATAAAGAATAAAATTACTCAGCATGTAGATAGTCATGGTCTAATGGGAGACAGCCAACATGGCTTTAGACAAGGAAGATCTTGTTTTACTAATCTGTTATGTTTTTTTTGAAGGAGTGAATAAACAGGTGGACAAAGGTGAGTCGGTTGATATTGTGTATCTGGACTTTCAGAAAGCCTTTGACAAGGTCCCTCATCAGAGTGTGGTTTCCAATGTTTCATGCTGTATACGGTTTATGTGAGGGGGGGTTTTCTTTCATCTTTAAACTGTATGCTGCTTATAGAGTTTTTATAATGTTTACTGCTCCACAATGTTTCATCCTGTTTGCTTTTTATTATCAATGTTTCTATATGTCTGCTGTTTTTCTTGTTTAATATGTTTAAAATGAATAAAAAGATTTAAACATAAAGAGTCATGGGATAGGAGACAGTGTACTATTGTGGATCAGGAACTGGTTAAAAGATTGAAAGCAGAGGGTAGGGCTAAATGGCCAATTTTCCCAATGGAGAAAGGTGAATAGTGGTGTACCCCAGGGATCTGTGCTGGGTCCGCTGCTTTTTGACCTGGAAAGTGGAATAACGAGTGAGGTTATCAAATTTGCAGATGACATAAAACTATTTAAAGTTGTTAAAACCCAAGAGGATTGTGGAAAATTGCAAGAGGATCTTGATAAATTGGAAGACTGGATATCAAAATGGCAGATGAAATTTAATGTGGACAACTGCAAGGTTATGCACCTAGGGAAGAATAACCCAAACTATGGTTACACGATGCAAGGTTCCACATTAGGAACCACCACCCAGGAAAAAGATTTAGGTGTAATTGTGGATACCATGTTAAAACCCTCGACCCAGTGTGCAGCAGTGGCCAAGAGAGCAAACAGAATGCTAGGTATGATAAGGAAAGGAATGGAAAATAAAACAAAAGATATTATAATGCCTCTATATCGTTCCATCATGGACACATCATGCGAAGAGAGAGATCATTAGAGAAAGACATCATGTTTGGCAAGATAGAAGGTCAACGCAAAAGAAGAAGGCCAGCAATGTGATGGGTCGGTACAATAACAGCAGCTATGGGTACCAGTCTGTCAACAATGAGCCGCCTGACTGAAGACCGAACACAATTTAGGATAGCTATCCAGAGGGTCGCCATGAGTCGACTCCAACTCGACGGCACTTAACAACAACAACATATCGTTCCATGGTGAGACCACACCTTGAATATTGTGTGCAATTCTGGTCGCCGTATCTTAAAAAGGATATAGCGATTTTAGAAAAGGTTCAGAGAAGAGCCACCAAAATGGTAAAGGGGATGGAAGGATACTCCTATGAAGAAAGAACGGAGTGGAACGGGTAAACGTAGATCGATTGTTTACCTTATCAGAATATAGAAAGACTAGGGGACATGCAATGAAGCTACAGGGTAAACTATTTAAGACTAATAAAAGAAAATATTTTTTCACTCAACGTGTAACCAAACTCTGGAATTTGTTACCGGAGGATGTAGTAAAGGCTGTTAATGTAGCTGGGTTTAAAAAAGGTTTGGACAAGTTCCTGGAGGAAAGGTCCATAAACCATTATTAAGAAGGGACCCAGGATATCAATGCTTGAACCAATACAAGCATTGTGGAACCTGTGTCCGTTGGGGAAACTGCTAGGTACATATGACCTAGATTGGCCACTGTTGGAAACAGAATACTGGGCTTGATGGACCTTGGTCTGACCCAGTATGGCATATCTTATGTTCTTATGTAATCGTGCCCGATGACCCAGCAGCGAAGCGGACACTGTTCTGCATCTGCAAAGAAAATCGACAGTTAGGCCACCACTTGGCTCCACCTCCCCCCTTCTTTTTTTTTTTTTTTAATATCCTCACATACCCCTGAAAAGCCTTCGACCGCCATCTGCCGATGCGCTGAATCTCCTGGCCCCCCAGCCCCGCTCACGCCACACTTGTTGCCGCACCGATTCGGAAAGAATGCGAGGCAAATAGCCTCGGATCCTTCCCCGCCCCTTCCAGAGCCATGCACAGTACCGCTGCAAACTGAAACCAGGTTAAAGGCAGCACGTCCTCGTGCAGGAAAAACTGCCCCTGCAACTTTGAACGATTCTGCAGATATGACTCCGCAGCTGCTACCGGGCATGTTATCGACCCCCGCACCTCAGTCAAAGTTATCCAACAGCCTTTACCCCTCTGATCCATCTTAGAACGCACCAACCATATACACAGCCGCCCCTCCTTCAGCTGGACATGCTGAAACAGTAATCCCCCCAGATGCCGCTCTGGTGGAGTCGGCTACCAGCTCGCCTACTCGGAAGGCACCAAAAAAGGCCATAATAAAAACCGCTCAAAACAGAGTTGCTTCATAGCCAGATTTGGTCACTACTAGCAACAGCTCCACCATCCTGGCCAGCAACTCATGAATAATGGGGAGCTTGCTATCCCTTGGGGCCGGGCAGGAACGCTCCCTGCCTTGCATCAACCTTTGGGTCAGGAACCCGCCGCCTGCGAGCTCCCAGCCCAGAGCCCTGGCAAAAAACGTGAACCCCGCCAACTGAGAACATACCGTTGCCCTGGATACCCCTGCCTCTTTGGCATACACCACATACCACCCCATGAGTTGGTCCGAAACCCCCCCTGTTGTCCATCCATTCACTAGCAGAAAGTCCATCACACTATTGCATCCCCGCTGATAGGCTGCCCACGTCGCCGGGGTCAACGAACTACGCAGTAGGCTCAGCATCCCCTCAGGCCAACCTGCCACAATCTCTCCGGGACCTTCCTTACAACAGCGTCTGCCTCCGGTGCCAAGTCTCTGAACAGGTCCCACTTGAAACGGGAGAGAGCATCAGCAATCCTGTTAGTACATCCCGGAATATGCTTGGCTCGAACATACACATTCCTCCGCAAACATGCAAGGACCACCTCCCTCATTAGTGCAGTTACATGCAAACATCGCGGCGAGTAATTATTAATAACACTTACCACCGCTGCATTATCGCGCCACCACACGACTTTCCGATGCTACAACTTATTGGGCCACAACTCCAGCACCACCAGCAGCGGGAACAACTCTAAAAAGGCTATGTTGCTAGTCAAACCCACATCCCTCCACTCCTGCGGCCACGCTCCCGCGCACCACAACCCGCCGAAATAGATCCCCAGCCCCGCCCACCGCCGCATCTGTGAAGAGCTCCAAATCGACACTGGACACCTCCTCCTCCCGCGGTACTACCGTGCCATTAAACTCCCTCAGAAACGTATCCCAGACCAGCAGGTCCTCCCGCATGGCTTGCGAAACGCGAATCCTATGATGTGGCTTGATCACACCTGATGTGGCAACTGCCATCCAACGCAAAAACACAAACCCCATTGGAATCACTCTACATGCAAAATTTAAGGAGCCCAGCAAAGCCTGCATCTCTCGCAATGTCATCTTCTTGGACGCTATCGCATTGGCCACCAACACCCATAGTTGCATGGCCTTGTTTTCCGGCAAGCGAGCCACCATCTCCACTGTGTCCAACTCCACCCCCAAAAAGGTAAGTATGGTGTCGGGGCCCTCTGTTTTTTATTGACAGCCAGAGGCACCCCCCATTCCCCGGACAATGCCACAAAACCCTTCAACAACTCCTTACACTTGCTGGACCGCGCCTCCCCGACAAATAGAAAGTCGTCCAAGTAATGCACCACATTCGTGCATCCCACCCTCGCAACCAGCACCCAATGCATAAATGCGCTGAACTTCTCGAAGTACGCACACGACACCGAGCAACCCATAGGCATACATTTATCGTAATAATATTGTCCATCAAATGTAAAACCCAGCAAATGAAACGCGGAAGGGTGCACCAGTAATAATCGGAAAGCCGACTTGATATCGACTTTAGCCATCAAACTCCCCCTACCACATTTGCATACCGGACCAACCGCTGAATCAAATGATGCGTAACGAACTGTGCAGGACTCCCTAGGAATGTGATCATTTACCGAAGACCCCTCCGGAAAAGAGAGATTATGAATCAATCTAAATTTTCCCGGCTCCTTCTTTGAAATAACTCCCAACGGGGAGATCGCAAACTTTTCAAAGGGGTCCTCCCTAAATGGGCCCACAATTCTGCCCAACTCGACTTCCGCCCGCAATGTTTCCCTTACCACACTAGCAAAATGTCGAACTGACTGCGAATTCTTAGCCCTAACCCCTACCATGTCCCCAAGCACTGGTATGCTGAATCCCCACTGAAAACCCTCCTCTAGCACCTCACCATCCCGACGCCTCGGATACTGCTGAAGCCACGACCGCAATGCCTCAATCCTTATGGGTGTCGCCGCAACAGTGGGGAGGTGTGTACTACTTAGCGGCCTGACCCCCGACGGGGAGTGGGCCTCTGTTAATGCATTTGACGGCCACGTGGGGTCTGTTACACACTGAGCAGGCGTGGCGAAACTTGCAATCCTGGAAAGGGCATAAGGATTTTTTGTATCTCCAACACACGTCGCCGGCACCCGTACTTTTCTGTTGTTGCCCGCTCCCCCCCTGCATGAAAGGACCACCGCCTGCCTGTGGTAGTTGCAGCCCCGCTTCTCATCCCCCCCATCCCCCCACTACCCGACTTGGTCGACATCTGCGTCAGCCACAGGTTGATGTCCTGCATGCCCCACGACAATGATTTGCTCTCCTCCATCTTATCCCTGAAATTTTCATCATAGTTCAGCCACGCCCGTCCCTCATGTGTCTGCGCAGCTTCCAATATGGAATCTGCATACGCCAACAACATTCCATAATGGGAGGGGTGCCTATGCCCCCAAACACTGGCCAAACGTAAAAAGGCCCTTGCCCAATTTACCACATTTCTGGACACCTTTTTGACCCGTCCCGCTTTTTTGTCTTCCTTCCTCTTCATTTTGCTCTCCCCCCCACCTCCTTCTGCCCTCTAGCAACCGGAATATATCAATATAACACCTCTTCCGTATCTTCCGGCGTAGCTTTTTTGGCACTCTCTCCCACAATTCAGAATAGGATGCAGTAGAGGCCATCGAGCTGACCGCCGGCTCCTCGAACCCGCCGCTACTAGCCTGTGGCCTCCCCCCACTATCCGCCCCTGAACTTGAAGACCCCGTGTCTCGCGAAGATGAGGAGGATGAACCTGAACTCGCTCGCTGCCTACGGGAATATTTTCTCCTCTTGCGCACCTTCCTTCCCGATCTCCCCTGTTCCTGACTCACCTGCTGCACCATCTCCTGCCGCCGTTAGGCTGGCCGCCGGCTCCTGGTCTCCTGGAGCCGCACTGTGCTGCCGCTGTTCTTGCACCGGCTCTGGGTCCACTGCAGCGGCCGGGCTCCTGGCTGCCTCCCCAGCCTCCTCACTCCGACCAGCCATCGCGCCACTCCTTCCGCTCCTTTCTGCACTCCCTGCGGTCGCTGCTCCCTGGGGTGGGATATAAGAAAAAAACAGGGGGGGGGGAAAGACTGCCAAGCCTGTTGCCACGCTCCCACCCAGTCCCCCCGAGACGATCCCTGGCCCCCCTCTCGTCAATGCTCCCAAGCGTCTGCACCGTGTACCGCATAGGACCCCCTCAGAGGCCAGACCGCAAAATTGACCTTGTCGGACTCTGCCACCTGCTCCCGCTGAAGGCCCCATGCCCAGAGCTACATCATGCCAGCCCCCCACCTCCTCAACTTGCCCAGCTCCGCTCTCTAACCCCGCTAGCCCCTGTAGAGCCGTAGCCTGCCCCCCCATCCTCTAGCCCCCCGCTTCCCTCTGCTAAGCCCCCCTGGTCATGCTCCCCCTCCCGCACCACTCATGCTGCTCTGTTGTGAGCCCCTGCCCTGCGCCGATCCGCTGCCATCCCCGCTATGCCCTCCAGCCATTCTGCCCCCACCTCTCCCCCTAGCACCCACCCCCCGCCTTGACTCCCCCCCCCCCGTGCTGCTCCTGCGACCCCCTCTCTTCCCCCTATGTGCAGCTTCTCCCCCCCCTGCCACTGGTGCCACTTCCCCCACCCAGACCTGAATTCACCCCACTTCTCTCCCGCATACTTGCCCCTCTGTCTCAGAGCGGCATGGCCCCCAGCAGCACACTTCCTTCTCCTCCTGCTCCCTCTGCCGTCTCAACAAACTCAGCAGCTGCCCACGTGCTCCCTCGTGGCCTGACGCACTTCTGTTCCTCTGATGAGTCTCACCTGCAAAACCTTCTGTTCTGTGCTTCTTTCGTTATTTCTTTATTTCTTCTTTATTTTTTATTTTCTTGCCTGCGTACACCCGCCACGTCCGAGCTCCCTCGATGCCGGCTGCGAATGCTGTCCCCCCAGCTACCGCCCCCAGCACACCACCCACGCTCGCTTGTGCTAGCTCCCCCATTGGTTCCCGCGGCTCTCCCTCAAGCCGCGGGACAAATCCTTTCAAACTTGCGCTGCGCCGCGCCACCCCCCCAGCGTGCGCGCGCGTGACCCTGCACCCTGCCTTCTCTTCAGGCCGCACACGGCCGGACAGCCCGGTTACCGAGGCCCACGAGGGACTTCGCCCCGGGGCCTCCTATTTATCTAAACCTATTTTCTAAAGTCTACAAATACTTTTATTTGCAAAATAGTAGCTATTACAGTATTATAAGCTACTTACTATTTTTTGTGATATTTTTATGTTGAGCTGCCAGTACTGTCAAAATCAGCAAACTTCGAATACCTATTAAACTAACTAGATCTCAGATAAAAAATCTGTATATAACGCTTTTTGACATAACGATAATAGCTAAACATAGTTCCATTGAATTTATAACCATTAATTAGTAAACAGTTGAATAGTAAGTATGGAAACCTTATGTATGTAAAACATACGCTGGTCCAAACCGGGTTAAATAAATCATTCCAAGTAGTTCTTTAACTCTGAAGTCTTCAAAAACCATCCGGATAAAGACTAGTAACTGGGCTATATCTCTTATGTCTGTAGATTCTTCCAGTTCGAGTGAGAAAGCAGCACAATTTGAAACATCCTCCAACAATTGTTCAGTTGTGTCTCCACACACCTTTTCTATTCACGGCACGACAGTGTTTCTTGACAATTGTACATCTTGAATAGCAACTATGATCTCTTTCTTATTTTTAAATCCTTCAAAAAGATTGTCTGTCAGTTGCTTCAAGAAAACAATCCTTTACAAATTCCCCTTCAGTGAAAGGTTTGCATTTCTTTGCGATCAGGTTGCTGACCTTGAAGGCTGCTATGGTTGCATTGACCAAATGTGACCTTGGCTTCACCATCAACTATTGCTGAGTAGCCAATTTTGATTTAAGTTCTTTGAGCTTCAGTTTACAAATTTCACTTTTTGGTGGAAAATCAGCATCAAACATATTGCTATGCAGAGCCTTATAATGATGTTCCAGATTACCCTTTTTGGGCAAGGATACTGGGGCGTTACAAATTAGACAGCACTACTTGTCTTTCACCATGATGAAGTAGCCCATTTCCCATTCATCATGAAAGTGGTAGGTTTTGCTCTTCTTTGGAACACTCATCTTCCTTATACTGGGGTGGCTGGATGTAAGAAGGCCAGATCTGTTAAGTTAGTATAAACACTGGCTGAATCTGGTCCAAAACTGTCACTGTCCCAAAGTATTAAAGATCAACAAGAACTGAAGACCTCTGTATGATGTGCAATACAAGGACTGGAGATGCCAAAACCACACATGCAGTTCTAAAAGTAAAAATAAGAATTCATCCTACTGGCACCAATAATCAAATACCACCAAGCAATCATCAAATAACTCAAACACCTGTCCAGCAAACCAGATAAAATCAAATACCGCCAAACAAGTTCAAATACCACCACACGCGATTTAATAAATTCTGTACACAGTGTAGAATCAACGCAAAGGCAAGGCAAAATAAAATTGCAGAGGCAAGCAAAAGTCACAGTGGTTTGAACCAATTCAAAGGCAAGTCATAGACAAGATAGAACAAAATTGGAAAAGCCTGCCAAAATCACCAGATTCTTGACACTTTGTGTGTCTGCCCAAAAACGTTTAATGAAAGCAAACTATAAAGTGACCAACGACCAGCACACAACACAACTAATTGTGGTGAGGAGAGCCCCCAGGAAGAGAAGGAAGTGGAAGAAAACCCTGTTTTTCCCTTTAAAACAAATGACAGTTCAGTTGTGCACAGTGTTTGCAAGGCAGGCAAGAAAAAAACTCAGCTTTCTGCTGAGGCCAGGCCACGCCCTAGTTCAGACGTAGAGCCAAGCTTGCTCAATGATTGGTCACACCTGTTCAGAGGCAAGGGAGTGCCCGGCAGCAAACGGTTTTTAAAAACACACTCAGAGCAAAGAAGGGGAACACAGGAAAAACAGGACACACAGGAAAGAAGGGAGACACACACCCAGGAGACGCAGCAGAGAGAGCAGAGCCAGCAGGTCCAGGAGAAGCTGGAAAGGAATAGATCTGCGGCCAGAGCAGACAGAGCAACAGGGGCACAAGAAGAAGAAACTCTGAGAGATCCTGGAAAGGGAGAAAGGTTCCAAGGAAACTTTCAAGAGAGAGGCTATCTGGGAAGGAGTGGAGAAAGGCACTAGAAGGCTGAGTTCCATAGCCTGAAAGATATCAGGAGGAAAGGAATCAGTAACTGTCTGAGAGACCCGCTCCAAGGTAAAGCCAGTACATGTAAACCTGAACAGCTTGCAGAGAAACAGTTTGCTTCCGCTAGTGTCCAGGAGCCAGACCTAACGTCTGCTAAGAGGTGGGTGGATAGTTTTATGTATGAAGAGAACCGAAACCCAGATAAGAGCAGAGAAACTGAGCTTTTAACACTAGAAGCATTAAGAAAACTGTTTGCAGAGAGGAAGCTTTACCCTCCCAATACAAGTGTGCCTTCTCAGGGTGATTTGCTGTTGAAGCAGTTCCAAGAGTTTTTAGAATACAGGAAAGCTGGGCAAGTTCATAAAACTGGTGGAAGTAAGAAGTACCCGGTGTCCATAGAAGAGATGCAGGTGGATTCTTGTATGCCAGAAGCTGAGTCAGAATTGTCATCAATGGATTGCTCTTTGTGTCTAAAGGAGAACTGAGCATTGTTGAACAGGGTTGAAAAACTGTGAAACAATATAGTGACTAATTTCTGTGACTGCCAAGAGTTGAAAAAAGCCAAGACTGTGTCCTACTAAGTATGTGAGCTTCTGAAGCCCAGAAGCTGCCTTTAGTAAAAGTTTGGTTTGGAAAAGAAAACAGCAGCTGTTAAAAAGTTTACCTGATACGTGGAATGACCACAAGAAGCTGTGCTCTGTGAAAGTTTATTTGAAGGAAAGCTGCTGCCCAGTGATAGAAGGCTTTTTGTTGCATTTTCCTGTTAACCTGATTTACTCTTATGTTGGAGAAGCATCCTTTGGCTTTTGTGTTTTTGAGCTTTAATGCCTTGGAATCCTGCAAAAAAATACATTTTCTTGCTGCCTTAAACCACCAGTCTCACAACTACATTTGTCCTTATATAAGTAAGCCAACTACAAGTCCCAGGATCCCTCTGGTGACAAACAAGGGAAGCTTTATTTAAAGGGACACTATAAGGCCGCTCTATGCTTGTAAGCCTTCGGCCCAAGCAAGGGCGTCGCATAATACAGTAAGTGTATTCAGGTAAAGCCCGGGTGAATGGATATCACCGGGTATATAAAACACTTCTAAGGGGTGTTGGGGCGGGGCAGGAATGGGTGATTCTGAGAAGCAGGAGACCAGGTATGACGCCGGGCCTGTGGCTTCTCATTGCGGGGTGTGGGCGGTGGCCCCCTGGGGTACCCACAAACTATTGGCATGAAAACAAGCACCCCCAATACACCCACAGGCAAGATTCCTGCAGGCAGGGCAAAAAGACAGGCAAAGGATCAGTAGCGGCGGCAAGCCCTCAGCAGACGACCTGCTGGCACGAGCTCTCTCCTAGCGATGGGGCGAGCTGCTGGAGAGATGGAGTCAAGTGGGGCTGGTGATCTACTTCTGACCCCTCCGATCTACAGGTAGATCGCGATCTACCTGTTGGACATGCCTGCTCTAAAGTATGCATATTGAGATCTTTAATTCTCTTCCCATATGGCTAATAATGAAGACCACTGCACCAGCTCCATCCTGTTTGTATCCTTTTGAAGGTGGGATCTCCAAAATTGTACATAATATTCCAAATGAGGACTCACCAAAGACTTACACAGAGGCACTATCACCTTCTTTTTATTGCTGGCCATTCCTCTTCCTTTGCACCCATGCATCCTTATGGCTTTTGCAGTCAACGTTTCTACCTGTTTAGCCACTTTAAGATTATCAGAAACCATCATACCCAGGTCACGCTCTTCTTTCGTGGACAGAAGTACTTCACCCATTATACTGGAGTAAAGGAGTAACCTAGTGATTCAAGCACTGGCTTGAGAACCAAGAGACCAGAGTTCAATTCCCACTAGCATTCCTTGCCGCCTTGGGTAAGTCACGTAACCCTCCATTGTTTCAGAAAAATCCAAGTTATCAATGTTCCTGTTTAACGTATATTACCAAGTTTAAATTACAATGTAAACCGCTTTGACTAAAATGATAAAGCAGTATAAAAGACCTGTTAAATACTGTATGACTCCTTTGTATTTTTGCAGCTCAAATGCATCACCCTGCATATGTTAGCGTCAAATCTCAGCTGCCAAATTCTTGCCCATTCTTCAAGCTTAGCTAGATCCCCCCTCATTTTATCTACCCCTTCCTGGGTGTCTACTCTATTGCAGAATTTGATATCGTTCATAAAGAGGCAAACCTTACCCAACAGCTCTTCCACAATATCACTAACAAATATGTTAAAAAGAATCGGACCAAGGACAGAACTCTGTGGCACACCACTGGTAATATCCTTCTCCTCAGAGTGAGCTCCATTTACCTGTCAACTCCAACTCAACCAGTTTTTAACCCAGTCAGGTACTTTAGGATCCATCCCTAGAGTACTCAATTTATTTTTAAGTCTCCTGGGAGGAACAGTGTCAAAGGCTTTACTGAAATCCAAGTACACCACATCTAGGGCTCCCTCTCGGTCCAACTCTCTTGCCAACTAGTCAAAGAAATCGATCATATTTGTCTGGCAAGACCTGCCTCTAGTAAGCCCATGTTGCCTCAGATCCTATTGGACTCCAGAAACCTCACTATCCTGTATTTTAGCAGTGTTTCCATAAATTTACTCACCACAGAGGTCAGACTAACCGGCCTGTAATGTTCAACCTCAACCTTATTTCCACTTTTCTGTAAAGGGATCACATGTGCCTTTCTTCAATCTTCTGGGACCACTCCAGACTCTAAAGAAGCTTTGAAAAGGTCAGACAGTGGAGCCACTACAACTTCCTCAAGTTTCTTCAATAGTCTTGGATGTATTCCATCCAACCACATTGCTTTGTCTACTTTTAGTTTAACTATTTCCTCATGAGCACAGTCTTCTGAAAATAATTGAAGATCTCCTTCACCTCTGTTCCTATTTGTGGGTATTTTCTGAGGTCCAGCTCCTGGCCCTTCATCTGTGAACACAGAACAAAAATATTTTTAAGCAATTCCGTTTTATCCTCATCAGCTTCTACATATTCCACCCCTTCACCCATGAGTTTGACAATACCACTTTAGCACTTCCTCCTCTCGCTAACATACAGTATCTGAAAAATGTCTTGTCTCCCGATTTTATTGCATTAGCTATATCTTCTTTTTTTGCATATTTTCTTTCCTGACTACTTTCCTAGCTTCTCTAAGTTTTTCAAAATATTGATGCTTGTCTTCCTCTTTCTGTGATCTCTTATAAAGGTCACACTCTTTTTCTTCACTTTTTCAGCTACTTCTTTTCAGAACAATAGTGGCCTCCTTTTCCTTTTACATTTATTTACCTTTCTAAGAAAAAGGTTTGTTGCCCTTAAAATATTCACTTTCAGTATAGTCCATTGCTTTTCTACATACCCCAGCTGTTCCCATCCTTCTAAGAACTCCCTGAGTATTGTTCCATCTTGGCAAAGTTAGTTTTCCTATAGTCTAAAATTCTCATTTTTGAATGGACTTTATCAGCCGTAGTCCTAATACTGAACCACACCATCTGGTGATCACTGGATGTAAGATCTCCCACTCTAACATCAGAAACACTTTCTCCATTGGTAAGCACTAGGTGCAGTATGGCTCCTTCATGTGTGGGTTCTGTTACCATTTGCCAGAATAGTTATCCATGTAGAGAATCCATAATCTCTTTACTTATAGATGACACCGAAGCAGGAATGTGCTAATCAACATCCAGCATATTGAAATCACCTATCAGTAACAATTCTTCTTTCATGGCAATACTGTGTATGTCTTCTATTAAATCCCTGTCCACTTCTTCTCCCAGTGAGTGAGATCTGTATATCACATCAGTTCAAATGGATTTCCCTTTCCCTCTTTCTAGTTTAGCCCACAGTGCCTCCTCGCTCTCTTTTAAGTCCTGTAATTCTCTAGCTTTAATATTACTTTTTCCATATAGTGTCACTCCTCCTCCCCTTTTTCCTATTCTGTCCTTCCTGAATAAAGTATAGCCTGGTATGATTATATCCCAGAAATGGTTGTCCATGAACCATGTCTCTTTAACTGTCACTAAATCCAAGCCAGCCTCTTCCATTAAAGCCTCAACAACTGGGATTTTATTTCCCATACTACAGGCATTTATGCACACCACTTTCCAGATGTTGCCCCTTTTTAACCATTTCTACAGAGGTATTTAATGTTTCACTTACCTGAGGTCTTTTACTTACCTGGGGGCTTTCTTCACCCATCCTCAATGAATCTAGTTTAAAGCCCTCTTCAATAAGTTAGCTAGTCTGCTGCAGAAGAGACATTGATCCTTCTTGGACAAGTGGATGCCATCTTTGCTTTGCAGCCCTTAAAAAGTTATCCCATGGTCTAGGAAACCAAAACGGTTTCAATGACACTATCCATGCAGCCATGCATTCATCTCCATGATGCAAGCTTCTCTGCCTCGGCCTTTACTCTCAACAGGGAGGATTGAAGAGAACACCACTTGCACACCAATCTGCTTCACCCTTTGTCCTAGAGCCATGAAGTTACTTTTGATATGCTCAGAGTGATACCTAGCAGTATCAGTTGTGCCGACATGGATGAGCAAAATCAGATAATTGTCAGTAGGCTTGATGAGTCTCAGCAAACTCTCTATAACATCTCAGATTTTGGCACCTGGCATAGAACAGACCTCCCTGGACATCAAGTCTGGTCAGCAGATGGACACCTCAGTACCCCTCAGAAGAGCATCATGAACCACCACTACCTTTCACTTTCTTGTGGTCATTGATTCTGCACCTTTGGGATGCTTCAGTTCTGGTTCTTCCCTTTCCTGGGATGCTTTCACCTCCTCCACTTCCAGGGCTGCATACTGGTTCTTCAATTCGAGGAGGAGTTGGATTGTTGACTCTGTAGGCTCTGGTGACTCATGTCCAACTCTTTGTAGCATACCATCTTCACCTCTGTCGCAGAACCTGGATGCTTCAAGAAGCATCTCATTAATGTATTTCTCACTGTCTCGAATGTTTCTCAGCCTCGCTACATCTTCTCTGAGCTTCTCCACTTGTTTCATGAGGGCTTTAGCTTGTAGTCATCTTGCACAGGGTACCAGTCCCTTGACTGGAATCAGGCTGTCTGTCTAGAAAGAGGAAGAAGCTATAACAGGGGCAAAAGCTTTGTCAATAAGATTTTCCCCAGCAATTGTTCAGCTGGTAGAGCTTTGGTACCTGTTGAATTAAACAAGAGAGCCTGGACAGATATGCAGATGAGTCTTCTGATCCTCTGCTACTAGAGAGAGTGCGGGGTCTGTTGCAGCTCTTGCCTGGTTATTTATTTATTTATTTTTATTTAACATTTCTTCTATACCGCGCTATTAAAATCAGTGCGATGTACATCGAACAAAAACACTGCAATGTATACAAACAACATTGAGTTTACAAAGAACAGGGAAATGAACATGGGAACGAAACCGGGGAAACTAAATACATATTAACTCGAAACTATGTACAATACTCTAAAATAAATGGGTGTTGCATTGATTTTGTGAAGATGAGGATTAGTGGTTGGTTGGGCTTGAGTGGGGACTACCTATTATCTGTGGTATTGCCGTGCAGGGACGGCTGGGTTATGAGGGAAGCTTGCAGGTTGTGCTTCTATCACTGGACGTTTCTGGGTAACATTTTGTGAACAGGTGGAGTTTTAAGGCTGGTTGACTCGCAGTGACCTCTGGAGTCCTATGCTAGGCTGCTGGGACGGATATGCTGATGAGTCTTCTGGTCCCAATGCACATGCATATTGCAACTCTTCCTCTGCTTTATCCAGGTGGACAGTTTTAGGGAATTTTAGAAGGGATGTCCAAGTGGAATCTGGGATGTTTTAGTCAGAATGTGTGAAACAAAAGCAGACACATACTAATACTAATAAGTACTTTTATACCGCAGCTATCTCAGACTAAGTGGTTCAGTGTGGTTTACAGCAGATAGAAACCATTATAAAATGAAAACAAGATTATAAATTAGGAATTGAAAAGCCAAGATTTCAAATTTTTTCAGGTGCAGACATGATTTCACAAACATGGATATGCCTGATATGGACATCTGTGTGTGTGTGTGGGGGGGGGGGACATCTACATAGACATTCCCAGGTCCATATTTCAAAACCTACACCTCTAGCATAGCCTTATGATTAAAGTGTAGGAAGAGTGTAGGAAGAGTGTAGTCGGGTTCAAATTGCACTGCTGCTATTGCTGACATTGTGCTGAGGATTGGGGATGATGGTGCACCATCTCTGGATATTTTCAACCAAAATAAGCACTTTTCAGGTGCCTAGAGCAGGTCTAAACTTAGGATGCATAACATTTCTGAGATCACGCAGTGATGTCCAGGTTCCTGGGAACTCCCCGGTGATGCCTCCACCACACCCCTATTCAGAGTTAAATGTCTCCAGAATTGGCTTCTAAAATTGCACTGTAGATCTTTCTGTGCTTTGGTTGTCTCTATACTCTTTTTTGATGGCCAAAGCATGAATAGGGCTTCCAAAATGATCCCCTTTCCATGTGTTTACTTTTTTAAAACTGAAATTTATACATTTTACATAAAGCAAAATTCAGGAAACTCAGTAAATTGTAAGAAAATAATTCAATAAAGAAACAAAATCATAATTCAGACCTCATCAAGAAAAGGAGAAAGATCAAATAACTTCAACTACAGCATGGCATAAAAACAAAACAAATATACTATATGGACATTATCCTTTCTCTTACATCATAAAACCAAGAATTATCAAAAATGAAACAAAATGATGGTGTAGCAATAAACATTCACCATTCCTTATTTCTTAAGAAATTCTCTAATTGCAGAAGATCCACAAATTTGTATACTCCTTAAAATATTATCAAACATTTACATGGAAAATGAAGGAATAAAGTAGCTCACAACATCAAGACATCAGATCTCAGCTGAAGGAAGCTCTTCCTGCATCCTTGAGTTACTCTGAAAAATCTGCGAAAATTGTAATTAACTGACCACAAATCAGGTTTAGCATCTTAGGGAAATAAGCTTTGAAAATAGAGACTTTAAGAAAGTGCGGGGGGGGGGGGGGGAAATCCAAGATGGCGCTCTGAAGTGGTGTGCTGCGAGGCACGGCATTTTTTCATGGGGAGGAAGCGTAAGCCCAGAGGGGCCAAGCAGCCTTCAACGGCACCTCTGGTATCTACGCCGTTACCGTTGGCTGTGACAGTCCCATTGGATACCTTTTTTTCGCCTGTACCTCGACAGTTGGTCGTAGCAGAGGAGAGAGGCTCGGCTGTGCAGCATTCAGAGGTGGAATCCTCGTTGTCTGCCTCGAGCGGTGATCTAGCCTCCCCTGGCTCAACTCGAGCTCCCAAGGTTCCTCGGCAGAATATCAGCGATCTGGGTAGCCCGGAGGAGGGTGTCGTGCCGGCGGGCTCCACCGGAAGGCGGAGTGTGGTTGATGCTTTTAGCCTGGGCTCTGAGGCTTCCCTGAATTTTTTATTGAGAGAGGAGCCGTTGGTGAGAACGGCAGAAAAGAGTGTGGGCTTAGTGCCTTCTCAGTTGGTCCCTCCTGTAGTGCCGGGCGCTTCATCGGTGATTTTTTCATCGGTGGAGACTGTTCCTGCGGCGGTGCTGGGAGTCCCAGAAGTGGTAACTTTGGAAAGTATTTGGGCTGTGATTATGCAGCTTCGGGAGGAGTTGGCTCCTAGAATTAATAGTTTGGTGTCTCAGGTTTCTAGTAACACGGACACTATTCAGGAAAATCTGGGAAAAATTTCCTCTTTTCAGACAGAGATTTTGGGTCTTCATACAAATATTGTGACAGTCGAGAAGGACAGGGAATGTGTTAAAAAAGAGTATAGTTCCATTACGGTTCAAACTAGAGATGTTGGAGAATATAACTCGAGCTTTAAATATTCGTTTGGTTAATTTTCCAAGAGTAGTGCTGGTTTCTGCTAGGGATATGTTTGGTTCCTATTTAATAGAAATATTAGGTATCCCTCCTGAATCGCACCCTCCTATTGTTAAATTGTATTATCTCCCACAAGGGAAAAAAGTAGGGGGGGTAGGGGTGGTTTCTGGAGTGGATAATGCTGATGTTTTAAATGTAACTGATTTATTTGAAGTTTCTCAGGAAGAGCAGGTTGTACCATCTACTTTGTTAATTACCTTAGCGTTGTTATCAGACAAAGAATGGCTTATGAAGTTGTTTTTAAGAAACGTCATATGATGTTTAAAGGTTTAAAGGTCTCTATGTTTCCAGA
Source organism: Ichthyophis bannanicus (assembly GCA_033557465.1). NCBI lineage: Eukaryota > Metazoa > Chordata > Amphibia > Gymnophiona > Ichthyophiidae > Ichthyophis > Ichthyophis bannanicus. The sequence goes on along the minus strand of CM066031.1, from coordinate 222,523,822 downwards.
TTTGTCTAGGGAAACCCAGAAGAGGCGACGGGACTTTCTCTTGTTAAAACCTGGGATTCAGCTATTAGGGGGGGGGGGGCTCTTTTTTTTTAATTTCCTTGTAAATGCCTGATAAAGTATCAATCATATTTGTATATATTTTATGAGCCCTCACAATTGCTGGCGTTTATTAATGCCCGTCATTCTGAGGGGGGACGGAACCTCTGACTATTCAAGAAGAGCAGGTTTAGATATAGACTGTTAGCACACCCTTTTCCTTCAGAAATTGGTTGATATTGTTTTTCTTTCTAGGTATCCCCCATATATAGTGGGAATGGAGTTTTTGTTTCCTGTATTAATTGTTAGGGACTTAATTTGTCCTTTATTGTATTTTCTGCTTTCCAGCTCTATTTCTGTTTCAAGATGTATTCTTGATAATTTTGTTTAAACTTATAAATATAAAATTAAAAAAAAAAGAAAATAGAGACTTTATCCATCTCAGTAGCTCTTGAGAAGATAAGGTCTTGTGAAGACTCCAAAAAATTAGAGCAATCCAAATTTCCAAATGCATCCTACTTTTCTGACCTTTCCCCATTTCCCAAATATTGTACAGACTTACTCAAAAGTTAGTAACAATTAGCAGTCACCAGTGTTTCTGCAATAGGAAGTAATAATACCTCTTTAAGTTACTTTCCCAAAAGAATCAATGAGGAAAGGTAATGAGAGAAAATTCAGTAACCAGAGGATTTTACTGCTCAGTTTTCCACGGTTTCCAACTGATTATGAACCTACATACTATCCTTTGTATTGGAAACCCCTACATTCTGCAAATAAGCTAATTGCACGTCAGTCCTATCAACCTTTGTACTACCCTTTGAATTTTCTCATATTGTACTTTACATTTGTCCACAGTTTCTTGTGAAAAAACAGAAACTTGATCCATTATATTCAATAAGAAACAGTAGTGCAATTTTCTGGATGCCCCCAAAGGTTACATCACCAGAAAGAGCGACTTCTTCAGATTTTTGAAAAACATCCACATTAGGAAATTGTATAACTTTAGGCAAAAAAAACAAAGATGAAGGAGCCAACAATTCACTGAGTAGAGGAGCAGAATTCCACCCACCCAACTCAGCCTTCTGAGTAGGTGAGTCACTCACTGGCAACAGTACAGAACTTATTCCTAGAGGTAAGGGTAGAGTGACCCCAGTTGAGGAAGAGGAGGTAAGGCCAGACAATGTGACCACCAATACAGCTGACACAGAGTTAGGTATTAAAGGTCTATCCATTGGGCCAACCACAGTAACCAGAGCTGAGGCACTACTTACAGTTTTATTGCTCTTGTTTTCCTGCTTACCTTCCCCTGTAGGCATGTTTCAGTACAACTTCTCCCAAAAATATCTGATCCCCAAATTGGCCCCAACAGCAAGCTTGATTTTAAACACTGCAGCAAATGCTCCTCACTGACATTACTTAAGAGGCAGAACTTCCATACCAGTAGCAACTGACACTGTCCCAACATACTGAGCATCACCCCAGCTGCTACTCGCACTGCATTGGACTTCCACACTCCTCTCTCAACTCTTGATGGAGGCAAGCTTAATTTTAAACACTACAGCAGACTCTCCTCGCTGATGTGTCTTGGGGAAAGGGACTTTCATAGTAGCAGATGGCACTGTCCCAACACACAGGTGTCCTCCCCCACCAGATGACATGCTGCCTTGAGCTTCCACATTCCACGAGACCCTCCTTTCTCAACTCTTGAAAGCAGCAAGCTTGATTTTAAACACTGCGACACACTCTTTGCTGATGTCCATGCTGGTAGCAGCTGATACTGTCCCAACACACCAGGCATCTCCCCAGCCACCTCTTATGCTGCCTTGGGCTTTCATATTCCCCAAATCCCAGTTCTCTCCCCATGTGTGTTCTTTTTATGTATATATGCAGTCATGCAATTTTACAAAAGCATTATTCTTCAAGCAAAACAGGACTTATGCATGAAAAAGGCTTTATAAAATTAGCCTTTTGAAGTCCTCACAAATCTTTGTTTTTCTTTTCAGATGTAACAGTACAAATCTTATTGAATTCCCACTCGCCGTCCTGCCGCTGACTTTGGTTGAATTTGCTAAGTTTGAAAACCCAGATGGGTTAGAGCTGACTTGCCCATGCTCACAAACGCAGCTGCAATAATGCTCTACTCTCAACATTGTAATTACAGTATTGTAACTGAGCTCCCAAAGCATGAAACAGCACTGTGTCTTGTACATGTGCTGACCTAGCTATGAAAGAGTTTTGTATGATGAGGCAAAACTAGCCTTTTGTTATCCTCTAGCCTGACCCATGTGACATTTATCACATCATGGCAAATTCCTTTTCATATTAAGACAAGTTTGGTTTATCGTGCATTTACAGTATGTAAACAGTTTAATTTTCACAACTAGTGTAAACACTCATTTTGAGAGCACCGCAAAGTTAAATTATTATTTACTGTATTTTGGCAAGGTGAAGTGAAAGAAGATCACTAACCGTCAATTAGTGCCTTATTTTTTCTTCGGTGTATTTTTATTTCTGAGAAGGAAATGTTGCCTGCACTGCTCTTGTTAAATACCCTCGTTGCCCCTTCATGGAGTGATATTCACAGAAGCCGGAAAATAAGAACATAAAATAAGAATTGACAAATTGGGTCAGGCCAAAGTTCATCAAGCCTAGTACCCTGTTTCTAGCAGTGGCCAGTCCAGGTCACAAGTACCTGACATATTTATTTATTTATTTATTTATTATTTATTACAGGCTCTTATATACCGCACTATTTAGCATCAGTGCGGTTTACAATATAACAACAGACCAGAACAACAAGCTGTTTGGTTTTACATAGAACAGGTACGAGAACTTGGATAAACATGGGGAAATTGTTAACTGAGACTATTTACATATGTATTTACATGTATATACAGCGGGATTTATTCTTAGATTGAGTTGGGTCCTGTGGAACAGGTGTTCAAAAAGGGGATGGGCGGTCAGGTCGGTGTTTGGTTGGTCTGGTAATATTGGGGGAAAAGGTGGGATATGAGTGCCTTTCTGAAAAGAGTTAGATCGGTGATAGCCCGAATCTCCGGTGGTAAGGTGTTCCAGCATTTAGGGGCATAGAAGCTGAAAGCCCTGTTAGACGTCGCTAGTGAGCATTTTGTTGCTGCCTTAGGGATTGCTAGCGCGTTTGTAGATATTGTTCTCCTAGATCTGTTAGGTGGAACGGTCTGAATAAGGTCTATTAGTGAGGAGGAGGTGATGCCTTTGATAGCCTTGAAGGTGAGTAATAAGGTCTTGAACAACAGTCTCCCATGTATGGGGAGCCAGTGAAGCTGCTTTAGAATAGGTGTTACATGGTCCCTTCTTGATGCTCCGTAGAGGACTCTGGCAGCGGTGTTCATGGCAAGTTGTAAAGGGTTTAAGGTGGAGTGTGGGAGGCCTTGAAGAATGGCATTAGCATAGTCGAGGTGCGGTAAGGTTAAAGCTTGGAATATAGTCCGGAAGTCATCAGGATCCAGCAAGGAGCGAAGGTGTCGGAGTGTCCGGATCTTGAGATAGATCGCTCTGACTACATTAGTTATATGTAGTTTCATATCCAGGCGTTGGTCCAAAGTGACCCCAAGGTATCGGATTGAAGGCTTTGTTCGGAGCTCGGCTTCCTTCACCTTTATCTGGGACGGGGGGGGGGTGAAACATGGGTCTCTAGTGATGAAGAGAACCTCAGTTTTCTTGTGTTGAATGCGGAGGTTCTGGGATTGTAGCCATTCAGACACTGCATCAAAACATTTGGTCAGCGGTGAGAGATCCATGTGGACTGTGGAGAAAGGCATGTAGAGAAGAATGTCGTCTGCGTATATCAAGCAGTCGACCTTGAAGGACCTGATAATGTTGCAGACGGGCTGTATGTATATGTTAAATAAGAGTGATGATAGGGATGACCCTTGTGGCACACCCTGTCTTTGATGGAAAGGTGTGGATGTTGCTGTTCCTGAGGTTACATACTGCCATCTCTGATCAAGGTATGATTTGCACCAGGCCAGAGCAGTGTCGTTGATGCCCTTTTCTTTTAGCCGCCCTATAAAAAGATCATGATGTACAGAGTCAAAGGCCGCAGCAATGCCCAAGAAGATAAGAACAAAGCCTTGGCGGATGTTGTCAATGCCTGTGATAATGTTGTTGCAGAGGGTGGTGAGGAGGGTTTCTACGCCGTGGCACTCCCTGAAGCCATGCTGGCATTGGTCTAGAGGGGAGGCGGTGTCGATATGATCCTGTATTTGCCTTTGGGCTTCCTTTTCAATCTCAGAAGATAGACAGATTCCACAATGCCTGAGTGGTTGTACATAAGAAATGCCATACTGGGTCAGATCAAGGGTCCTTCACGCCCAGTATCCTGTTTCCAACAGTGGCCAATCCAGTTCACAAGTACTGTCAGGTTTCCAAAAAAGGACACAGATCCCATGATGCTTATCCCGGGGTAAGCAGTGGATTACCCAAGTCCTCTTTAATAATGGTTTACAGACCTTTCCTTCAGGAACTTGCCCAAACTGTTTTTAAGCCCAGCTACAGTAACAGCCTTCACTACATCCTCCGGTAACGAATTCCAGAGTTTGATTATGCATTGAGTGAAAAAATATTTTCTCCATCCATTATTTTATAGAACTCTATCTTATTTCCCCTCAGCCATCTTTTTTTCCAAGTTGAAGAGTCCTAACCTTTTAAGCCTTTCCTTGTAGGGGTATCCTTCTATCCCCTTTACCATTTTGGTGGCTCTTCTCTATACGTTTTTTAATTCTGCTGTATCCTTTCTAAGATATAGCAACCAGAATTGCACACAATATTCAAGGTGCAGTCTCACAATGGAACACTACAAAGGCATTATAAAATCCTTGATTTTATTCTCCATTCCTTTCCTTATGATTCCTAGCATTCTGTTTGTTTTCTTGGCTGCTGTTGCTGTACATTGGGCAGAGGGTTTCAAAGTATTATCCACAATGATGCCTCAAACCTTTTCTTAGATGGTGATTCTTAATGTGGAACCTTGCATCATGTAAATATAGTTTGAGTTGTCCTTCCCTAAGTGCATAACTTTGCACTTGTCCACATTACATTTCATCTGTCATTTGGATGCCCAGTCTCCCAATTTTTCAAGATCTTCTTGCAATTTTTGAATAATTTTGTGTCATCTGCAAATTTGATCACCTCACTCGTTATTCCCATTCCCAGGTCATTTATAAAAATATTAAAAAGCAGCAAACCCAGCACAGATCCCTGGGATACCCCACTATTTACCTTTCTCCATTGAGAAAATTGACCATTTAGCCCTAGTCTCTGTTTTCTATCTTTTTAACCAGTTCTTACATCCACAGTAGTCCACTACCTTCTATCCCATGACTTTTTAATTTCCTCAGGAGTTTCTCATGAGGGACCTTTTCAAAGGCTTTCTGAAATCCAAATATACTGCATCAATCTGCTCACCTTTATCTACCTATTTATTTACATCTTCAAAAAATGTAAGAGATTAGTGAGACAAGACTTTCCTTGACTAAATCTATGTTGGTTTTCTCCCATTAAATCATGATTATCAACATGTTCAGTAATTTTGTCCTTTATAATGTTTTTTAGCATTTTGCCCAGTACAAATGTCAAGCTCACTGGTCTGTAGTTTCCCAGATCACCCCTGGAATCCTTTTTAAAAATTGGCGTTACATTGGCCACTCTCCAATTCTCAGGTACTACAGATGATTTTAATGATACTTCACAGATTACTAAAAGTAAGTCTGCAATCTCCCTTTTCAGTTCTTTTAGCACCCTGGGATGTATGCCATCTGGTCCAGGTGATTTGCTGATCTTCGGTTTATCAAAAAACTGTATTATATCTTCCCAAAATTTATGGAGATTTGTTTCAGTTCCTCTGATACATCACCTTTAAATATTATTTCTGGCATGCATAGGTTTTCTACATCATCTTTAATAAAGACTGAAGCAAAGAATTCATTCAGTCTCTCTGCTATGGCCTTGTCTTTTCTTGGTGCCTTTCTTACCCCTCTATCATCTAAAGTTCCAATGCACTCTATCAGAGGTGTTTTGCTACAAATGTATTTGAAAAAGTTTTTATTATGCACTCTTGCTTCCACAGCAAGCTTCTTTTCAAATTCTCTCTTTGCCTACCTTATCAATGTCTTGCATTTAACTTGCCAGTACTTATGTTGTTTGCTTTTTTTCGTCATTTGGTTCTTTTTTCCATTTTCTGAAGGATTATCTCTTAGCTATAACAGCCTCTCTAACTCCACCTTTAAGCCATGCTGACTGCCATTCAGCCTTCTTTCCACCTTTCTTAAAGTATATATCTGGTCTGAGCTTCCACAATAGTATTGTTAATTCCCAGGACATAAGTAACCTCTTAACCTTTGCAGTTGTTCCTTTAGTTTTTTGCTAACCATTTTCCTTATTTTATCGTGGAGCCTGATTCTATCAGGGGCATGCCCAGGCCATTTGAATAGCCCCGAGCAGGATGGACCCATTAGGACCCAATTCTGTACTGCAGGAGCAAGGCATTCCTGCAGTATATAGAATTGGGCCTGAGGATAGCCTGGCTTGCCCCTGCATGCCTGCAGGAACATCCTCCCCATAGGCTCCCCTGGTTCCTGTGGCGCTGGCCCTTTTCTTCCCAACTGTCCGACCCACAGCTGGCCAGCTGCAGCCTGGATCAGGTGACAGGGACCCCTCTGCACCTGGCCACTGCCCTGGGGAGGAATGTCCTCCCCAATTGCCCAGTTTGTGTTGATTATTCCACCTTCGAGGCCTGCCCCTACTCCGCCCAGACTCCACCCCTCCCACCCCCCATCGGCTCTCCCCATTCTGCTTCTCTAGCTGTGCGGGGTGAGTCGGAGGGGAAATAGGGGCAGGATAGCTTGCAGGGCTGTATGTTCTGGCAGGACATGCAGCCCCTCAAGTCACGACTCGGAATCGGGCCTATAGTCTCCTTTAAATGCTAGTGCAGTGGATTTCCTTGTTATCCTCCTTACTTTTATTAAATAAAATGCGATCATGTTATGATTGCTATTGCCAATCGGCTTCAGCACCATTAACTCTCACACTGGATCCTGCATTCCACTAAGCACTATGAGGCCAATCCCGTGCTGTGCGTGCCTGGCCCGTCTGGGCATTCAGAATCAGAACAGCCAGGAGTTACTGCACCCAATTCTGATCCCATGGGCTAGTAGTCCCCACAGGATCAGAATCGGGTGCAACCGGCCTGGACATGCATGTACAGGGCTGTGATTGGAATCGATCCTGTACATCCAGATTGTGCACCCCACTCCAGATCTGCCCATTCTCTTCCCCGTCGCTGCCACTGCCCACCCCCATCCAGTGCTCCCCGCACATCTCCTATGTATGTGGAGGGAGCTTTGTGCAGGGAATATCGTCCCGGGCATTTAGCAGGGATGGATGTCTGAACCGGATGTCCATCCCCACTAAACACGTCTCAGAAGTTATCCCTATGTCTAAAATAACTTCCCCTCATGTCGGTTGCTGAACCAGCAGCTCCATAAAGCAATCATTTATTTTATCTAGAAACGTTATCTCCCTAGCATGGCCTGATACAACATTGACCCAGTCAATACTGGGGTAATTGAAATCTCCCATTATTACTGTGTTCATCATCTGTCTGATCATTCTGGCCAGGCAGACGATAATGCTCCCCCCTGCCATTCCCTTCCCCTTTTTACATGGAATTTCTATCCACAGAGATTCTACAGTGTATTTTGTTTCCTACAAAACCTTTATCCTACTACAGATCTATTTGACACCTTTCAAATTGATGAAAATTGGGAGTGGGGATGGGAAATGTTGGAGAGATGTGAAGTAGAAGGTACTTTTGTACATCTGTGATGGGATTGTAGAGTTATTGAGTCTTTTGGAGGAATGTGCAAAGGGGGGTGGAGAAAAGATGTGGATATTTGCTAAACTGGGAGAGGCAAGCAGTGTTGTTGAGGTAGAGGGAAGATAGTGGAGGACTGGAGAAGTTAAGGATTTAATTTGCAGATGTCCCTGCCAAGCTGGTCATAGCACACAACTGGAAACTGCCAAAGACCCCACACATAAAGAGAGGATTTCTAGTGTATGAGAGTTAATGTATGTGATCAGGTAACACTGATGCTGAAAGGGACAAGTGAAGGCTGGGGAAGAAGATTTAGAATATTTGCAGAAAAGCGGCAAGGCAAGAGGGATTGAGAGGAGACTTCCAGGGGGCGCGGGGGGGGGGGGGGGGGAAGGTTTGTACAGTACAGTTATAAAAGTTTCAATTATAATGATTAATAATTAAACAATGCAAGTCTTGTTTGCAATGTTCTGGTTATATTGTAAAATGTCAAGGCGTAGGGGGCCCATGAAGATATGGGGCACTGTAAGACTCAGGGGAGGGGTAGGTGTATGGGAGTGTGGAAGACATTGATTGATGGATGGTATGTTAGAGATATAGTAGGAGGGTGTGATACTGTGGTGTGCGGTGGGAAGGGAAATTCTTTAAAACACAGGCTAGACAGCAGTTCAGGGAAAACAAAAGCAGTTGTTTCCCAACTTGTTGAACCTCCACAAAGCAAAACTCAGAACAGACAGTAGTTCAGGGAAAACAAAATCAGCTTACTTGTGTCCCAGCTTGTTAAACCTCCACAAGCTGGTTCTCCCGGCCCTTCCTGCAGCTTGCTGGTTTCTTAACCTCTCTCTGTGAGCTATGCCCTCCCAGCCCTAAACTCTGGGCTGCAGACTGTCTTAAAATGGACTTCTGATAATCTCTTTGGAGAGAGATAGGCAACATTATACTGTATATACCTCATCAGAGAGAGGTATTGTGGGAAGAGAGAAGCAGATGAGCTTTTGGACTGGTGAGAGGAGGGAGAGAATAGGAAGAAATGTGGAATGGCTCTTCTACTATGTAAGAATGGGTTGATTTGATAAGAGTGACAGGGGTCTTCCCAATATTGGATGTATTAATAAAAAAGTTTTGATAAAAAGTATGTTTAAAAAAAATACAAGGTCATAAGAAGAAGATGCTTCCTGACACCAAGGCACTCAAGGAGAAAATTAGCAGAGGTAAGTTTGGTACTGAAAAGGGATAAATGGAGTCTAAATTTCTCATGGCGAAAGCCCGTTTGTTTGTATCCAGATGAATTGACACTATCCAGAGATTCATGCATAGAATATTCAAGTGGTTGACTTTCCTATGGTCACGAGAGGCTAGAGGGCAGCACGTCATGATGGTGGCCATTTTTTGAGGCCGTTAGACAGGGCAGGAGCGTAGAGGGCTCAATAGCAAAAACAGTAGGAGAAGAGATGAAGGAAATAGAAGGGGGCAACAGCAGTAAATTGAAACTGTGAATGAGTGGAAAGAAATGAGCACTTTTCACATGTCTGTTCATGGCCAGGGGCAGATATAGACATGGACGTGTTCGCCAATGCTTTTAAATACATGGATGCAATCTAAAATCAACTGCACATGATTAGTGGTCTTCGTTATAAAGCATATGAAGAGAGACTTAAGGATCTTAATATGTATACTTTAGAGGAAAGGTGGGATAGAGGTGATATGATTGTGATGTTTAAATATCTCCAAGGCATAAATGCACAGGAGGGGACTGTTGTAGTGGTTGATATGGACGGGCAGACTAGATAGGCCATGTGGTCTTTTTCTGCCATCATATTTCTATGTTTCTATCTTTTTTGGAACGTGCTGGACACATCTCTGGCAAGCTCCCAAGTGACATAGCTGTGATTGCACCAAACATGAGTATACTCGGAATGTTCTAAAATGGCTCTTGGTATGTCGATGTGAATGGGACATTTGAATGGCTGTTTTCAGATGTCTAAATCACAAATAGGGCTTCTAAAATGACTGACATAGTGTAAGTCCTTTAATGTCATCACTGACCCACAATTCACTTTTTTATTTTTTAAATTTACTTAGATCCCGATTCAAAAAGGGGCAAGTTTGGGCCATCTGTAACGCAGAATCGGGCCCTGAGACGGCCCGGCGTGCCCCTGCAGACCTGCGGGGACGTCCTGTCCGCAGGCCTCCCTGACTTCCATGGCACCGACCCTCTGTTTCCCCCGCTGTCTGACCTAAAGCTGGGCAGCCAAGGCCAGGATCGGGCTGCGGGGACCTACCTGCCCCCAGCCCTGGCCTCTGGGGTGGTTCCAGCCCCGATTGCCTAGTTAAAACTGCTTATTCCACCTTGGAGGTGGAATAAGCACTACATTCCCCCTGACCCTGCAGGACGTACAGGGCCATGATCTGAATCGGCCCTGTATGCCCTGCTGCCATGGCTCACCCCTCCCTCAATCTGCCCCCTCCCGGCTCTCCGCATACTGCTGCTCTGGCCATGCGGGGAGAGTCGGAAGGGGAATACGGGCAGCCTTGCAAGTCGCTTCTCAGAATCTGGCCCTTATTTTCTTATATTTTCTTTTTATCAAAATGTTCTTTTCCCAAATTATTCATCAGAATTATATTTTGTACTTCAAGCATATCTGTCTTAATGAAGAGCTTATGAAGCTCAACCCATTTCAGTTTGGAGGTTTTCATACTCAATCCAACATAATATCATGTTTCAGAAGTAAATTCCTGCATCATGGATTAAACTGCTCTCATTAAATTCTTCTCATGGTCAAAGCTCTGAATGGGAGGACTGTAACAAGCTCCAAACTGAGATACGTTGACCTTCATAAGCTCTTGCCTATTGCAGGCACTCAGACTATAAGGTGTTCATCACACCCACTCTATGCTCCTAACACATAAAGCACAGCTAGTTATAAAAGTAACATTATATTTATTTAGTTATTTAACAGTTTTTCTATACCGCCTTTTCATTTAATCATTTAAAACTTCAACTTTTACAAAGAACATCCAATTATAAACAATAACTTTTGCAAAGAACTTTCAATTGTAAACAGTAACATTACATTTCAAAAACTTAAACAGTTTCTTGTAACTTAATACTTCAAGATTTTATCTATTCTATCTATTGAGCATTTATATAGCGCTACTAATCGTACGCAGCACTGTACAGACATGTAAGAGACAGTCCCTGCTCATCAGAGCTTACAATCTAGTCAAGACAAAACACAATCAAGGCTAGACAAAACACAGAAGTCAGGATCTGAATGCAATAGTGAAGAGGAGGGTTTTCAACTTGGATTTGAAGAGGGCCAGGGAGGGTGCCTGGTGTACAGACAAAGGAAGCCTGTTCCAGGCATAAGGTGCAGCAAGGTGAAAGGAGCGAAGTCTGGAGTTAGCAGTACGAGTGGGGGGGCATAGATAGAAGTATCTTGCCAGAAGAGCGAAGTTCCTGAGAGGGGTTGTAAGGAGAGATAAGCGATGAAAGGTATTGAAGAGCCGCAGAATGAATGCATTTATAGGTCAGGAGGAGTAGTTTGAATTGGATGTGGAAACAGATAGGGAGCCAGTGAAGTGACTTGAGAAGAGGACTAATGTGGGTATAGCGAGGTTGGTGGAAAATTAGTTGCGCAGCAGAATTTTGAATAGATTGAAGGGGAAAAAGATGATTCAGAGGGAGACCAGCAAGGAGTAGGTTGCAGTAGTCAAGACAAGAGGTGATTAAGGAGTGGATAAGCATTTTAATAGTGTGTTCGGAAAGGAAGGGGCGGATTTTGCCAATGTTGTAAAGAACGAAATGGCAGGTCTTGGCAACGAGTTGGAAATGAGTGAAGGAGAGAGAGGAGTCAAAGATAACCCCCAGGTTGCGGGCCGAGGAAACAGGGAGGATAACAACGTTATCCACAGAGATGGAGAGGGAAGGAAGAGGGGAGGTTTTGGGAGAGGTTGTGGGTGGAAAGATAAGGAGTTCGGTCTTGGACATGTTCAGTTTCAGGTGGCAGTGAGACATCCAGGCAGCGATGTCAGAAAGGCAGGCGGAGAGCCTGGTCTGGATTGCTGGAGAGATTACAGGCGTAGAGAGGTAGATTTGGGAGTCATTGGCATAGAGGTGGTATTGAAAGCCATGGGAGGAGATAAGCGCACCAAGGTATAAAGGGAGAAAAGGAGCGGTCCCAGGATGGAACCCTGGGGTACACCAACTGGGAGCGGGGTGGCAGAGGAGGAGGAGCCACCAGAAGACACACACTGAAAGAGCAATGGGAGAGGTAAGAGGAGAACCAGGACAGTACAAACCAAGTGAGGACAAGGTATTGAGGAGAAGGTTGTGGTCAACAGTGTCAAAAGCATCAGAGAGGTCAAGAAGGAGGAGGACAGAGTAGAGGCCCTTGGATTTTGCCAGGAATAAGTCACTGGAGACTTTGGTAAGAGCCGTTTCAGTGGAGTGTAAGGAACAAAAGTCGAACTGTAAAGGGTCCAGGAGGGCATGAGAGGAGAGGAAGTTGAGGCAGCGGTGGTGGACCACACACTCAAGTAGTTTAGAGATGAAGGGAAGGAGAGAGATGGGATGATAGAAGGACAGGTGAGATCAAGTGATGGTTTCTTGAGGAGGGGTGTGACCACAGCATGCTTGAAGTCTGCAGGGAAGGTTGCAGTGGACAGCGATAGGTTGAGAATATGAGAGATGGAAGGGACAACGGTGGAGGAGATGGGGCATAGGAGATGGGTGGGGATAGGATCAGAGGAGCAGTTAGTGGGTTTGAAGGAAGAAAGAAAGAGTGTGGTTTCTTCCTCGGAGACCACAGGGAAGGAAAAGAGGGTAGCAAAGATGGGGGGGGGGGGGAGTTGGGCGTGAGGAGGGGTAATAGGGGTATTGGGGAATTGGAGGGTGATCTTATTGATTTTGTCATGGAAGTAGTCAGCCAGGGTTTGGGCAGGAATGGAGGGAGGGATCAGAGGTGGAGGCACCTTGAAGAGAGAACTGAGAGTGTTAAAGAGACGTCAAGGATCAGAGGCAAGAGAGTTAGTCAGATGGACTTAATAGTCTTGCTTAGCAAGAGCTATGGCTGATTGGAAGGAGACAAGCATGAATTTGAAGTGAAAGAGTTCAGCACGTAAGCGGGATTTAAGCCAAACAAGAGATTTTCTGTGAACGAAGGGGAGAGTTAGGTGGGAGTTTTGAAACAAAACTATATACATCGAAGTATGAGTAATGGGAGGGGGAGTGGTGCAGATATCTTGGCTTGTGTAAATCGGCTTGTGGGGTGGAATGGACATGGTTCTATGTAGAGATTACTGAGATTGGGGGTCTTCGTTGAATTGTTCAATGAATAGGGTGATTTTGAGTAACTTCCGGAAATTTCTCATATCAGTTGTAGATCTTAGCTTTTCCGGGAGTGCATTCCAAATAGCAGGGGCAGCAAGAGAGAAAACCCTCATGGATGTGGATTTATTGGTTCTTGTGAATAAACTAGGAGTTGGTATTGTGTTTTTAGTGCTGTTTCTGTCCGGTCTTTTGTTTGCTTTGGTTCCGATGAGCTCTTGTAGTATTCCTGCTGACATGTTGTTTTTGATCTTGAAGATGGAGAGCACTGATTTATATTTTGCTTGTGAAGAGATTGGTAGCCAGTGCAAGTCATGTAGTATGGGAGTTATATGATCTTGTAGTGAAGCGCCAGCAATAATACGAGCAGCAGTGTTTTGGACTATTTGAAGGGGTCGAGTGGATTGTTTGGGTAGACCTTGGAAGAGGAGATTACAATAGTCCAGCTCAGGTGTGATGATTGCCTGGCATACTGTACGGAAGTGTTCTTTATTGAGAAGAGGTTTTAGTCTTCGAAGCATTGCTAGTTTGAAGAAGGCTGTTTTGGACGTCTTGTTGATGTGTGCCTGGAGGGTAAGTTGTTTGTCTAGTATCACTCCAAGATACCAAACTTCATCTTTCATAGTGATTGGTAATTTGAGATGTTGATAGTAGTAGGAGGAGTGAATGTGGATTCCCCTGTGGTGATGATTGCTTCAGATTTTTTTATGTTGATTTTTAAGTTGTTGTTAGTAAGCCAGGTTGTTATTTCATGAATGCAGGTTGATATATCGGTATAGTCCTGGGGCATCCAGGTGGATAGGAGTATATGCCATGATATCGTCAGCATATATGGCATATTGCATCTTGTATTTATTAAATATTTTGCATATAGGTTGGATATAGATGTTGAAGAGGAGTGCAGATAGTGAGGAGCTTTGGGGGAACTCCTTGAGTTGTACGGAAGGGTGCTGAGGTGAGGTTACAGGATGCTACTTTTTGTGGTCTGTCTTCAAGGTATGATTGAAACCATTTTATGGTGGTGTCTTTGAGGCCAATCTCCATTAGGTGCTTCAGTAGGATGTGATGAGAAACTGTATCAAAGGCGGATGATATGTTGATAAAGATTAATAAGAAGCCCTTCTTTATCTTGTCTATTCCTTTGAGTATGTTATCAAATAGATGAATGAGAAATGTCTCAATGCCATGATTTGGACAGAATCCGTGCTGGTGAGGGTCTAGTGGGGCATATTGATCAATATGTTCTTGAAGCTGTCTCTGAACAATTTTTTTTGGTTATTTTTGCTAGGAATGGAAGGCTTGATATTGGGCGGTAGGTTGAGGGGTCGGTACTAATAGTTGATGTGGTTTTACAAATAGGATGTATAGCAGATTGTTTGAGTACTTTGGGCATGTAGCCCTGATTGAGAGAGGTGCTTACTATCTTTTGAATGTATGTGCTTAGATCTTCTTTGGTGGATTTAATCCATGTCACTGGGCAGGGGTCCAATGGAGAAGTGGTGGTGTTTAGAGTGACGATGGTTTGAGTTATTGTATACTTCATCTTTATATGCCCATGCCATAGTATAGATGAAACAGAATTAGAAATACCTCAGTACATATCTCCTTTCACTTTGCTTTGTACACTGGCAAATATTCATTCTTACCATTGGATGATTGGCTTAGATTATGAATTTACACCCGTTTTTTCTTGCGATTTTATAGATGAATGTTGAGAGCTTCACTACTACAAAGAGGGCCAATATTTTAGTGACAGTACAAAAATATTTTTCAAACTAAAACTGATAACACATTTATGTGCGTATTTGGATATTTAGGATTTTAAGACAGTGATTCAGATGATAGTCCTTCATATTTGGACTACTGCATTGTGTTATGCATAGATGTGACTTTGAAATCATCATAAGTAGTTCAGAATGCCACCCCCACATGTACTTACTGGAACCAGGCATAAGGATCGCATTACTTCAATGCTTAAAGAGTTGCACTGGTTACCAGTTAAACAATGAACAACTTTTAAGTGATTATGTATTATAGATAAGTTGCTTGATGGAGCAGAGATAATGAATCAGCCATGTTATTAAGAAATGAGGCAGATAGACCTTAATGATCTAATCAACAAGATCTGCTTTATGTTCTTCCAGTCACCATAGCTCAAAAGACAGGGGCTAGAAAACGAGTTTTTCAAAGTATAACACCACTTATTTTGAATTTGTTACCTGTCGATATTAGCTTGAAACAAAATCATAAAGCTTTTCAAAGGAAAATGAAGACCCATCGATCGGGTAGATTTTAGGAAGAAGTTGAAGGGTTTTCCTTTTACACAAGCTTATGCAGAATGAGGAGATTGCTTCTAGGTAAGAAAGTTATGGGGTTGTTTTAGTTCTTTATGTGTCTGTACTGTTTGTGTTTTAGTGTATTATTTCTGATGGGGAATCGTAATGCACTGAGATTTGTCAGATAAGCAGAACACAATTGGAGTATTTTTTTCTTTTTCTATATTTTCTTTTTATTTGTTTCTACGATTTGTTAAATTTTATTGTATGTTTTATGTACATTTAATTTTATGTATGTTAATTTGTAAACCACTTAGAAAATTAGATAGGTGGCATATAAATAAGTGAAATGAAAAAGGGACATACTGTACTTCTACATATCCTCAGCTCCAGTAATAATTTTCTTATATGATTTGAAGCTGCATGATGAGGGCAAAGTGAATTAAGCTGACGTGGTCATTTTATTATAGGAAAGAAAACGGTAATTAAAGAAGATGATGTAGAAATCTTGACTAATTTTCTTGTGCACAAAATTGAGAAGTTAAGAAGGAAACTTGCTAAGAGGGTGGATGGGGGGGCTAAATAAAAAGTAAAGAGAAGGGCTTTGCGGAGATATGGAAGTGATATTGGAATTGTTTTACAGATAACTACCAAATGAATTAAGATGTTTGGGGCATTAAAATCTTTTTCTTCTTTGGATCGCGGTCTAATTAGTATTTTCAAACAATGTTAGGATGGTATGCTGGAATGCTTGAAGGAACTGATAAATAGTTCCTTACAAGAAGATATTGTACCCCACCCCCCAGGTTAAAGAAGGCTGAAGTTTCACCAGTTTTGAAGAAACTAAGAACAGATAGTACCGAATGTAAAACCTTCATCCTATTTCAAATTTATCCATGCTGGCAAAATTATTATTGAAGGAATTTTGTAGCCAGATTAGTGGATTTTTTGAAGATTGCAATTTATTAGATTAAAAACAAGGGTTTTTTTCTGATAGGGAATGGCATGGAAACATGAAAGCACATTTTTGAAATGACATCCAAGTGCATGCAGGGATTTCCAAGCTAGAATGTCAGAAAAAAGGTAGGCATGTCTAACGTTGGACACAATTTCAAAAACAAGATTGTACCTCATATGGACGTCCCTGGAATAATATTCTAGCCAGGATATATCTCAGAGACATTCAGCACTGGTGCAAACACAAAACAAATCTCCTAATTACTCAATATCATTGCAATTCAGGAGAATATAGGTGATAAGAACATAAGAGCGTAAGATATACCATACTGGGTCAGACCAAGGTCCATCAAGTCCAGTATCCTGTTTCCAACAGTGGCCAATCTAGGCCATAAGTACCTAGCAGTTTCCCCAAAAGACACAGGTTCCACAATGCTTGTATTGGGTCAAGCAGTGATATCTTGGGTCCCTTTTAATAATGGTTTATGGACCTTTCCCTCCAGGAACTTGTCCAAACATTTTTTAAACCCAGATACACTAACAGCTTTTACTACATCCTCCGGTAACAAATTCCAGAGTTTGATTACACGTTGAGTGAAAAAATATTTTCTCGTATTAGTCTTAAATAGGTTACTCTGTAGCTTCATTGCATGTCCCCTAGTTTTTTTATATTCTGATGATGTAAACAATCAATCTACGTTTACCCATTCCACTCCTTTCGTTAATTTATATACCTCTGTCATATCTCCCCTCAGCCTTCTCTTTTCCAGGTTGAAGAGCCCTAACCTTTTTAGCCTCTCTTCATAGGGGTATCCTTCCATCCCTTTTACCATTTTGGTGGCTCTTCTCTGTACCTTTTCTAATAACGCTATATCCTTTTTAAGATATGGCGACCAGAATAGCACACAATATTCAAGGTGCGGTCACACCATGGAACAATACAGAGGCGCTATAACATCCTTTCTTTTATTATCCATTCCTTTCCTTATGATACCTAGCATTCTATTTGCTCTCTTGGCTGCTGCTGCACACTGGGTGGAGGGTTTTAACATGTTATCCATGATGACACCTCAATCTATTTCCTGGATGGTGGTTCCTAATGTGGAACCTTGCATCGTGTAACTATAGTTTGGGTTGTTCTTTCCTAGGTGCATGACTTTGCACTTGTCCACATTAAATTTCATCTGCCATTTGGATGCCCAGTCTTTCAATTTATCAAGATCCTCTTGCAATTTTCCACAATCCTCATGAGTTTTAACAACTTCAAATAGTTTTGTGTCATCTGCAAATTTGATAACCTCATTCGTTATTCCCATTTGCAGGTCATTTATGAATATGTTAAAAAGCAGTGAACCCAGCACAGATCCCTGGGATACTCCACTATTCACCTTTCTCCATTGGGAAAATTGGCCATTTAGCCCTACCCTCTGCTTTCTATCTTTAAGGAAAATAATTTTTATTATTCTTGTCCACAACATTTCCACTACATTGTGCAAACCATATTATACAGACAACCTGCATTGTACAGACATCACACAACTGTATAGGGTTAGTTTACTTCTTCATGCCCTACCTCACATCCTTAACATATCATATCACTCTCTACAACTTCAACAGTAATCGTAACGGTAACCTTCTAACCCTTAGCAGCTCTATTATTATTAATAATCTTTTTATTATTATTATTATATGATTATTCATATTATCCTTCTCCATATTCCCATTATCCCAACTCCACCTCCTCTCCCCCTCTCCCTCCAGTGATTTACATTGTTCCATGCAAACTAGCTGATTCATCCATGCCACCTCTTGCCACACTCTGACCATGTCCTCATATCCTTCTCATTAGACAATACTCCTCACCCCCACGCATTACCTTCTGCTGTATCCTCTAGGTTGTTGTATGCCCTCCACCAGCAGCCTTTATTCATTACCATTACAACTATTTCTAAACCCCCCCTTATCCCCCCCCCCGTTCCCTTTTTCCTTCTCCCTTCCCTCCCTCCCTCTTCTTTCTTTCTTTAGGGCTTCCTTTCTGACTACAGTTCCAATTCTACCTCAGGGCCAACATTAACTTTTGCTTAGGACTGGGGCCGAAACCTTTTCAAACATTCCTAATTGTTTTTCCCCCAACATTCGAGCTGTACTTCATTCCATGCTCATTAAGTTTCTCATTATCTGCTCCCATTCTTCAACTGTGGGCTCTCTTACTTCCACCCAGTGCCGCAATATAGTTTGCTTAGCTCACATAGCTTTCTCTTGCATCCATCCAAGAAGCTTCCTGCTTCATAAGACCCAAATAAACACCATTTTGGGGCAGGCAACACCTGACTACCTATCTACCCTTGTAACGTCCCCCCAACCCCCCTCCAAAAAGTTTGTATATAGGTGCATAACCAAAACCTATGGGCTAATGTGCCTTTCTCTTCCCCACATAGTTTATACGCATCTGTCGAGGCCAAACTCGCCTGCGCCGCCCAAACATCATGTACATACACCCGCCACAAAAATTTATATTGTAGTTCTTGCATCTGTACTGACTCCGACACTTCTTTGATTGTTTTAAATGCTTTTTGCAAGTGCTCAACCAATCCTTATGGTATCTTATCCTCCTTCTATTTCCTCGCTAGGGCTTCCAAACCTCTTCCCTCCTCTCCCAAGCTTATTTCTCCTTGCAGTGCCCGTACTGTGATTTTTCCCTTCTGGAGCTCTAAAGAGATCCAACATTCCCCCTACGCTCAGGACAGGATTCCCTTGTTTGTGGAGACTTCTCATGTAGTGCCTTGCCTGCAAGTAAAAGTAGAAGTCCTGGGTTCTTAATTGGTATCTCCCCTGTAGTGATTGGTAGGAATCAATTTCTGGCAAACTTTCCATTCTTAAATGCCCTATGTATTTCATTCCCCTCTTAGCCCATTGCTGAGCTACAGTCCCCTGCAAACCCAGAAGGAAATCTTCATTTCCCACCAAAGGGAGACAGTCAGATCTCCTCCAACATGTCTTCATTCTTTGACTCAGGGCTTTCCAAGCTTGCCAGATCGCCAATAAGTACACTGACCGGCTCTATACCCGTGGCAACTCCCTTCTTGATCTGTGCAAAAGAAATTCTCTATGCTTCATCTCTGACATATTATCAATTAACTCAATTGGTGCAGTTTCAGATGTACCTTCTATTAAATCTCTTAGGGACCTCGCTAACCTAACCAAATTATAGACTCGTAAGGATGTTAATCCAGCACCCCTTCCTCTGTGGGCTTCATCAATGTAGCTAGTGCTATCCGAGCCCTCTTCCCCTTCCATAAAAATGTTGATATATGACCCTCTAGCTTCTTTAGATCTTTTCTTAGTAGCCATATGGGAGCATTCTGCAGTAGGTATATCCACCTTGGAAGCTCTACCATTTTAAAAAGGGCTCTCCGCCCCTTCAACGAAATAGGGAGTTCTCTCCACTTTTTCAGCCTTCCTACCGTTTTATCCATCATTGGTTCTATATTCGCTTTATAAAGCTGGTTCGATGTTCCTGGTATTTGAATACCTAAATATCGAATCGGCCCCTTTGCCCACACCAATGGGAAAGTTCCTATCCACTGTCTCTTCACACTATCCCCAATATCTAATCCAACAGATTTAGCTCTATTTATTTTTAGTCCGGAGAACGTTCCAAACTGTTTGATCTGCTGCAAAGCCATTTTTAAAGAACTCTGTGGTTTCGTTAGGCACCACAGCATGTTGTCTGCAAAAGTGCTTACTTTGATTCCCCCGCTTTTCCACTCTATCCCCCATATCTCTTCGTTCTGTATTAGAGATCTCAACAAAGGTTCAAGTTGCAGCACAAACAGCAGGGGTGACAGTGGGCACTCCTGCCTCATTCCTCTCTGTAACTCAAATGGTTCGGAGCTGTGACCACCGGATACTATATACGCCATTGGTTTATCATATAGCGCCTTTATCCAGCTCAGAAATGTCCCCACAAAGCCAAATCTGCGCAACATCTCAAACATATATTTCCAAGAGACTCTATCAAAAGTCTTCTCTGCATCTAGGCTAATTAGCAGTAATGGAGTTCCTTGCTGTTCACACCTCTTCAACCCTAAAAGTACTTTGTTTATATTCAGGAAAGCCTCCCTACCCTTAACAAAACACGCTTGGTGATTGCCAATTAATCTAGGAAGAATCACCTGCAGTCTCCTAGCCAGGATAGAGGCTAAAAGCTTCATATCGTAATTAATTAGTGATATCGCTCTATGTGAAGCCGGATCTTCTGGATCTTTCCCAGCTTTCTGAAGGACCGAAATAGAGGCCATCCGCATATCTCTTGGAAATCCTCCTGTCCCCAACACCTCTCCATATAATGCTGCCAAGGTTGGAACCACCTTAGACTCGAGCATTTTATAAAATTCTGTCCCATAACTGTCTGGTCCCGGAGCTTTGTGTGGCTTTCCCTCCCTGATAATTTTCTGGTTTTCCCCCCCCCCCCCCCGCCCCCCACCCCTATAGACTTATTCAGCTCTGCAAGTTCTAATTGAGAAACCTGCGGGAGTGAGATTCCATCCAAGAATTTCTCTTCTCGCTCTCTATCCTCATCTGAGGTGTATTGATCTCTATAGAATTGCCGAGAATCCTCCTCTACCTTTTTTGTTTCATTTTGTTGGACTCCTTCTTTATCTCGGAGAACCATCGCCACTTTTGTGCTCCCCTATTCTTTCACTAAATGTGCTAGCAATCTGCCTGATCTATTCCCATATCTGAAAAATTGATGCCTATAGTAATTCATACTATAAACCGCTCTTTCTTGAAGTATCCTATTTAATTCCTGCTGAGCTTCAAAATAAGCTTTTAAATGTTTCCCCCATGCTTTCCCACAGTTAATCTCTTAAAGTTTTGCAATTCCTGTGTCAACTTTAGAATATCCTCGCTAATTCTTTTCTTTTACCACATAGGCAATTATGTGGCCTCTCATCACTGCTTTCCCGGCCTCCCAAAATAGGGCCACCATTTTTGCATGTGGTTTGTTAAACTCTAAATACTCCTCCCCATTTTTGTTCTAAAAATTTTTAAAAATCCCTATTCTGCCACATGTGTCTAGGGAAGGACCACTTATACCCCCCAGTCTCCCTTCCTCTCCAATCCATTCTCACCATCGCGTGGTCTGATGCTGAGATGGTTTCAATCTCCATATTTATCACTCTCCCGAAGTCTCTCTTTGATACCAACATATAATCAATTCTGGACCAGGTCCGGTGCACTCTCGACAGATGCGTGAAATCCCTCTCTCCCTCATGCAATATTCTCCAGGTATCTATCAATTCCCCCATTCGACATATATAGCTTACCCCTCTTTTACTCCATCCCCCTTTCTCACGTACATTTGACCTGTCCAAGGCAGGATCATGTGGGCAATTGAAATCTCCCGTCACTATTATTGGTATTCTTGGCACTTTTCCAATCCTCTGAAGGATATACTTAAAGAAATCATGATTATACACATTTGGGGCATAGATATTTCCGAGAAATATTTCCTCCCCATTCAGTTTTACATGCATAAACATAAATCTCCCGGAAGGATCTAGTTCTTCTCCCAATACCTCTACTTGAATTCCTTTTTTAACTAGTATCGCTACTCCCCTCTTCCTCCCTCCTGAAGAGGCCGCATATACTTGTCCTACCCAGTCTCTTTTGAGCTTAGCATGTTTCCTAGCATTCAGATGTGTTTCTTGTAACAACGCCACTTAGGCTTTCCCCCTTCTCAATGCTTGTAGAATTTTTGTCCGCTTCATAGGCGTACTCACCCCTCCTACGTTCCAAGTTATTATACGGATATCATGTCCCATTATTCCCATGTACTAGGGCGCTTACTTCAAAACTTTTTTTAAACACGCCTGCTCGGGGCTCCCAGCCTCAACCCCCAGCAGATTACCTTCCCTTAATTTGAGCCGTTCAAATCTTCTTTACCTAGGACCCCTCCATATTCTTCCTCTATCTAGCGTCTGCCCCTTACCTTGTCCACTTAATTCTTCGTCCAGCCTCTTATCCCCACCTCCCCTCCTCTCCCTTCCAGTCCCCTCCCCTCCCCACCCCCTCCCTCCCCCTTCCCCTCCCTTCTTCCCCCCCCTTCCCTTCCCCTTCCCCCCTGCTCCCCCCCTCAGGCCCCTTCCCCCCTTCATCCCCTTAAAAGAAATAATCTTAAATCTTATCCTCAGCACACTCAGGCCAAGGTCTTCATCCCTATTGGACACTGCAGGGCCGCCTCGACCCTCTTCCACCTACTGATCTTAACTTTCCCTCCTCACTGTACATTGGTGTTATTGAAAGCATTTACCACACATCCTTTATCCTTCTATACCAGAGAAAAATGCAATTGAACAGTAATAGTCTTATTCCCTCAGTCTAACAACCCGCCATCTTCTTTTCAACTGCATCTCGCATTGCAGCATCTTTCAGCATATAACATTTAACTTTTTAACTTTTAACAGAGTGCAAGTACTATACACATTTCATCACTTCTCCCTCAGACCTCAAGTCTCTCACTCTCCTTTTCCGCCGCTCCTCCACCATTGTGTTCAACAGCCATGCTTCTCATGTAGTTGATGCCTGCTCCGATGCACTTTTGTCCAGTCCCATCAAAAAAGTCTTCGCTGCTACAATTGATTCAAAGACGTGATTTTGTCCCAGATGCTCGACTCGGAGAGCAGCAGGAAACGCAAGGGTTAACTGCACTTTCTTCTGAAACAGTGCTGCCCATAGTGGCGTAAATTCCTTGCGCTTCGCCACCACTGCCACCGAGTAATCTTGAAAAATTAAGTCTTTGGTTTTCTAAAGTTAAGACTCGTTTCCGTCTGTATGCTTGCATCAGCTGCACTTTGTGCTGAAAATTTAGGATTTTCATTATCACCACTCTTGGGCATTGCCGTGCTGCCATTTTTGCTCCCAGCCTGTGTGCACGTTCCACTTTAAGTTCTCCAACTGATGAGTCCAAGCCTAACTCTTTCGAGAGCCATTTCTCAATCAAGGGTATCAGCATTTGGTCTGTAATCAACTCTGGCACACCTACTAGTCGCAGATTGTTTCTGCATGATCTGTTCTCTAGATCATCCACTTTATGAAGCAAGGCCTCTATCTTTGCATGTTGCACTTCGTCGTCCTTTGCCTTCCGCCCATTGTCATCTTCAATTAATGCTACTCTATGCTCCAGCTCATCCATTCTATGGCTCATTTCTGTCAGTGACGATCCCATCGACTCCAATTTTGTCAAAATCTGGTCAAATTTAGGGTCCAACAATTTAATCACCTCTCTCACTAGCTCCTCTGTAGTGGAGTCCAGACTCTGCGTGCCCAGGGAAGCTGGCTGTTCTACTTCAGACAATGAGGCCCCAGATTTTGGAGCTTTCTCCTGTTCTTTCCGTGCTGGCAATGGCATCTTTAACCGCTTTTTTTAGCTCCAAGCTCTCTCTACTTCTGCAGATGGCTTCCTCCTTCTTTCCTCCGATTTTTGAGGGTTATGATTAATGATTCTTATCGATTAATCCTGAGGCGGCCCCGGAGCAAGTAGAGAGACGTCCTCACTCGCTCATGTGTCACGTGGGACTCCTGCATTCTATCTTTTAAACATTTTCTGATCCACAATAATACACTGCCTCCTATCCCATGACTTCTTAGTTTTGCCAAAAGTCTATGATGAGGGACCTTGTCAAAGGCTTTCTGAAAGTCCAGATACACTATATCAACCGACTCACCTTTGTCTACCTGTTTATTCACACCTTTAAAAAAACATAACATATTAGTAAGACAAGATCTTCCTTGTCTAAAGCCATGTTGGCTGTCTCCCATTAAGCCATTGTTGAGTATAGACTATTATTGCTCCAATATTAACCAGAGAGATCCAATTATAATCTTGTTCCCAAACGTTATCTCAACTATTGTAAATACATTATAGTTTTATAGCAAGAGTGGTATCCTTAAGCAACAGGTCTCAGACTTTCAATGGAGCTACTGTTCATAACCAAACTAGCGCTCCTTTTTGCATCAACGACCTTACATGTTGCTAATTCAGGATTTCACATTTCTCAATATATTCAACAATTGTTATGTATCTTTAAAGTCATTCAGAAAGAACTGTGCTTATCTTAGTTCCGATCTCCCAGGGAATCAAACATAAATATCTCAATTTCAAAACGTTAACATTATCTACCAATATCTGCCGTCCTGAAAGAATTTTCTTGCAAGATTCTTTTACCAAGATTTTCACGCTGAACCCTTCTCTCCTTCATTCAGTTAATTCAACTGACGCCGCGCATGCAGACTGTCGGTCAATGAGGACTTTATACTCCATCAGACATTTCACTAATTGACACCTGTGGAGCAGGCGTATTACTCACTAACTTGTTCTCACCCATACGTTGTTTTCTTTTCCCAGGCTATATGCACAAATTCCAATCTATTTGTGCATTTAAGCCCCTTGGATTTACAAACTGCAAATTAAAAATCCAACGTTGCTCTTGAATAATCAATGTTTGGTCTCTAGATTTTCCATCATGCCCCATCAAAATTTGATCAATACAAAAGCATGTTAGATCTTCAAATTTATGGCCATTCTCAAGGCAATGCTCGACGATGGGGGTAGTTGTAGTTCTACATTTCAACCTGCTGCGATGTTCAGACATACAACTGCCCCCATCGCTGAGCATTGCCTTGAGAATGGCCATAAATTTGAAGATCTAATATGCTTTTATATTGATCAAACAAAGATAAGCACAGTTCTTCTGAATGAATTTAAAGATATATAACGATTGTTGACTATATTGAGAAATGTGAAATCCTGGAGCATTAGTTTGGTTATGAAACAGTAGCTCCATTGAAAGTCTGAGACCTGTTGCTTAAGGATACCACTCTTGCTATAAAACTATAATGTATTTACAATAGTTGAGATAACGTTTGGGAACAAGAATATAATTGGATCTCTCTGGTTAATATTGGAGCAATAATAGTCCATACTCAATAGTTGATGTGCTCTGGAAAGAGACCATCTAATATATTCCCATTAAGCCATGACTATCTACATGTTCAGCAATTTTGTTCTTTATGATAGTTTCTACCATTTTTCCCGGTACTGACATCAGGCTCACCGGACTTTTTGGCTGCAACAGCCTCTCTGACGTCACCTTTAAACCATGCTGTCAGTTTTTTAGACTTCCTTCCACTTTTCTTAAAGCATGGAATAGAGCTGGTCTGGGCTTCCAAGACAGTATTGTTAAACAACACCCAAGCTCTATTCTGCCGCTGCCACGGCAGCAGCAGCAGCTGGTTTCTAGGTTTTTTTACCTAGTTGGGTGGGGGGGAGGGGGTTAGGACTGTTAATGGGCTATGGGGGGGGGGGGGGGGGTTTGGACAGGTAATAACCTTTGCAACTGCTCCTTTTAGTTTTTTCTTAACTATTTCCCTCATTTTATCATAGTCTCCCTTTCAAAAGTTGAAAGGTAATACTGTGGATTTCCTTACCATCCCTCCTTCATTAATTAAATCAAACGCGATCATGCTATGATCACTATTGCCAAGTGGCCCCAACACCTTTATCTCTTGCACCAGATCAAGTGTTCCACTAAGGACTAGGTCCAAAATGACTTCCCCTCTGGTCGGTTCATGAACCAGCTGCTCCAAGAGATCATTTATTTAATCTAGAAACATTATCTGCCTAGCATGTCCTGCAGTGACACTGACCCAGTCAATACCGGGGTAATTGAAATCACCCATTATTATTACTGTGTTGTAACTTTTGTTAGCTTTCCTGATTTCTTGGAGCATTTCATTATCCATTTTTCCTTCTGGACAGGCGGTCAATAGTACAACCCCACTGCCATCGCCTTCCTCTTTTTACATGCAATATCAATCCATAGAGATTCTACAACAAATTTTGTTTCCTGCAAAACTTTAATCCTTTCTGACTCAATGCCCTCTCTAACATAGAGCGCAACCCCTCCACCAATTTGATCAGCTCTATCATTACAATATAGTTTGTAACCAGGTATCACAGTGTCCCACTGGTTGTCCTCCTTCCACTATGTCTCTGAGATATCAATCATATCTAACCTCTCATTTAGTGCTATATATTCTAACTCTGAAAGGCCGGAGCTGCCCTGCACACAGCACAGCTAAGACTAAGCTTTTTTCTTTCTATCTCTGCTGGGTTTTTATTGCAAATATAGAATATTAACTGTTGGTTAAACTGTATGTATTGGGAATATTGCTAATTGCTGGTCCTACATTACGTTTGGGGATAGTCATAGTGCTTGATTTCTTTATGTAGCCTTAACAGATATCTGAGTGTGCCCACAGTACAGGTATAAACCTACTGGGGCAGGGACTCTTGTAAGATAATCAGCTACTTGGAATAGAAATACTTACATTTTAGGGGACCAACAGAGGCCTTTGCACAGGGGGCAGATAGAACTACAAAGGTATATTTTGGGTAATTCTGCTTCTTTTTCTGCTTGAAAGGCATCTCCCAGGGAGGGGCTACTTTAGATCATCATACACCTGGCCTCACATAACGGTCACAGCCAGTCTGAAAGGCAAGAGCTGCCCTGCACACAGCTAAGACTAAGCTTTTTTCTTTCTATCTCTGCTGGGTTTTTATTGCAAATATAGAATATTAGCTGTTGGTTAAACTGTAGGTATTGGGAATATTGCTAATTGCTGGTCGTACATTACATTTGGGGATAGTCAAACTGCTTGATTTCCTTGTGTAGCCTTAACAGATATCTGAGTGTGCCCACAGTACAGGTATAAGCCTACTGGGGCAAGGACACTTGAGTTCCCACCCACCCTACCCCTCACCCCACCCATCCCTGGGGCTGCATTGCCTATGTAGTGGCCAATAGCTTGGAACACACCACATTCTCCTAACCAGCATGTCTTGTATTCAGTGCAATACCTGTGGTACTTTCATTCCAAGACAAATCATTTGGAGCCTAAGAGCATGTCCTATGTGCCGAAGGTCATCTGCCATGCATAATGAATTGACTCTACTAAGGGAAGCCCTAGCTGCAGGGCCGGCCCGTCCATTGTGCAAGAATATTTTTTGCACAGGGCCCCGCGTTTCAGGGGGCCCCGCGCAAAAGACATCTTGCTTCAGCCCAACTAGGTAAAAAAAACAGAAACCGGCTGCTGCTGCCACCGTGGCAGTGGCAGAATCGAGCATCCTGTGGGGTCCCCCCTGCCCTGCAATCTTCCATGCGGCCTCAGCGTCGGCTGTCAGAGCCGGGCGAAGAGAGAGAGCTTCTCCTCTCGCGGCTCTGTTAATCCCGCAGCGGGGCAGATGGGATTTCCCATCAGCCCCGTGGTGGGATTAACAGAGCCGCGAGAAAGAGAAACTCTCCCTTCGCACGGCTCTGAAAAGCCCGTGCTGAGGCCAAATGGAAGACTGCAGGGCAGGGGGGACCTCGCAGGATGCTCTATTCTGCCGCTGCCACGGCAGCAGCAGCAGCTGGTTTCTAGGTTTTTTTACCTAGTTGGGTGGGGGGGAGGGGGTTAGGACTGTTAATGGGCTATGGGGGGGTTAGGACAGGTAATAGGCTATGGGGGGCTAAGACTGGAAATGGGCTGATGGGGGGGTTATGACTGGTAATGGGCTATGGGGGGTT
This sequence comes from Ichthyophis bannanicus, assembly GCA_033557465.1. Taxonomy (NCBI): domain Eukaryota; kingdom Metazoa; phylum Chordata; class Amphibia; order Gymnophiona; family Ichthyophiidae; genus Ichthyophis; species Ichthyophis bannanicus. The sequence continues at coordinate 222,495,739 of CM066031.1, read as the reverse complement.
AGGACTGGAAATGTGCTGATAGGGGGGTTAGGACTGTTAATGGGCTATGGGGAGGCTAAGACTGGAAATGGGCTGATGGGGGGGTTAGGACTGGTAATGGGCTATGGGGGGTTAGGACTGGAAATTGGCTGATGGGGGTTAGGACTGGTAATTGGCGATGGGGAGGCTAAGACTGGAAGTGGGCTGATGGGGGGTTAGGACTAGTAATGGGCTATGGGGGGGGGCTAAGACTACAAGTGGGCTGATGGGGGGGTAGGACTGATAATGGGCTATGGGGGGCTAAGACTGGAAGTGGGCTGATGGGGGACTTAGGACTGTTAATGGGCTGATGGGGGGTTAGGACTGGAAGTGGGCTGATGTGGGGTTTAGGACTGGTAATGGGCTATGGGGGGGCTAGGACTGGAAATGGGCTGATGGGGGTTTAGGACTGGTAATGGGCTATGGGGGGGCTAAGACTACAAGTGGGCTGATGGGGGGCTTAGGACGTAATGGGCTATGGGAGGGCTAGGACTGGAAATGGACTGATGGGGGGTTAGGACTGGTAATGGGCTGTGGGGGCAGGGGGCTGACTGGAAATGGGTTGATGGGGGCATTAGGACTGGTAATGGGCTGATGGGGGTGTTAGGACTGGTAATGGACTGTGGGGGGTAAGACTGAATATGGGGTGATGGGGGTTAGGACTGGTAAGACTGACAATGGGCTGTGGGGGTGGTTAAGACTGGTAATGGGCTGTGGGGGGTAAGACTGAAAATGGGATGATGGGGGGGTTAGGACTGGTAATGGGCTATGGGGGGCTAGGACTGGTAATGGGATGAAGGGTTGCTAGGACTGGAAATGTTCTGAGTGGAAGGGGGGCTTGAACTGCAAATAGCTGATGGGGAGGGGGCTTGGAATGGAAATGGGCTGTGAGGGGATGCAGCTAGGACTGGAAATGGGCTGAGTGGGGAGGGGCTAGGACAGGAAATGGGCTGATGGAGGTGCTAGGATAGGACTGGAAATGGGCTGTTGGGGGGTGTTAAGGTTGGAAATGGGCTGTGGTGGGGGCTTGACTTGAAATGGACTCATGGAGGGGCTAGAATTGGAAGTAGGCTCATGGGGGATTTGGATTGGAAATGGGTTGAGTGGAGGGGAGCTAGGATTTGACATGGGCTGATGGTGGGGCTAGGAAAGGAGTAGAAATGAGCTGATGGAGGGACTCGGATAGGACTGGAAATGGATGGGGATGCTAGGACTGGAAATAGGCTGATGGTGGGGCTAGGATAGGATTGGAAATGGGCTGATGGGGGGCTAGGACTGGAAATGGGCTGATGCAGGGCCTAGAAGGGAGCAGATGCTGGGTGGGGCTGGAACTAGAAGGGAGCTGATGTTGGGGGAGGATTAGAATGGGATGGAGCTGGGAGAGTGAAATGGAGAGGGTAAAATATTTTGTGTGGGAGGGAAGACAAATCTACAATTGGCCGGATATTGGGAGAGTAAGTGGGGATTGAGGACGGAGGGGTAAAATTTGAGTGGATGAAATAGGAATGAGGAAAGAGCAAAAGGAGAAAGATTAGTATGTTAAAGCAGATGTAGAGAGAGAATGGAAAAAAAAACTAAACGAGAGAAGAAAGGACAAATGGACAGCAGATGGAGAGTTAGCAGAAGACACGAAGAAACTAGAAGAAAGTGGCTGGAACAATTGTAACTGAAAAAAAAATGCACAAAAGGTAGAAAAATATCTCTTTATTTTGAATTTATTAACTGGAATATGTCAGCTCTGGGAAATGTGCATCATTAATGTCTGCGCTTTGTTTAGTACAAGAGGAAATTAATTTATAGTTTTATTTCTACAGTGTTGTACATTCCAAGTTTGGCTTTTGGGGTTCCCAGTTTAATTATTGTCTTCCTGTTTCTAAATTGTGATTCCTTGTTTGGTGATGTTCTATGTTCTGCATGTGTAACTGAGCTGCGGTATTCTGTTTATTTAATTCCTATTTGACATTGCCACTTGTTCTCTTTCCCCAGTAGGTCATGTATTGTTATTCTGTGAAATGTATTGGTTTAATATTTGCAGTGTTGCCTTTTGATAGTTAGGGTATGGTGCTTTGTGAGTCCTGGTAGCGCTGTTAGGATACGGCGGGTTTGCTATGGGTTCTAAATGGGCAGTATTTGTAGTAGTTCCTAATGTGCCTGGTGGTTGGTACTGGATTATAGTAATATAGAAATCTTTTAGTCTTTATTTATCCATATACTCATTAAGAGGCATGTTTACTAAAAGTTAGTGTATGGTAGCATTATGCAAATATTTATGCAAATGAAGCACCTTATGCAAATGAGGCCCCGCACCGAGTCTCCGCACATGGCCCCGCACCCCCCTTGGGCCGCCCCTGCCTAGCTGCCATGCATAAAGAATTGTCTCTACTGAGGGAAGAACTGGCTGCAGTGAAGCACACCTCTTCTAGGATACAGACTAAAAAAAGTCCACCACTGCTCCCACAAAGAGTCAAACACATCAGGAACAAATGGATCACAGTGGGTTCGGGTAGATTGCGACCTGTGACACAGACATCCTATACATCAAGAGATATCCCTGCATAATGCATTCTCTGCCTTAGTTAATGAGGATGCCCAGTCCAAAGAAACTGAATGGCCCTTAGAGGAGTCAGTCAATCCCCAATCTCCTACTAAAGAACCAAATATGAAAAAAACTCACAAAACAGAAAACTACTATTACTTGGAGATTCCATCATCAGAGACACCAACTTGGGAACACAGTTCAAAGGAGAGAAGATAGTCAAATGCCTCCCAGGCTCCTCAGCCGGCAGGACTACAAACCAAATTATTGATGTACATAGCGCAGAAAGCAAACACTCCAAACTTGATGTTGTCATCCACTTGGGTACAAATGACCTGGCTAGAAATAGTGCCTCGACCAAGTCCAGACGTGGTGTTAGGAAAGACAGACCTTTATTATCCGTATACCAGGGACTACCCAACACAGGCCGTGTTTCGTTGCCTTCATCAGGGGTTTTAAACTGGCACACTAAAATCATAAATACATAAAATATCAATAAAAACATATAATAATACATCAATGAAAAAGATAAAAATAAATAAATGATTAATAATACATCAATTATATTAATAAAATCATCATGAACATATGTATTATAAATGTTTGACACACAATGTTTTTATTTATTGTGTTTATGATTTTGATTAGTAATAATTGATTCTCTGTGTGTGATTATTAATTACACAGGTTTGCAAAACATTTTTTTTCGAGAGCTGTTTTGGTTATTCCACGTAATCTTTATGTTTTTTGGTGCGCTGAATCCGAAAATGACGTCCATTTTGTCATAGGACATCATGTTTCCTGACAATTTAGGTAACTATGTTAAATAAGGCAATACCTGAAAATAAATGGAAATAGACTTATAAAATGAAAGTTTTATTACAATATTTTCATTAAAATCCTTTTTTGAACTGAAATGAGCTCACCTACATACACTAAACTCGATTCTTCTTCCTTGTGAGGCTCCTCAGTGCATTTAAACTTGTGAGTAGCATCTGGAATCTCTCTGAAGCATCCAACAGTAGTCTGCCATCATTGTAATGCTCCATTTTCCCTGGTATCTCCTTTCCATCTCTTTAATGTCTTGGTGGAATTGTTCACCTTGTCCCTCACTCACATCTCCCAAATTTTCAGGAAAGTAGTCAAGGTGGGACTGGAGGAAATGCACTTTCAAACTCATCAGGCAACCTAAAGCTTGAAATGCTTTCAGCATTCGTCCGACGATCTTTTTGTAGTGAGGATCTTTGTTATTGCCTAAAGATTTCTGTATGACTTCTTTAAATGCAATCCACCCTTCTTTTTGAGGATCCGTCATGGTATTGACAAACTCTTGATCAACTATAAGCCTTCTAATGTCTGGTCCGACGAACACACCTTCCTTCAATTTTGCCTCAGACAGGCCTGGAAACTAGGTGACCAAGTATTTGAAGCATTCTCCATCTCTTGGAAGTGATTTTACGAATTGCTTCATCAATCCCAATTTTATGTGGAGAGGTGCTAGAAGAACTTTATGGGAAGGTACCAAAGTTTCTGGGAGGACATTTTTTTCACCGACTGTTAGCACCCTCGGCTACCAACTCTTCTTGGTCCAGTGATTTTGTCGGTCTCGACTGTCCCATAGACACAGAAAACAAGGATATTTGGTATACCCAGCTTGTTGTCCGAGCAGCATGCACAAGACCTTCAAGTCCCCACCATGGTCTTCATATTTAAGTTTACGAAGAACCAATTCCAAGTTCTCGTAGGTTTCCTTCAAGTGTACGGAATGACCTACAGGTATGGAAGCGTAAAAACCGTTGTGGAGTAAAACTGCTTTGAGACTTCTTTTTGAAGAATCTATAAAAAGACGCCATTGCTCTGAATCATATTGGATTTTAAATTGACCCATCAGACCTTCGACATCGATGCAATAAACCAACTTGTCTTCCTGGGCGAAGTAAGGAACGAACTCCTTTTCACGATGTCTGAACCATGAAGATGACACTCCTGGCAACAAATTCCTGCTTTTCAGCCTTGATCTGAGTAACTCAGTGGCATCTTTGGTCTCTTACTAAATCATTCATCTCCTCCTGAGAAAACAATTTTGGTCTTGTATCATCTTCAAAGTCAGAACTTGATTTGTCATCTGGTTCAGGTATGACTTCACCTTCATCGGAGCTAGGTATCTCTTCCAAGGTAGCAGGGGGCTTGGGTACTGGTATATCTGTGCCATGAGGGATGGGCCGAATTGCCGAGTGAAGATTGGGGTATGAAATGGAATGCTTCCATTTGGAATTAAACCCTTTCACATCGCATGAACAAAAGTAAAAGTCGTCACTACGGTTCTTTTGCTCTCGCCATACCATAGGAATCCCATAACGGAAAGATTTTTTCTTACCCTTGAACCAGTTTCGGAGGTCCTCAACACACCGCTTGCACACTTTATGAGGCGCCCAGACTTTATCTTGATCTCCAATTTTTAGTCCAAAGTATGCAAAGTATACTTTTTTCACAAAGTCTGTAATATTCTGCTGTAGCTTCAACACTGTATATTCACCACAGATGAAACAGAAACTGTCTGGCGAATTAATACACTTTTGCGGAGCCATGACGGTTGAAGAATGACGAGCTAACACGAATTGCGATGAAAAAGTGTGAACAGCCTAGAACCAAGAACCTGATGATGATTCATGTACAAGTGTGGCATGCAGGAGAGAGCAGCTCTGTGTTTGTACACGAGACGTCACAGTGCTGGCCACTCCCCCCTGCACTGACCGGAGCTGCTGCTATCTGCCCTGTGTCTCCCTCCCACTGGATTCTTCAGGAAAGATTAACCCCTTCTACCATTAGAAGCACAGACTTAAAACTTGCTTAGCTTATGTATATATTGCTGACCATCAGATTTACAGTGCTATATTTTTTTTTACATAACTCGGACAACCCCTTTAAGGTTTTTTTGGCATTTTATATCTTAAATGAACTTATGTGAATTAATTAATAGTAATTTGAATTAATTAATAGTAAGTTGAAAAAAATTGATAAATTTGAAGACAATTTTGCATGTTGTGGCAAATGACATCTAGGAGTTTTTTCAATATTTTATTTGTTTTCAGCACACCAAAATACATGGAAATTAGATGAAAATAATCAAACAGCTTTTTAGTCGCAGACCTGTGTTATTGTTTGGTTCTTATTATTCTTAATTATTTATTAATCATTTATTTATTAGTTGTTTTTATCTTTTTCATTGATGTATTATGATATGTTTTTATTGATATTTTATGTATTTATGATTTTAGTGTGCCAGTTTAAAACCCCTGACAAAGGCAACGAAACATGGCCTGTGTTGGGTAGTCCCTGGTATATGGATAATAAAGGCCTATTTTCCTAACATCACGTCTGGACTTGGTCTTTGCATTTACGTGGTATATTGCTTCCTGTAGTGTTTGTAGAAATAGTGCCTCTACAGTCCAAAAGGACTTCCAATCTCTGGAAGAAAAACTCAAGCCCATTGTTAACACTGTTGCATTCTCAGAAGTTCTACTTGTTCTAGGTAAGGGGGAAAAAAGGCTAAATCACATTAACTGCTTTAATACATGGCTCCAGACCTGATGCAAACGAGAAGGATTCAGATTTATTGGTGACTGGGAAAACACATGGACCAACAAGAAACTATACTGTGCTGACGGACTACACCTCTCTGTCACAGGGAAAAGAATCCTAGGGGAAAAACTCAGGCAGTATGTTGATTTGCATTTAAACTAGAAGAAGGGGGTGATGGATGGGGAAGGTCAAGTTCTGGACTTCACCCCCTGCAAAAGCAGAACAACAGAAACAACCACACTTTTAAACTACGCATCAAAAACAACTTGAAGAAGTGGGTAGAATAAAATCAATGCAAAATACACACAAGCCAGTTAAATGCTGGAAAGCAATAAGCACAAATGCTCGAAGCTTAGCCAACAAACCTCCGGACCTGGAAGACCTAATGTTGGAAAAGGACTTGGACATTGTGGCCATTACAGAAACATGGTTTAATGAATCGCATGATTGGGATATAGCCATACCTGGCTATAATCTATTCAGAAGAGACAGAGAAAATGGAAAAGGGAGAGGAGTAGCCTTGTATGTCTAAAACAATATTAAAGCTACTGAAATGCAGGGTGCATGGGGAAAAGAAGCACTCTGGATCGTGTTGGAAAGAGGAGATGACACTGTCATCCATACTGCTGTAATCTAAGGACCTCCAACTCAAATTGAAGAGATAGATAATGAATTGATTATAGATATTGCCAAGATAGCAACAAAGGGGGAAGTGATCATATTGGGTGACTTTAATCTACCTGATGTGGATTGGATTACTCCTTCTGCAAATCTGGAAAGAAGCCAAGGTGCAGTCCAATTATAGCAAGCTCAACGTCCTAAACTTCAAAAACACTGACTCCAATGAAATGGCCAAGTACCTAAAGGAGGAGCTGACAGGGTGGAAGGGGATAAGGGAAGTAAAATTACAATGGGCTAAACTAAAAGGGGCAATAAAAGGGGCAACAGATAAATATGTAAGAAAAGTAAATAAAACAAGAGGAGAAGGAAACCTATTTGGTTTTCCAAAGAAGTGGCTGCTCAAATAAGGGCAAAAACCATAGCTTTCACAAAATTCAAAAGCTTGCAAACAGAGGAACACAGAAATGAATACAGGATCAAACTCAAGAAGACAAAAAGAGAAATAAGGATAGCAAAATCAAAGGCAGAAGAAAAGATGGCTAAAGATGTTAAGTGCGGCGACAAAACTTTCTTCAGGTATATTCGGGAAAGGAAGAAGATCAGAGGTGGAATTGCAGGACTCAGAAGTGCTGGGAACGGACTCGTGGAAAATGACATTGATAAAGCAAAATTGCTAAACAAATACTACTTCTCTGTTTTTACTAAAGAAAATCCTGGAGAAGGACCACCTGTGACTCCCAAATATAAAAATGGGAATGAAGTAGATCCCACACCATTCAGAGAAGATGAGGTGTTAGACTTGCAAAAAGAAAGTGGACAAGGCCATGGGACCAGATGGGATACATCCCAGGATACTGAAAGAGCTCAGAGGTTCTTGCAGGGCCGTTAAAGGATATTTTCAACAGACCTTTTGAAACAGGAGAGGTTCCTCAGGACTGGAGAATGGCTGACGTCGTACCTCTACACAAAAGTTGTGAAAGGGAAGAAGTGTCAAACCACAGGCCCGTGAGCCTCAGAATCGCGACCCCCTCTGTACGTCTGGGATGGAATGAGCCTGAGAATGTTTAGGGCCTGGCCTCATTTCATATAGGGAATACATATGTATGATCAAAAATGTGTATATCAGGAATTATACCTGCACCCCAGCACTTTTAGGTTTTTAAAAAGTGCTCGTTTTAGCTACCCCTTTACGGGCAGAGGATTTAAGGGGCTTATCCTCCTTAATCTCCTGTTTTTTATTTACCTCATAAAATTGAAATTAGATAAAGATAGCAGCATCTAAATTTAACAGGTAGCATTTACAAGTGCAGGCTTGCAAAATGTCCAACATACACATGCAAGTGCTAGTACCTACATGTGGAAATGGTGACACCCAGCACTAACAAGCATTTGTCATCCATGTTTCCCCTATACTTTTTCCCATGTGCACAATTGTAAATTGGCTTCTGCAGCTACTGTATTCATTACTGAGGAAAAGGTTCCATGTTCAGTAAAGCCCCTTCTACACTCCGGCTGAAATTGTAAAAATCACCACCATGATATCTCAGTCTCAGTCTCCGTATCTTTTGTAAAATGTGCCTCTTAATTTTTTCCTGAACATGCCAATGTTCCTGCCTCCCATACAACACACATAGACATTCACACACATACACCTATGCAAACATTAAGACCCGCATGCTATTAATGCACAGTAGCAAAAAAAAAAAATGTTACCATGTGCACATTAAAAATCTCCTGCACTAACCAGACTAGTTAATGGTCTGGTCAACATGGTAGGTTTCACTCTCCAACCCATTGCTTCTGGATCCTAGGCAGGTGAATCATGGCACACTCACCCATTACTTGGATGTCAGGGGCTGAAATATATATTTATTTGTGATAATTTATATACTGTAAAACTAGTTCAAACCATTCTATAAAGCTTACAATTTTACATCTATACTAAGTGAAACAAAATGCAATTAAAATTTAAAGTTTAAATTAGATGGGGCTATTTTCAGCCAGTGTCAGTCAGATTTTTTAAATGCCAGCCAGCAGGGGCAAATGTGATATTCAGCAGAAATACACTTCCACTTTTCTCTTCAGCGGTGATTACTATTACCACTACTATTATTAATCATTTATATAGCGCTACAAAGCATACACAGCGCTGTACAGATAAATATAAAGATTGTCCATGCTCTTCAGAGCTTACAATCTAATCAAGACAGACAATACTATAGATGAGAATAAGGGTATAAATAAGGAAGGATAGGAAGACACAAGGGAAACAAGGGATCAGGACAGGGCCGGCCCGTCCAGTGTGCAAGGATGTTGTTCCCTCAGGGCTCTGCACTTCAGGGGGCCCAGCGCCAACAACAACCCGCACTGAATGGCAGGCAGGACAGCTTTAGAGGGAGCCGGAGAGGCCCCGGATCACCTCTAAGAGCTGCCGAAGTGAAGCGTGTTTTTTTCCTTCACTTCGACAGCTGTACTGAAGTTTAGAACTCTGCCACACTGAGCTCTGGGAAACAGGAAGTCCCCTTTGACCTCAGTGTGGCAGCATTCTAAACTTCAGTACAGCTGCTGAAGTGAACGAAAAAGACGCGCTTCACTTTGGCAGCTGTTAGAGGTGAGCAGGACCTCTCCGGCTCCCTCTAAAGCATTTTAGATAGCAGCGGGGCTCTTCGGGAGGGGGGGGGGGCTTGGACTGGAAATGGGCTTTGGGGGAAGCTAGAACTGGAAATGGGCTCAGAGGAGGTGGGGCTTGAACTGGAAATAGCTGATGTGGAGGGAGGCTTGGACTGGAAATGGGCTGTGAGGGGAAGTTAGGACTGGAAATGGGATGACTGGAGGGGAACTAGAACTGGAAATGAGCTGATGGAGGGGCTAGGATAGGACTGGACATGAGCTGTTGGGATGGCTAGGATCGGAAATGGGCTGATGGTGGGGCTAGGAAAGGACTGGAAATGGGCTGATGGGGGGCTGGGATTGGAAATGGGCTGTGGGCGGGGGCTTGGATTGAAATGGACTCATGGAGGGGCTCGGACTGGAAATAGGCTCATAGGGGGCTTAGATTGGAAATGGGCTGAGTGGGGGGGGGCTAGGACTGGAAATGGGCTGATGGTGGAGCTAGGAAAGGAATGGATGTGGGGTGATGGGGGGCTGGGATTGGAAATGAGCTGATAGAGGGGTTAGGATAGGACTGAAAATGGATGGGGGAGCTAAGACTGGAAATGGGCTGATGGGTGGGTTAGGGTTGGAAATGGGCTAATGGGGGGCTTGGATAGGACTGGAAATGGATGGGGAAGTTAGGACTAGAAATGGGTGATGGTGGGGCTAAAATAGGACTGGAAATGGGTTGATGGGGGGCTAGGGTTGGAAATAGGCTGATTCGGGTGCTTGGATAGGACTGGAAATGGATGGGGGAGCTAGGACTGGAAATGGGCTGATGGGGGGGGGGCTAGGATAGGAGTGGAAATGGATGGGGGAGCTAGGACTGGAAATGGGCTGATGGAGGGGCCATGATAGGATTAGAAATGGGCTGATGGGGAGCTAGGATTGGAAATGGGCTGATGCGGGGACTAGAAGGGAGCCTATGCTGTGTGGGACTGGAACTAGAAGGGAGCTGATGTTGGGGGAGGACTAGAATGGGATGGGGCTGGGAGAGTGAAATGGAGAGGGGAAGACATATTTTGTGTGGGAGGGAAGAAAAATCTACGATTGGCTGGGTATTGGGAGAGTAAGTGGGGATTGAGGATGGAGAGGTAAAATTTGAGTGGATGAAATAGGAATGAGGAAAGAGCAAAAGGAGAAAGATCAGTATGATAAAGCAGATGGAGAGAGAGAATGGAAAAATACTAGAAGAGAGAAGAAAGGACAAATGGACAGCAGCCAATGGAGAGATAGCAGAAGTCAAGAAGAAACCAGAAGAAAGACTGGAGCAATTGCAATTGAAAAATAAAATGCACAAACAACAAAAGATAATAAATACTTTTTTATTTTGAATTTATTAACTGGAATATGTCAGCTCTGGGAAATGTATGTCTTTAACGTCTGCATTTTGTTTAGTACAAGTGGAAATTAATTTATAGTTTTATTTCTGCAGTGTTGTACCTCCCAGTTTAATTATTGTCTTCCTATTTCTAAATTGTGATCCCATGTTCTTTGTTTGGTGATGGTTTGTGTTCTGCATGTGTAACTGAGCTGAGGTATTCTATTTATGTAGTTTCTATTTGACATTGCCACTTGTTCTCTTTCCCCAGTAGGTCATGTATTATTATTCTCTGAGATGTATTGGTTTAATATTTGCAATGTTGCCTTTGATAGGTAGGGTTTGGTGCTTTGTGAGTCCCGGTAGTGCTGTTATGATATGGTGGGTTTGCTATGGGTTCTAAATGGGCAGTTTTTATAGTACTTCCTAATGTGCCTGGCGGTTGGCATTGGATTATAGTAATGTAGAAATCTTTTAGTCTTTCTTTATCCATACACTCATTAAGATGCGTGTTTACTAAAAGTTAGTGCACGTTAACATTATGCAAACATTTATGCAAATGAGGCCCCTTATGCAAATGAGGCCCTGCACCCAGTCTCCGCACATGATTCTGCACCCCTCTTGGGCCGTCCCTGGATCAGGATCTAAAAGAAGCCTCAAAGAGATGAGCCTTTAGCATAAATTTGAAAAAGGGGAGAGATGAAGCCTGATGTACAGACTCAGGTAGTTTGTTCAATGCATAAGAAGCAGCAAGGTGAAAGGATTGAAGTCTGGAGTTGGCAGTGGAAGAAAAGAACATAGAGAGAAGCTAACCAGTAGAGGGGCGGAGTTCATGAGGAGGTGTGTAGGGGGAGAGGAGAGAGGAAAGGTAGTGAGGAGCAATAGAGTGAATACATTTATAGGTCAGAAGGAGAAGCTTGAATTGGATGCAATAACGGAAGGGAAGCCAATGAAGTGACTTGAGAAGAAGGGTTAAATTGGTATATAAGTGCTGATGGAAGATTAGGCGCACTGCAAAGTTCTGAAATGATTGAATGGGAGAGAGATGATCCAGAGGCAGACCTGCAAGGAGGAGGTTGCAGTACTCAAGAAGGAAGGTGACTAAAGAGTGGATAAGCGTCAGAAAGGAAGGGGCAAATTTTGTTAATGTTATAGAGAAAGAAACGACAGGTTGGATGTGTGTGGAGAAGGCGATCTAGATAGTGGCAATGTTCAGTCACTATTCGGATAACCAGACTGCATAAAGTTAAGCCTGCTTTTTTTGGCCTAACTTTATGGTCACTTAGCTGGCTAGCAGACTGAAAATCACCATTAAATGGATAAGTGCATGTACTCCTCCAACACTATCCGGATAGTGCCACTTCAGTTAGAGGGAATATTCATTGGTACTGTCCTGATAATGCCGCTGAATATTGGACTTAATGGGGTTTATTCAGTTAGCAAGTTAAGCTAACCAGATAAACCCTTCTGAATATTGGCCTAAAATTAATATTGACATACTCAAAAATCACAGACTAGAGGCTTCAGTGTTATATATTAGCATCTAGCTTTACGGGTCCACTAACATTTAACTCCTAGTCTGAGAAAAGTGTTGCATTTTAGATCTGAGCATGCCTATTCTAAACCACTGGTGAAGGAGAGTGCAGAATGTGCTGACTCCTGGTGACCCTGCAGCTCCTGGGTTTTTTTTGGCAATGTGACTGGAAGCAGATTACCAGGCCTTTCTCCGAAGGCAATGGAAGGTTAAGTGATTTACCGAAGGCCACAAGGAGTGCAAGTGGGAATCAGACCCTGATCTTTTACTTAGCAAGCCAATGCACTAACAACTAGGTATGCCTCAATTCCACACTATAAAACAAATTTCCTCAAGGGGCCAGTATAAACAAAGACTAACAAAAACCCCAAAAAAGGCACACAAAAAGCAACAAAACAAAACAAAAAGACAAAAAGACGTGGGATACCTCAATGAAAGACAGGCCAGTCTGGGAAAAATGAATACAACAAAACGTAGAGGAAAAAAGACCTCAGCAGCCCCCAAACAACAGACTGGAGGACTCAAGTCTCACACAGGACAACAATGCCACAATAGTGTAAAGACTCAGCTTACATCAACGGTCATAGAAAAAAACCTCTACAAAAAAGCCAGACTGATGCTGCCAATCAGAGGTATAAAATGTACACAGCGTTGTACTCAGCGTAATGTAACAGTTCAATGCAATATAAAATAACGACAACTGGAACTTATCTGCTGCTCCAATCTGCAGAAGATGAAGATGAAGATGAATCGAAAGGCTCAGTAGTCTAACGGCAAAAACAGTGAAGTGGGAGCCCTGACATCAGATGTTTCGCCTCACGGCTTTCTCAGGGAGCTCCAAAGTTTGTGCCGAGCCTGCAAGCAGATCCAGACAACGCTGATCTAAAAAATACAACAGAAACATCCCATGTCAAAAAAAAACAAAATAACTGCAATGACTCATAAACCCGATCAGTTGAAAAGAGGCCAGGAGACTCACAGTCACGAATGAAGAAGTAGGGCAAAGAAGAGCACCAGCGAAAAAGCTATCACCGTGGCGGGTAAAATCCAAAAAATGCCAGGACAAAAAACCTCACACATGCGCTATAAAAAAACGCAGGTGAATGACGTCAGAGAAAAACTCTAAAAGGCACAGAACAGCATAAGACTGGCCCAAGGTGCTCACATACCCCAACAGCCCAAAAGAAACTGTGCCAAAAAATGAAGAATAAAAATAAAGAATGGGTGGGGGGGGGGGAGTTGTGCGTTTCTTTTTATTTTTCATTCATTCTTTATTTTTATTCATCTTCATCTTCTGCAGATTGGAGCAGCATTTAAGTTCCAGTTGTCGTTGTTTTATATTGCATTGGACTGTTACATTACACTGAGTACAACGCTGTGTACATTTTATACCTCTGATTGGCAGCATCAGCCTGGTATTTTTGTAGAGATTTTTTTCCATTACCGTTGATGTAAGCTGAGTCTTTACACTATTGTGGCATTGTTGTCCTGTGTGAGACTTGAGTCCTCCAATCTGTTGGTTGGGGGCTGCTGAGGTCTTTTTTCCTCTACATTTTGTTGTATTCATTTTTCCCAGACTGGCCTGTCTTTCATTGAGGTATCCCATGTCTTTTTGTCTTTTTGTTTTGTTTTGTTGCTTTTTGTGTGCCTTTTTGGGGGGTTTTGTTAGTCTTTGTTCAACTCCACACTGCAGAGTACACCATGCTATTTCATGTATCTGCTAAAGCTTAATTAGCAAACGGCAATTCTTTATTTAAATATCTTGCCACCTTCAGCTTATTAACCCAGTGCAAGGAAGCTCTATTTGGATGTATATACGGTATTTCCCATCGATGAGTACATGAGCAATGTCATCTAGTGAGACACGTCAGAATTTTTACTTTGCCAACTTACCAGTAAGGCAATTCATTATATGCTAGGCGTTGCAGCTTTAATGCATAAAGATGATTCTTCCAGCATTCTCTTGCCATTTTGTTTCTCATACCTTGCCCAGTCTAGACATCTGGAATATCATATTACAGGTCTGTCCTTTCATTTTATGGAGAGCTAAAAGAACAGGGTAATTGTTTAAACTCTGGGTCCTGGCTTGGACAAAAATATTATGGAGTTATTTTAGAAACCTTATTCACAGTTTCCATGTGAAAAATCTGCCATTTACACATGGAAATGGCAGCTGCATATAAACTGTGATTTTATAAAAGGCTAAATTTATAGGTGAATATAATATGCAGAAATTGCAAGGGGGCGTGTCAGTGGTGTGGTTAGGGCACAGCTTGGGTGGGTCAAAAAAAAATATATATATTCCCCATTTCATATAGCGAATACACATGTATGACCAAAATTAACCACATTGGGATATATAGCTGCTCCCTGGCACTTACAGATTTTTAACAAGTGCTCATTTCTGCCAGTCCTTGCAGGAGAGGTTACTACTACTATTACTACTACTTAGTATTTATATACAGTAGTGTTGCAAGGCATATGCTGTGCTGTACGCCCACGGTGCGAAGACTTAAGGGGCACATTTTGTCTCTCTGCTGCTGCCTGCCGCCGAAAGAGTAGCGGCGACAAGCAACGGCAGAGAGCTGAAATGCGCCCTTTAAGTCTTTGCGCCCTGTGTGGCCGCACCGCTCACACAGAGCCTGGTACGGTCCTGGTGGAGGAAAGAACTAAATGGGTAGCACCGATTTCACTGGTCAACATTGAAACAGTTACTGACTTTAAAAGGCCCTAATGTGTAGTATCTTGGTGAGCTGAACACGAATATAACATTAAAAACATTTTATTGGCTCTCGTTTTGAAGATATTGCATGCAGTTCATTTTTGATGTTTCACCATGTAAATTTATCCAGTAGGACATCAACAACATCCCAAATAAGCCTTGAATGATGCAATATTGCATCACCTTGCATAATACCAACATGCACACACCATCCAGAGTTGATTGCATCATTTTCTGATGCAATGCAATACTACTGCCAGACGGCTGCTGAAGCCATCTGACGTCAGCAGTGTACTATACGCAGTCGGAAAGGAAAGTAATCTGGTATTGTATTCCGATATTGACAGCCTCATGAATGCCTTAAAAATCACTCATGACCCACAAGACTGGAGACTATTTATAGACTCTGCGAAACTGAGTCTGAAGGCTGTGCTTTTGAACAATGGAAACCGTCTTCCATCTATTCCAGTAGTGCATGCCGTCCACATGAAAGAGACATACGATAACTTAAAGCATCTACTGACTTCCATTAACTATAACAAGTACAGCTGGCACCTCTGTGGTGACTTGAAGATAGTTGCCCTCTTAATGGGACTGCAGCAGGGATATGTAAAATACATGTGTTTTTTATGAGAGTGGGATAGCCGAGCAAGGGATTGGCACTACTTGTGGTAGGAATGGAATCGCAGACAAAATGTAACAGTTGGAGAGAAGAATATCCAGCACCCAGCTCTGGTTGAGGCTCACAAAATCCTGCTACCACCCCTTCACATTAAACTAGGTTTGATGAAAAACTTCGTGAAAGCCATCGACCGCACTTCGCCAGCTTTCTGATACCTGCATGAAAAATCCCCTCGACTCAGCGAAGCAAAGATTAAAGAGGGAGTTTTTGTGGGTCCTCAGATTCGAGAGCTCTTCAAAGATGACCGGTTCAACAACTTGCTGCAGGGTGTTGTGAAACAAGCATGGAATGCTTTTCGCCTAGTGTCAACAAACTTTCTCAGGAATGTTAGGGCAGAAAACTAGTAGAAGGAACTAGTAGAAGACATGCTGATGCAGTATTAGAAACTTGGCTGCAATATGTCTCTAAAGATCCATTTCCTTGATTCCCATCTCGATTTCTACCCTGACAACTGTGGTATGGTTAGTGATTAACAGGGTGAATGTTTTCAACAGGATATCGCAACGATGGAGCAAAGATACCAGGGAAAATGGTCCACTACAATGCTGGCTGACTACTGCTGGACACTCCCCAGCAGGGGCGGCCCAAGGGGGGTGCGGGGCCATGTGCGGAGACTCGGTGCGGGGCCTCATTTGCATAAGTGGCCTTATTTGCATAAATATTTGCATAATGTTACCATACACTAACTTTTAGTAAACATGTCTCTTAATGAGTGTATGGATAAAGAAAGACTAAAAGATTTCTACATTACTATAATCCAGTGCCAACCGCCAGGCACATTAGGAACTACTACAAACGCTGCCCATTTAGAACCCATAGCAAACCCGCTGTATCCTGACAGCATTACCAGGACTCACAAAGCACCAGTCCCTACCTATCAAAAGGAAACACTGCAAATATTAAACCAGTACATTTCAGAGAATACTGGGGAAAGAGAACAAGTGGCAATGTCAAATAGGAATTACATAAACAGAATACCTCAGCTCAGTTACACATGCAGAACATAGACCATCACCAAACAAGGAATCGCAATTTAGAAACAGGAAGGCAATAATTTAAACTGGGAACCCCAAAAGCCAAACTTGGAATGTACAACAACACTGTAGAAATAAAACTATAAATCAATTTCCTCTTGTACCAAACAAAGCGCAGACGTTAATGATGCACATTTCCCAGAACTTTCATATTCCAGTTAATAAATTCAAAATAAAGAGATATATTTCTACCTTTTGTGCATTTTTTTTCAGTTGCTATTGCTCCAGCCACTTTCTTCTGGTTTCTTCATGTTTTCTGCTAACTCTCCATCGTCTGCTGTCCATTTGTCCTTTCTTCTCTCTTCTAGTTTTCTTTCCATCCTCTCTCTCTACATCTGCTTTAACATACTAATCTTTATCCTTTTGCTCTTTCCTCATTCTTATTTCATCCACACAAATTTTACCCCTCCATCCTCAATCCCCACTTACTCTCCCAATACCCGGCCAATTGTAGATTTTTCATCCCTCCCACACAAAATATTTTTCCCCTCTCCATTTTACTCTCCCAGCCCCATCCCATTCTAATCCTCCCCCAACATCAGCTCCCTTCTAGTCCCAGTCTCACCCAGCATCCATTCCCTTCTAGTCCCTGCATCAGCCCATTTCCAGTCCTAGCCCCCCATCAACCCATTTCCAGTCCTAGCTCCCCCATCCATTTTCAGTCTGAGTCCCTTCATCAGCTCATTTCCAATCCTAGCCCCCCATCAGCCCATTTCTAGTCATTTCCTAGCCCCACCATCAGCCCAGGTCCAATCCTAGCTCCCCTCCACTCAGCCCAATTCCAGTCCAAGCCCCCCCATGAGCCTACTTCCAGTTCTAGCCCCTCCATGAGTCCATTTCAATTCAAGCCCCCACCACAGCCCATTTCCAATCTTAGCTCCCCCCAACAGCCCATTTCCAGTCCTATCCTAGCTGCTCCATCAGCCCATTTTCAGTTCTAGCTCCCTTCCCTCACAGCCCATTTCCATTCCAAGCTCCCTCCCCATCAGCTATTTGCAGTTCAAGCCTCCCCGTCCACTCAGTCCATTTCCAGTCATAGCAATCCCCCAACCCATTACCAGTCCTAGCCCCCCATCAACCCATTTTCAGTTTAAGCCCCCCCCTATAACCCATTACCAGTCCTAACCCCCCATCAGCCCACTTCCAGTCTTAACCCCATCAGCCCATTTCCAGTCAGCCCCCCATAGCCCATTGCCAGTCCTAACCCCCCCCCATCAGCCCACAGCCCATTACTAGTCCTAACCACATCAGCCCACCTCAAGTCCTAACCCCTCCCCATCAGCCCTTTTCCTGTCCTAGCGCCCCCATAGCCCATTAGCAGTCCTAACCCCCCCCATAGCCCATTAGCAATCCTAACCCCCATCACCCTATTTCCAGACAGCCCCCATCAGCCCACAGCCCATTACCAGTCTTAACCCCCCCCAGCCCATTTCCAGTCCTAACCCCCCATCACCCCATTTCCAGTCAGCCTCCATCATCCCCCAGCCCATTACCTTTCTTACCCCCCCCACCCAATTTCCAGTCTTAACCCCCCCAGCCCATTTCCAGTCAGCCTCCATCAGCCCCAGCCCATTAGCAGTCTTAACCCCCCCCCAGCCCATTTCCAGTCCTAACCCCTCCCCAGCCCATTTCCAGTCAGCCTCCATCAGCCCCAGCCCATTTCCAGTCCTAACCCCCCCCCCCAGCCCATTTCAAGTCTGCCTCCATCAGTCCCAGCCCATTTCCAGTCCCAACCCCCCCCTTGCACATTTCCAGTCCTACCCCCCCCCTTGCACATTTCCAGTCCTAACCCCCCATCACCCCATTTCCAGACAGCCTCCATCAGCCCCCCCCCTTCCCGTCTCTTCCCTACCCTTCCCGCAAATATAAAAACAAAAACCTGTCTCTAGCTGCATCCGCGTCCCTCGCATCAGCGGCACAATGGCGTGTCCCGCGGGGCCCCCTCTCCACGTCGAGCCCTCAGCAAGGGCTTTCAGATTCGCGAAGGGAGAGTGCTCCCTCGCGTCTCTGTAAAGCCCGCAGGGGCTAATGGGAAATTTCCCATCAGCCCCTCGCGTCTAAAGGGGCTGATGGGAAATGTCCCATTAGCCCCTGCGGGCTTTACAGAGACGCGAGGGAGCACAACTCTCCCTTCGCGAATCTGAAAGCCCTTGCAGAGGGCTCGAAGAGGAGAAGGGGCCCCGCGGGACACGCCATTCTGCCGCTGCTGCGACGGACGCGGCAGCGGCAGCAGCTAGAGCCAGGTTTTTGTTTTTAAATGTAATAAAAAAAAAAGCAGAATGTTCTTTGCGCGGGGCCCCCTGAAACGCGGGGCCCTGTGCAAAAAACATTCTTGCTCAATGGACGGGCCGGCCCTGCTCCCCAGAGAAGCTCCTGAACAGCTGTACAAGAGACAGGCGAAAAAATCTAAGAAGTAGTCTATGACTTGGTTTTTTACAGGTATTAACCGAAGGTCTATTATATATTTACTATTGACATGCATTTCGTGATGTAAACATTAATTCTTGTAGATTAAAAAAACCCTCAAGCCAACTTTGCAATTTCACTGTCATATTCGTGTTCAGCATATAAAAATTGATAAGAAATGACTATTTTTATTTCAGTAACATGACTTTTGTAAAAATTTGTTGACCAGTGTTTTCGATGCTACCCGCTTAGCCCTCTGTACCTTAAAGATAATCTTTGCCTATTTTTCAGGTACAGGGGCTAAGTGGGTAGCATAGAAAATCGGTGCTAACTGGCTAGCTCCTGCGGCTTCCGAGTTGTGTGGCGAGCACCGGATTTTCAATACCGGAGCCACATATGACCTCGGCATTGAAAATCCAGGTTAGGCAGACAGCGGGCAGGCTATGCACTAATGTGGCACATAGCACTGCCCAAATGAAAATTATTCTCTTGGTTCATTTTTGGTAAAAATGATCAATATTTTGGTCTTGCCTATGCCTAGTGCCTATAGTTTATACAATTCTTTGTAATGAATAAATCCAAACGAATAGTATGATTTATTCTGAAATGTATTCCTATAGAATCTTTACGTTTCATGATCTATTGCTTTTCCTTTGAAGATTAGGTAACCTATTGTTCAATACCAGTGGTCTCATATCGGTCTTCGGGAGCCTCCCAGTCAGTCTGATTTTCAGAATATCTCCTAATCAATATTTATTTATTTATTTTATTTATTTATTAACATTTCTTATATACCGCACTATTTGCCATCATGGAACAGAAACATCCGACAACTTTCATATGTCTGGTCATTACATTTAACAGGAAATGGAACTTGGAGAAACAGGGTAAACTATATACATAGGTGGTTCAATGAGAAAGGAAACAGGGTAAACTATATACATAGGTGGTTCAATGAGAAAGGAAACAGGGTAAACTATATACATAGGTGGTTCAATGAGAAAGGAAACTGCTTGGTGTTTTACATTGTGGGGGACACCTGTTGCGAGGGCTTGCCTGTTTGACTACTACTATTGTTGTGGTGCTCACTATTCGAGTGGGGATTATGTTCAGAGCTGTTAGTGAGATATTTGATGAAGAGGAAATGTTTAAGGGCCTTTCTGAACTGGCTCAAGTTGGAGATTGCTCTGATATGTGCTGGTAAGGTGTTCCATAGACTTGGGGCGCATATTCATAAGATAAAATATGCATAAGATAAAACTGTAGTTATCAAATGGATTCTTAGATCCTATGCACGCAAGGCCTGGCAATCTACTTCCAGTCACACTGCCAAGAAAACCCAGGAGCTTCTGGGTCGCCAGGAGTCAGCATTGACTCGAGGGCACACATTGCATTGCAGGGGCCTCCGAAGGACAAGGTTGTGAATCACCGATCTAACATAAATCCCACAGAAGGGCAAGGTATGTGTATTACAAAGGTTGGCACTGAATGTAGATCTGAGTATGACTGGGAGACTGAATTGAAATGTAATAGTCTGACACCTCACTGATACTGAAACAGAAGTAAACTATCCACCAGTTCACTCATCTTGGTATACGCTCGCACAAATATTACAGCTTGTCTGAAGTTTGCTAAGTGAACCTGTTTTTCTCAGTGAGAAATGGTTAAACCAAAACAAATGCAGCTGCTCAGGGAATGTATCGGTTGACTCACCTCCACTGTGATGATAAAGACAAGTAAGCATCTTCTGAACCTTAAATTGCTACTAACGTTTGCAGGCAAATGCTCGCCTCAGAAACTGTAATCATACGCTATGGGCACCTCAAAGTGTTCCTCCTAGTCTTCGGATGAAAGATTTATGAGTTTCAATTTGCCTTAAGTATCCTTAAATGAATTGTGTACAGTGTCATAGACTGAGATGAAGGTCTTCAATGCTATCAATCGTACATTAGCAATGAGAAGGCTGAGCACTTAATAGAAGAAACATTTACTTTTTATGTGTGTAATAGTGCTGAAAAGAGTTTCTAAGGCTCATCCTTATTGCTTAAAAGACCTGTTTCTACTCCTGCTTTCCCCTTTTGCCCTTGTGAATTGAACAGGTATATTTTGTTACTCAGCCTGTCTCTATGATTAGTATACTGACCTAGTAATTATTCACATCTGGATAGCGTTTCGTTCTACTTTGAAGTTTTGGATGATTTTTTTTTCACATTTTGTCCCTCCTTTAATAATTTTGAACAGTGCTAGTGGGCCCAGAATGAAATGTAGGCAGCCTGAGGAATTTCTTCTTAATAGAGCCAGTTGAGCTAGAAGCTGAAAGGAAGGCCTAGACCTCAAATCTGACCTTTCCAAAGTGTTGTTTAAGTCAATAACAGTTTACGTACCCAATTGTCCCCACTACTCCCCACTGTAATTGACAGTGTCTGTGAACCGGGTCTTCTTTCTTCTCATGGTATGATCTTTTAATCTAAAAGATAGATGATGGTGATAATGGATAATTGGTTAACCACAAAGCAAGCCTGGATAGCTGTGACTCACTGAAGCTTTCTGTCTATGAAGTTGTTGAGTGGCATACATTTAAAAAAAAAATCTCCTTTTTGTACAACGGGGAAGAGGCAATGAATTTTATCCATTTTTCAAGTTGGTTATAGAGAGAAATTCAAAAGCAACAGGTTAATATATTGATGAAGGAGACAAAAAGCTGGCTTCTCTAAAATATAAACTTTTGAGTCTAAATAAAACATGAAGAAATAGTTTTTCGTATTGCTTCCTAGTTATGACAGGCAAAGATCTCCCTAATTAGATGACAAGTGATGATCTTTATATTATATGTGTGTGTGTGTATATGGGGGGCATATTCAGTGGCAGTGGTTAGGCTAAATAAAGCACTTAGCTGCAACCACTTTAATTAAAATTGGATATTCAGTGGCAGGACATATTTGGTTTCTGCTGCTGAATATATGGGCTGGCCAGACACCGGAGGTATTATCTGGTAATCGCGTTGTACAGTTAGGAAGTGGTGGTGTAAGGTTTGGTAAGTGATAACACAAAGCAATGGTGTTAAAGACGGATTCATTTTTAATTTACTAATTACTCCATCTACATTTTTCAGGTGGACGTCTGAGCAGTTCTTTACAGTTATATCCCATGAGTAGCATTATAAACTCATGATGCAGCAGGACGTCTGTGAAACACAGGCTTCATACAGTTATATCCCATGAGTAGCATTATAAACTCATGATGCAGCAGGACGTCTGTGAAACACAGGCTTCATTGAGCATGCCTCCAGGTGGATCATAATAATCATCTGGGTTTGGGTGTATTTCATAATATTTAATATTAACAAAAGCTTGAAAATTGATGAAAATAGGCTTAATAAGTGGTTTGATAGGAGCTTTTTTTTTTGACCCGTGAAGAGCAGTCCTGATACCAAAAGGAGTAACCCATGATTAAAAACTCAAAAAGGATGCAGTCTAAGGTCTTTTTTCCCCTATATTGAATTTAATTTGATCGTCTGATTTTGACATGCTATGGTTTGAGTTCACTGGTTTTTACCTTGTTTGGTGGTTGTTGAAACAATGGAAAGAACTGCCATTAATTCTTATACTGGGGTTAAACCAAAGAGGCATCCCATCTGAGTTGAACTATTGAGCTGATAGGCTCTGATCTACAAATAGTACACCTTTCTGAGTAGCTGCCTTCACCATATTCCCTTTCACCGGAGGAAAGCTGGTCATAGCCACAGCTAAAGAAAGTTCAAAGGGAAGAACCAAACCCTTTTCATTGTGGACCCAAGCTGGAACAGGCCCTGCAGTGTTCCTAACAAACCGCCAACAAGCTTGCTGAAATAAAAAGATATGTGATACAAAAAGAAATTAGGGAAGTTTGTGACCCTCTCCAAGTTAAAAAGCTTAAGGTTATAAGATATACAGGGAAGCTTTGATGAACTTGTGGTATGTGAACTTCCGCAAATCTCCTCTTGTTCTTTGGTGGATATGATTAAGTTCTAGTTTATGGACATTCTTCAGGTCCCTAAGGAGGCAATTGTGCTCCTCACAAGAGTATTTTAGATCAGGAATGAGGATTAGGTGGTGACTGAGGAAATTCTGACAGACATTTGTGTAGACCAGTGGTTCTCAATGCAGTCCTCTGGGACCCCCAGGCCAGTCAGATTTTCAGGATATCCACAATGAAGGATATCCTGAAAACCTGACTGGCCTGGGGGTCCAAGAGGACTGGGTTGAGAACCACTGGTGTAGACAGTTTGGATTTAACAGGCTTCTTGGAAAATTTTAGTGAAGCTGTGTTGTCCAGTGCTACTTGCGTGTCATTTTCACATTAGAGAGGGACAGCAATTAGATTTGGCATCTTTACTGCAAGTTAAAAATGTGCTGTTCTTGAGGAATAAAATTGTTATATTTCCTAGTTTTTCCAGGGCCACACAGGCTAGGTGCAAGTCCAATCCAGCTGAAAGATTCCCTTTTGGCTAGACCTCTTCAGGTTCCCTGGTTGTATCCATTTATTCTTCTGACTCGCTATGAATGTATTGGTTATTTTCTGCCTTCTCTTTGTTCCAATTTTTATTTCCTTGTTTTTCCCCCCTCTTTCCCCTTCTCCCCTTTTTTGTGGGCCAGTGAGATTTGTGTGACTTAAGTTTTCCTTGATATGATTCTCATTTCTTTTTATTTATTTATTTATTTATTTATTTTTATTTATTTAGCATACATTTGTATACCGCTACTTCCAGCGTTCAGTGGCGGTTCGATTACATATTGGAATTTTTAAAGATATTCTTGAATTTATTTGTGAAAATCGCAAAGTATAAAAATAACAAAATATGCAATATAATAGACACTAATCAGGAAGCATAGAAACAACGTGTGTCTTTTAATTGCATGTAACAGAGGACTGAATCCAAATCACAGAAAGAAAATAATGCTACCAGTCACATATGCAGAGGCACAATGGAAAGTCCGAAGGAGGGAGCCCGAACTCCAGAAAATTTGAATCAAATGATTCACAACAGAGGACAATCCACCAGGTGATATATCTTGTATGCTAAAGGACAGATAGTCCCTCTTTCCAACTTAAACCCCCCTCCTTATTATCCTTTCTCTACCTTCCCCATTTCTTCCCCATCTTGTCTTCTATCCTTTCTTCGGCTCTTGAGCTTCACCTTTTTCTTTCTCTCATTCGTCCCTCTCCTTTCTCTCTGAAACAACCTCACCCTCGTTTCCGCCATGCTGTATTCTCTCTGCCTTGCACGCTTCTTCTCCTTCTTCTATCATCCAGTGATATTAATTCCAGCTCTGGCCCCCCTAGACTCGAGGGCACACATTGCATTGCAGGGGCCTCCGAAGGACAAGGTTGTGAATCACCGATCTAACATAAATCCCACAGAAGGGCAAGGTATGTGTATTACAAAGGTTGGCACTGAATGTAGATCTGAGTATGACTGAGAGATTGAATTGAAATGTAATAGTTTGACACCTCACTGATACTGAAACAGAAGTAAACTATCCACTAGTTCACTCATCTTGGTATACGCTCGCACAAATATTACAGCTTGTCTGAAGTTTGCTAAGTGAACCTGTTTTTCTCAGTGAGAAATGGTTAAACCAAAACAAATGCAGCTGCTCAGGGAATGTATCGGTTGACTCACCTCCACTGTATAGCACCGATTTTTGATGCTACACGGTTAGCCCCGACGCCTTACAAATAGGTGAGGGATTCCCTCGCCTATCTTTAAGGCACTGAGCGCTAACTATGTAGCATTGAAAATTAGTGCTACATGGGTAGCGCCATGGCCCACCTCTGCACTGCCCCAGAACACCCCCGACATGCTCCGATGCATTGGGGCACGTAAGGGACAAACCATGGAATTTTCGAAGGCACTACCCATGTAGGTGCCTTCGAAAATTCCCTGTTAAGGCATTTACATTGGTAACTGGGGCAGTTACCCGTGTAAATGCCTTCAAAAATCAAGCTCTAAGTGTCTATTCTGGGCCCTCTCCTTTTCTCTCTCTATACCCTCGGTGCTCTCTTCTCCTCCCATGGCTTTCAGTACGATTTTTATGCTGATGGCTCTCAAATCTCTCTCTCTACACCTGATATTTCTCCAACACTCCAGGCCCAAATCTCTGCCTGCCTATCTGACATCGCACCCTGGATGTCTCACTCCCATTTGAAATTGAACATGGTCAAAACCGACCTTTTTATTTTTCACACTAAACCCTCCTCCCCCTTCATCTTTTCCCTATCTCTCTAGATAACACTCTTCTATTTCCTTCTTCCTTAGCTCACAACTTTAGTGTCATCTTTGACTCCTCCCTCTCCTTCTCCACTTTCATCCAATTGATTGCTAAAACCTGTTGTTTCTTTCTCTATAACATTAGCAAAATTCACTCCTTCCTTTCTGAATACGCTACTAAGACATTTATTCACTCTTTAGTTTTCTCCCATCTAGACTATTGCAACCTCCTCCTTGCTGGTCTCCCTCTGAGTCATCTCTTTCCCTTCAATCTGTTCAGAACTTAGCTGCGTGCCTAATTTCCGCCAGTCCCGACATATAACCCCTCTTTTCAAGTCACTTCATTGGATCCCTTTCCATTTCCGTATCCAATTCAAATTTCTCTTTCTGACCTACAAATGCATTCATTCTGCTGCTCCTCACTATCTCTCCTCTCTCCCAACACCCCTTCTCGTGAACTTTGTTCTTCTGGCTTGCTTCTCTCTTTGCCCTTTTCTTCCACTGCCAACTCTAGACTTCGGACCTTTCACCTTGCTGTTCCTCATGCCTGGAACAAGCAAACTGAGTATGTACGTCAGATTCCATCTCTCCTTACCCTTCCCTGTTTGTATCTCTATTCTCAGCTACTGTCTTGTCTGCCTTGTTTAGATAGTAAGCTCTGTTGAGCAGGGACCATCTTTCTATATGTATATGTACAGCGCTGCGTAAGCCTTGTAGCACTATATAAATGATTAATAGTAGACGTAGTAATAGTACATGGAAATATTTATAAACAAAGTGATTATTCTGTGAATCATATGGAGAGGCAGAAGATCTTGAAATACCAAGAAATGCAGTAAGAAACCAAAAAATGTGGCAGAAAGATGCAGAAATATTTCCCATCGTATTGGAAGCCACAGGCCTGTTTAAGAGGAATTTCTAATCGCACCTTGACAAGTTACCTATACCTGTTACATCTTACGAACTCAAGAAGGAGGCTCTCTTTGGCACGATGCATATATTATGGTGAGCTTTAGCAGTAAATTTGAGAGACTGAGATCATATTCTGCATATCCTGGTTAGGAGCGAGGTTCATGAGTATCACGGTATGTGCAAAACTAACCCATCTGGAGAAATTGCCCCTAATGAGAGTTCTGATGCAGAAAATGTTTACACAAAAATGCACAATAAATAAGCACATCTCATCCACTGGAAAATGTAAACACTACAGCAACGCCGTACTAGAAGAGCACTGGGAACACAACCCTAAGAGAATTATGGAGAATGAAGAGGTTATGATCACTTGGGATACTCCCATTCTAACCAATGAAAAGCTAGATACAAGGAAAACAGTCATAGTAGTAAAGGAGAAAAACACCAAAATAGCATTAATTATAGAGGTGTCAATTCCTAGATATTAGTCTGTGAATCGCGTTGAGAGGGAGAATATCCTTAAGTACCAAGAAACACAGTCAGAGACCAAGAAATTGTGACAGAAAGATAGAAAGATACTTCCCGTCATTTTGGGTGCCCAAGCAGGAAAGAGGGTTTGAGATTGTGGTTGTCTTGCCTTCTTCATGAACGCAAGACAAAGGCATATAAAGAGGAGGGGAAAGACCTCAGTAGCCTAGGAAGCCTACAACTATTCAGACTTCCTTATTTAATCATAGCCAAAAAACATGGCTTAATCAAATCTACATCACAGGTCAAGAAAAAAAAGAGTGAGCCATACTTAACTAAATCTCTGCACTACAATTAAATCGAATGCATTCTTTCCAAGCCTCAGATAGTTTGTTAACAAATTCTGGCTCAGCTAACAAGTATCTATTCATAAATAAACAGGGGAATGTCACCTGACAGCCCCACCAATTCCGGCGAGATCTGCACCTGATTAGACAATAAGATAGAGCCTATATCACAGACTCTCAGTGAGCTTAATAAATCACTAGAAATAAACCAGAAATCAATCCAAGAAAAGGAATAGTGTACAGAGGAGAAATAGGTATAATGATTTCTTTCTACCCAAACATCAAATAGTTGCAAAAGTTTTAGACCCGGCATTATCATCCCCTCTGTATTTCTATCTGTCCTTTGGGGACAGTACACAGTTAAAATCCCTATGTAAGGATTTAAAATTCTGGAAGAAAGACTGAAAAACCTAGGACCCGATACTGAAAAGGATTAACACAGTTAGTAGACCTGCTAACCATGTTAATCCCCTTGGCTGGTTAGTTTCACTAAATATCCATAGGTGCTACTGCTACACGCCCCAGTGTTAACCGGTTAGCATCAGGATGTTCCAGTAGCAGCACCTGGCCATAACTGGGCAGCGACAATATTGAGCTGCTGCCCATTTATCACAATGCGGTGAAAGTCAATAAAGACTGGCCTAACTTTTGACACTGAAGCTAACCAAATAGCGGCTGAATATCGCCGCTGCCCGGTTAACTTCATGGCAATCCAGGCATATCTAGGCCCTGACATTGAATATATTGGTCTAAAGGTCAGCCGTCGCCACTGCCTATCAGGCTGTCAGTGTCTTAAGAGTGTCACTGTGCTGCTTTATTAGAGTTGCAGTCTCTTGCACCTTATCTCAAAAGAGATTCTCTGTATGGCATGGCATATCAGCAAGCTTCTCCTGGATGTCATATTTGAGGTGAGAGTCTCTTGGCACTAATTCCCATAGAGAAGGCTCTTGATGCCATTTCAAAAATATCATATATTGCTTTGGTCATATATTTTCCACGCTATTTCCCTTTGTCCACTAGTGAAGGGTGTTTCTCAGTCTGCTCTCGAGGGACAGTGTCTACAAACTCATGCTCTCTCTCATAACATCCCACAAGTGCATGCCCATGAAAAGCTAGTAGGACACTATGAGAGTTGTTTGGAAGCCCTATTCATGCTTTAGACATCCAAAACTGGGCCTAGAGATGTCCAAAGCACAGAGGTGTCTCCAGAGCCATTTTTGACGCCGGATCTGTGGATATCCAAGTTTGAATGGGAAGCATTCTCAGGAATCTGGACATCTCTGCCTGATCTCAGAAACATCCCAGAAGTCCAGATAGGGTATTCTGAGGACCCTGATGTCTCTGCCTGATCTCAGGAGGCATTGTGACTAAATTTAGACCTGCTCCAGGCATCTGAAAAGTGCTCATTTTGGCTGAAAAGCATCAGAGGGCGTGTAGAAGAAAATACTCCATCATTCCCACTACTCAACACAATTTCAATAATAGCAGCAGTGGGATTTGAACCCTGACTTTCCTATTTCTAGACTATTTCTAGATCTCTCTGTTCTTAAATACTCTTCTGGGAAGGTATATGTAGATGCTCCCACAGATGTCTATATTGCGCATGCCCATGTTTGTAAAATCATGTCTGCACCTGGATGTGCCTGATTTTTTTTCAGATATTCTTCTGGCTTAGACGTCCCCGATTGCACTTGGACATCACTTCCATGAGCATAGTGTACTGAAAAATTTATCTACCAAAAGATTCCAAATTCACAGCCTCTGTTATCCGGGGGAACTGAAGAGTGCGACTTGGATATTTTAGCCCTTTAGAAAGAATATTTGACACAATAGAATAGTGAGGAAGCATTTCTTCTCAAATCCAGGAGCCTTATGGACTTGTACATTGAGTTAACTTTCTTAGGTTGTGCATAAAAAGCAGTCTCCCCCATGCTCATCTGCATATCCTTGAGAAGTCTGTGAATGGACACTGTCACAGCTTCCATGGGTGGGTCAAAGAATTGAAGAATACTAAATGTTTCTGCCCTGGGTCCTCTTGCATCTCTAACTTACAAAATTCACAAGAGAGAGTTTCTCTGGTGGTGACTTTCTCCTTTCATGAGGAGGGGATGGACCTGATGGCAAGCAATAGAACCCTTCTCTTCAGAGAATACCCCTAGCTCATAATCAGGATCCCAGGACTGCTCAGAGTCTGATCCAGAAAAAAAACAGCATCTTGAGAAGTCTGGGTTACTGTCTATCTTGATTTCTGCTGCTTTGGGGTGCAAGACTCGAGTAAGAGCATTAAGACACCAAGGATCCCTTTATGCATTAGAGATGGGCATTGGTGGAATAGTCACTAAATCTGAGCCCCTTAAAGACCATGGCAGGCAGAATGTGAATCACAAGTATTGGCTGGATGTCTTTGTGCATCGACACTGATGTCGAAGCCACAGCATTGAGCACAGCAAAAAAGCACTTTATCTGCTCTTCTAAAATAATCATGAACTGCTCATCAAACGCTGCCATCAACAAAGGTGTCAGGGCTATAGTTGGAGTAGCCTTCTGAGATGGCTTGATGATATTGGAAGTCTGGTCTCGGTCCTTTAGAATCTCTTACAACCCCTCCAATGTGGAGAATGATGAATGGTCCTCATGTCAGGGATGTTTTGAAGATGTCATTTCCCTTGGTGTCTCAATGCTTACAATATCATGATCTGATGAGCTGTGATTCTGATGCACTCTATTCTCCGCCTGGTGTTTGATGTTGCTAACCCTCGACATCAATGAAGACAAGGTTGAATCCTTCCATTTCTTTGGGTGGGAATCAGATGGTGACTGATCCTGATGGGCTATTTCAGTGCTTTGTTTCGAGTGTGACTGATGCACTTTTGATACCAAAGCATCTTCAGCTTCCAATGCAGCTCCGAGTGCCTTCAAAACCAATGCTTCCAATGACAGATTAGTGGCACAAAATTTCATTTATGCTGCTTTTTGTGACCAATGAGCCTTCTCTTTGATATCTATGAACATAAATTACAATAAAAGGGATCATGGTAGGGCCCCAGACACTGCAAGCACCAACTGTGAGAATCTGTTGCAGATATAGTCTTGCTGCATCGGGTAAAACCGCTGGTGCAGCAAGTCACTTCATTGACACTCTATTCATTTCTGCATCCCATGTAGATAGCTGGATGCTGGTAGATGTGAGGACTGCCTGGTAACATGCCTGCCTGGGGCGAAGGTAGTGGACCTTAGACGGTCACTTAGATAAGTTTTTAGACAGTGCTGGAGAGGAGTCTGTTGTCTTGGTATATTTTGGCGCCAATGACATAGGAAAGTTTGGGAGGCCAAATTTAGAATTTTAGGTAGGAAGTTGAATTCCAGAACTTCCAGGGCAGCATTCTCTGAAATGTTTCCCATTCCACTCGCATGACCCAAAGGGCCGGCGGGGGCTCCGGAGTCTCAATGCGTGGATGACATGATGGTGCAAAGAAGAGGGTTTTGGATTTGTTAGGAACTGGTCACCATTCTGGAGAAGAAAGAGGCTCTTCCGAAAGGAGGGGGTCCATCTTAACTGGATGGAACCAGGCTACTGGCGTTAACCTTTAAAAAGGAGATAGAGCAGCTTTTAAACTAAGAGCACATGGTTCAGAAGGATGTATCCTTGAAGGATACTAGCAAAACAAGGAAGTTAGGGCATCCCAACAGAGAGGTTCCAACAAAGATTAAAGTAACCCAGATGTCCATCAGTTCAGAGCTGAAATATTCCAAATTACACCTATTCACTGATAGCCAGATTAATATGAATAAAACACAACCTCTAAAATGCCTGTATGCAAATGCTAGAAGTCTAAAAAATAAGATGGGAGAGCTAGAATATAAAGCACTAAATGAAAGTTTAGATATGATTGACATCTCAGAGACCTAGTGGAAGGAGGACAACTAATGGGACAATGTGACACCTGGGTACATCAAATTGATGGAGGTGTTGCAGTCTGTGTTAAAGAGGGCATTGAGTCATATAGGATTAAAGTTTTGCAGGAAACAAAATACACTATAGAATCTCTACGGAAAGAAGTTCATTGTAAAAAGCGGAAGGTGACGGCAGTGGGGGTGTACTACTGACCACCTGACTAGAATGAACAGATGGAAGATGAAATGCTAACAAAAATTAGGGAAGCTAACTAAAGTTACGACACAGTAATAATGGGTGATTTCAATTACCCTGGTATCGACAGGGTCAGTGATACTGCAGGACATGCTTGGGAGATAAATTTTATTGATGAAATAAATGACTGCTTATTGGAGCAGCTGATTCATGAACTGACGAGGGGAAGCCATTTTGGACCTAGTCCTTAGTGGAACACAGGACCTGGTGCAAGAGATAGTGATCATAGCATGATAGCATTTGATTTAATAAATGGAGGAAGGACAGTAAAGAAATCCACAGTACTACCTTTTAACTTACAAAAGAGAGCCTATGATAAAATGAAAAAAATAGTTAAGAAAAAATTAAAAGAAGCAGCTGGAAAGGTTAAAGATTTACATCAAGAATGGGCGTTGCTTAAAAGTACTAACTTGGAAGCCCAGAAAGGATGTGTTCTACACTTTAAGTAAAATGAAAGGAAGGCCAAAAAGCTGTCAGCATGGTTTAAATGTGAGGTCAGAGAGGCTGTTGTTGCTAAAAAGCATCCTTCAGGAAATGGAAAGAGGAGCCTAATGATGAACACCAGAAACAACATAAGCATTCACACGTTAGATGCAAGGCTTTGATAAGCCTGCCAAAGAGAGAATTTGAAAAGAATCTTGCCATGGAAGCAAAAATGCATAATAAAAGCTTTTTTAAGTAAATTTATAGCAAAAAAATCTGTGATAGAGTCCATTGGACCATTGGAAGGTAGAAGGGTAAAAAAGGCGCTAAGGGATGACAAGGCTGTAGTGGAGATACTGAATGAATTCTTTGCTTCCGTCTTTACTGAAGAAGATGTAAGGACGTTACCCATGACTGAAGTGGTATTTAAAGGTGATACTGTGGAAGAATTGAAAGAAATATTGATACACCGGGAATATGTATTAAAACTATTTGATAAACTGAAGAGTAGAAAATCACCTGGACTGAAGGGTATTGAAAGAACTGAAATATGAGATTGCAGACATACTATTACTAATCTATGAATTATTATTAAAATCATCTGTAGTATCTGAGGATTGGAGAGTGGCCAATATAATTCCAATTTTTAAAAAGGGTTCCAGGGGTGATCTGGGAAAGTACAGATTGGTGAGCCTGACGTCAGTACTGGGCAAAATGGTAGAAACCATTATAAAGAATAAAATTACTGAACATGTAGATAGTCATGATTTAATGAGAGAAAGCCAACATGGATTTAGCCAAAGAAGTCTTACTAATCTGTTATATTTTTTTGAAGGTGTGACTAAACAGGTAGACAAAGCTGAGCCTGTTGATATACAGGGTCATTCTGAGGCACAAATAGCGGGTATGGATGTCCCAATGGGACATCTATCACCGCTATTCGTGCCTTTTCCTGGTCTTGTCTACCTTCCCCGCGTCTTGTACGGGAAAGGTAGACAGGGCGGGAAAGGGGCAGATCGGGGGCTGCATTAGGGTGGGCAGTGGGCGGTCATTGGCCCCAGACACACAGGGCCTATTCTAATGTCGGCCCTGTATGTCCGCGGCCGGTGACTTGCACGGGGAACTTATTCCACTTCCGAGGTGGAATAAGTTCCCCTAGTAGTCAGGGATCAGCAGGCCCGGGGTGCAGATGGGGCGGGGGGGGGGGGGAGGCAGAGGACATTCCCTGCAGCCATACCCTGGCCTTAGGAGGCCAGATGGGGGGTTGGGCTGTGGGGAAATAACTGCTGGAGCCGCCAGCCAGGAATCACAGCTTTTCAATGGGAGCCACGGTGCTTTGGCAACCGGACAGCATGGCTCCACGTCTCCACTGAAGAGCCCTGTGAGTTAGCCGTGGAAGGCCTGTACAT
The DNA here is from genome assembly GCA_033557465.1 of Ichthyophis bannanicus. Taxonomy (NCBI): domain Eukaryota; kingdom Metazoa; phylum Chordata; class Amphibia; order Gymnophiona; family Ichthyophiidae; genus Ichthyophis; species Ichthyophis bannanicus. The sequence goes on along the minus strand of CM066031.1, from coordinate 222,462,672 downwards.
GCAGGCAGACAGAATTGGGGTCCTGGACTGCATGTACAGGCCTGTTCGTGATTCTGATCCTGCGGGGCTAGACATGCCCCGCAAGATAAGAATCTCAACTTCCTCTGTGCATCCGGTTCTGGACAGATGCACAGAGGGCCAGGATGTGCAGGATGGAATCAGGCCAATGGTGTATCTGGATTTTCAGAAAGCCTTTGACAAGGTCCCTCATGAGAGATTCTTGTCGAAATAAAAAAGTCATGGGATTGGAGGCAGTGCAGTGTAGGAAATGGTTAAAAGATAGAAAGCAGAGGGTAGGACTAAATGGCCAATTTTCTCAATGGAGAAAGGTGAATAATGGGGTACCCCAGGGATATGTGCTGGGCTCGCTGCTTTTTAACATATTCATAAATGATCTGGAAATAGGAATAACGACTGAGGTAATCAAATTTGCAGATGACACAAAATTATTCAAAGTTTTATTTATTTTTTATTTATTTAACATCTTTTATATACCGCGCAATTTGTTTTCAGTGCGGTTTACAAGTAACAGATCTGCACAATCAGAAAACACTGGTGTGCTTACATTATAACAGGTAACTTAAACTTGGAAAAGGGGTAATAAAACTATAACTATGTACACACAGTGAAACAGTGAAAGTTGTTAAAACATAAGAGGATTGTGAAAAATTGCAAGAGGACCTTGAAAAATTGGAAGACTGGACTTTCAAATGGCAGATGAAATTTAATTTGGACAAGTGCAAAGTTATGCAAGTAGGAAAGAACAACCCAAACTATGGTTACATGATGCAAGGTACCACCTTAGAAACCATCAACTAGGAAAAAGATTTAGGCATCATCGTAGATAATACATTGAAACTCTCCCCCCAGTGTGCAGCAGTGGCCAAGAAAGCAAATAGAATGCTATGAATCATAAGGAAAGGAATGGAGAATAAAACCATGGGTATTATAATGGCTCTGGATCATTCCATCATGTGACCACACCTTGAACATTGTGTGCATTTCTGGTCACCATATCTTAAAAAGAATATAGCTGAATTAGAAAAGGTACAAAGAAGAGCAACAAAAATGATAAAGGGAATGGAAGGATACATCTATAAGGAGAGGCTTTAAAGATTGGGGCTCTTCAACTTTGAAAAAAGACAGCTGAGGGGGGATATGATAGAAGTCTATAAATTAATGAATGGATTGGAATGGGTAAACATAGATTGGTTGCTTATGCGATCAAAAAGACTAGAATACATGCAATTTAAGCTACAATGCAACCCATTTAAGATAAAATATTTTTTTACTTAACACGTAATCAAACTCTGGAATTCGTTATCGGAAGATGTAGTAAAAGCTGTTAGTGTAGCTGGGTTTAAAAAAGGATAGGACAAGTTCCTGGAGGAAAAGTTCATAAACTCTTATAAAAGAGGACCCAGGAAATCCACTGCTTGCCCTGGGACAAGCATTGTGGAACTGCTGTGCCTCTTTGGGAACCTGCCAGATACTTGTGGCCTGGATTGGCCACCGTTGGAAACAGGATACTGGGTTTGATGGACTTTGGTCTGATCCAGAATGGCACTTCTTATATTCTTATGTTGTACTACTGAAGTGCCTTCATTCAGCTGCTCTTCGCTACTTTTTCTCTCTTATCTCACTTTGCTACTTTTTCTCTCTTATCTCACCCTACACCCCTCCTCGGGAACTCCGCTCCTCTGGCGGATCCCTTCTGTGTCCTTCTCTCCACTACCAATTCCAGACTTCGATCTTTTCACCATGTTGCTTTTTATTCCTGGAGCAAACTGCCCAAGTTGGTACATCAGGCTCCATATCTGGCCCTAGTCAAATCTAGGCTAAAAACTCCCCTGTTTCCCCTGTTTCAGATCCTGATCCCCTCGTACTCCTGTTCCTTACCATTCCTCTGATATATGCTAGTCCTCAGTTGTTGTGTTTTCTATCTTGATTAGACTGTAAGCTCTGTTGAGCAGGAACTGTCCCCTACATGTGCCTGTACAATGCTATGCATGCTGTGTAGCGCTACACAAATGATAAGTAGTAGTAGAAGTAGTGATGAGTTTTCTCTGGTACATGTTGCCAAAAAAATACAGCTGCAGCAAAATCCAATAACTTGGTTTTGAAAAATAAACCCCACTGATGCCTAAGGCCTCTTGACTGAGGCCTCTATTGACAAATGCACAAAAAAGAAAGGCAATTTAAAAACACCAGAAAAACTATCTAAGATGCAAACAAGTCTGGGTACTACACATCATTGACAGACTTGAAAAACAGGAAAATGTGAGAAAAAAGATAAATAGCAAAAATTAGAAAAAATTGACACCAGTAGCGACAACTCAACCTCTTGGCTCCATGAAGAACTGAAGACTGAGGCAGTCCCATGTGAGAGCAGCAGGAATGAAGTGGCGCAAATAGACAGTGAAGCATTCCAAAAGCTTTGAGAAATATCCTGAACTGGGAAGGTATTTCCCGTGCCGGGCTCCATTAACATCAAAGTACATTCAATGAAAATGACTCAATTATAGAGGTAAAGAGTTGCATAATACAGAACCAAAGTAGCAAAATGTTCCCTTTTGGGTTACCGTATTTCTAACCTCCTCCAAGGATGGGACTTGCAACAACAATCTATTCTGAGATTTCAAAAACCTAGAAGGTCCATAAGTTTTTATAGCATTTGATAAATAATTAGGCTCTCTATAGTGAATTCAGCAAAAAATAAGCATCAAAATTTTTAAGTTAATTCTCCATTGTATCGGGAGTCAGTGAAAAACATATAGGTTATGAGAAACATCATATCTATGACCCCCTGTTAAAAGTTTTGCTGACATATTTTATAATAACTGGAGATGCTTTATAGCATTTTCAGACAGACCATTATATAATACATTTCCAAAGTAAATTCTGCTTGTTACGATGTATGAACAAGGGTAGCAATGAATCTCGATTTAAAAATGGATGAGTTATTTTATTTATCTTGAATTATAAAGGTAGAATGGATATGCATAGAAATTTGTTTGTTAAAGGTCAGTTCTTCATCTAACCACACTCCAAGATATTTTACTTCTATTTTGATTGAAGTTCTACCACATTCATTTTCAGTTTTACTTCTAATACTCTTCATTTCTGATCGAGCCACATATCTTCTGCCTTATCTGGATTAAGCTTTAAATGATGGGATTCCAACTATTTATGTACTGTTTTCAATCCATCATTCAATTTGTATATTGCTGTCTCCTGTTTTCCCTCTACTTTGTATAATAACTGGATGTCATCTACATATATATCAACCAATATATTAAATACCTACTATCAAGAGTATTGAAAATACAGTCAAACCTTGGTTTTCGTATGCCCTAGTTTTCGTACGATTCGGATTTTGTTGACTTTTTTCGTCAAGATTTTGTCCCAGTTTTCGTACATTGTCTCGGTTTTCGTACAGTTGAAAATGGAGCACCATCTTGTGGCCAGAAGTGGTATTTTCTTTATTTTGATTCTCTTGCTGATTGACTGTCTTCCATATGCCAACAAGAGTCTTCAATAAAGGTAAATGTGATGTTAAATGTTCATTTATCCATTTCATTAGTCATGTATATTTAATTCTCATTGTTTTCTGTATGTAAAAATATAGTTATTATCTATAAAATGTATTTTTTGTTAATATTTTTGGGTGTCTGGAACAGATTAATTGGATTTACATAATTTCTTATGGGAAATATTGCTTCAGTTTTCATACATTTGGTTTTAGTCAGACTTTTTCGAACAGATTAATCACGAAAACCGAGGTTCCACTGTATACCAATCAGCCAAAAAATACTCTTGGGGGTATGTTTACTAAACAGCGGTAGCGGCTCCAGTATCGCACTGAGTCCACTCCCGCCGTTTAGTAAACATACTCCTTGGAGTTATAAACACATTTTTATATATATTGGACCATCAAATAAACGTGTAAAGAGCGCACTTGTTGGATTGCAGACACCCTTTGCACTGTGGACACTGTGTACTGGTCCCCACGTGTGCAGCAGGGACTGACCTTGTCACTGTATGTTGTACATCCTTCTGATATTGTGTTGTGTTTTGCCCATGTGTGTGTCATGGAACACAGGATACGCTCATCTGTTTGGTTCAACATGAGCATGCAGCCATGCGTGTGGCACAGGGGGAGCAATGGAGAGGTCCTCTTGTCCATGTCCACCTACCCTCCACTTGAACATGACACAGTATTTGCCACCACACCACTTTACTGCACACCAACATCTTGGATTGATGTTTGCACTCACCAAAGGTGTTACAGTGCATGTGTGGCATCACTGTATCATGTTTCAACATACACGGTGCATGTGCATGTGACTGACTATGTTGATGCAACACAGCATGTGGCAATATGGCTTCTGTGTGGGATACTGTAACATGTTTGACCTTTCTTTCCATCTCTATATACAGGTTATTGTGTTTGTTTATTGTACAGATGTGACGCTCTGCATTGATTTACAAACCTAGCATTGCATATCTGCACAGTCCTATTTATCCCCTGAGGTAACGACACTCACATTGCCCCGTTACATTTGGAGTGTGGCAGTGTGAGTGTCCATTTTCTTCCTTAATTTGTGCATTCCATGTACCGTGATATATGTGTACAGACACTGTATCCACACCAACCAGTGCAGGGAACCTTCTGCATAGTGTTATCTCTGCATGTTTCTGCAGTTTGTTTCATTTGAATTCTCTGTGTTCATGTGCCTCTGCTACCTGTTAGCATATTCTCATTGTGCATTTGACGATTGTTTTGGGTTACATTGTTGCTGCTTTGATTCCTATATCAGGCATTATGTGACAGCGGTAACATATATTTCGATATCTGTGTTTACACTTTCTTACTTTTAACAACTGTCGCAACCCCAGCCCCCGAGCCACGTGCTTAAAGGGTCAGGGTGGACATTATTGTTTTCATCCAAGGGTGAAACTTTTCTTAGCCCAGATGCATGCTGGTACTAGTAGTCCCTTTCTTGAAATAATTAGTTGTGAAAGCCATGTATAAGGTAAAGGGTAAGGTTTATTCCCATAATGCACAAACAAAGGCTCAACAAAGGAAAACAGGATTCTCACCTCATTCAGGATTTTCAAAAAGGTATTTACAGAATTCAAAAGTTAGACGTGCTTCACAGTCTTATTAGCTATGCTGGTGTTAGAACAAACCAGTTCATGGAAACAAAAGCAAGCTTCTTCTTTTAGCTTATCAAAACTGTATTTTAACGTATACCCTGTGAGCTATACTTCTGCCAAGGATTCCAAACTCCCGGCTGGACAAAGTGTACAATCCATGAGACAGTCAGGTAGCAATGAATCGGGTTCAGCAGGGTCTATTTGCATCTCCTCCTGTTCTGACGATATATCTGCTGGCCCTGAGCTTTCCTCATGTAATTCTGCCTTCACTTCAGAGTTCTCTCTAAATCTCTCCAGCCTTGCTCTACCTGGTCTGGAAAACAGGTAACAGGACTTTCAGTTAGCACTTTTTGTACAGGTTCCCAAACCTCTCTCCAGCTGTGTTTGCTGTACCTACGGCTCTCTGGCTTCCATGCCTTTCTAGGGCTTGGCCACAGTTCCTGGTTCAGTTTTGTGTTTCTCAGACTCCTGGGCTGAGTCTTGTGCACCCACCTCTGAACTCCTTGTAGCTCATGGTCAGGAAAGTAAGTATGCAGGTACCTCTGCTCTCTGAGCTGTGCTTCTCTGGTACTTTCTTTACCCGGCACTTTCCAGGTCCCTCTCCTTTCTCTCTCTTCCTTGAAGACTTCTCCCTGGAGCTTTTCAGTGTGGAACTGTTTCTCTTGGAACTTGTTCCTTCTCTGTAAGGGCCGCAAATCCAACTGCCTCTCCTTCTCTCCTTGGAGCCGTCTCCTTCCTCTCTCTTCTGCGTCTGCTGTTGCTGCTGCTGCCGCTGCCCTCTCTGTCCTGTCTAAGCCATGCTTATAAAGCTGTTTCTCAGTTAGGGTTTCTCTCACCCTGACCAGGTGTGTCTGATTATCCCTTGAGTTAGTTATTGCATCATCCAAGCTTGAGTGTGTCAGCCTACCCTCTGATTCTTCGTTCTTGCTCCCTCTGGCTGCGCTTTGCAGTAACTGCACTTTAGGTCTGTCACTTTCTTTAAAGGGATCAGTGATTTTTCCTATCTCCATAGGTTCACTGGCCTCTGCTTCATCACACAACATATGCTGTTTCATTTGTGAGCCTCCTGTGTTGGCAGACAGATATGTTTTTATGAACAGATCATGATTGATGTGTGTTGGGCACTCATCATGCACCGCCTACTGTCTACATGCACACATATGTAACTAACGCATTTGGGGCATGCAGCAGCATGTGGTAGGTGGGGAGCTAATGCATACTGCACACCATGCACCTAATGCACATTATCTCTCCTGCCCATCATCTGTATACGGGTCAGTGACTTTTCTGTAACATGTGGGTTGTTGCCCTGCAAAATGTGTTTTCAAATTTTCCCCTGTTATCCACTCACCTTGATATTATGATAGGCGGTATCTACACTATCTGTGATGATTAACCAAAATAAAAATATGTGTTGGATGTACATTTGTCTTTGCTGCTGCTTGATCACACTGACACACGTATTTAGCGATTTCCTGGCCATGTACATGGCCCACCTGTGTTCACATCCTTGTACAGTGCCAGCTGTCTATCTGCCAGCCGTTTGCAAAATCACTGGGTGTTACAGGTTCCCATGCACACATTCCCTTTGAGGTGATATTTTTGCATTGTGCTTGCTGTGGTTGTTTGGGATAGTGGTTATGGACATAGGTTGCAGGTTTGATCCACACATGGGATTTGCTTATTTTTTTCTGTTGTGCTAACCTGACCATGAGCTACCTGCAGGTTCATCACCTATGCACACACCCTTCCATCTCTTCACTGTACACCAAAGTGTGCCCTCTGTGCTGCCTATCCATCACATATTAGCTGTTACATATGTCTCTTTCTTTGTAGTGCTTACATGGCAGTCTGCTTGAGGGATTGTCATTGCTGTGGTTCAGCTGGTCTGTGGCACACCTGTTTGCAGGTTCAATACTCTCCTGTTCTGTTCCATATTTTGCCCTGCTCCACAGAGCATCCCCTGCCGCCCTTTGGGTTTAGGTTCTTTCCTGTTTTGCCTGCTGTATCCACTGCATAACATTTCATTGTGTGTGTGCATGTAGTTATATGTGGCTCTGGTCCCAATTACAGACTGTGATCTGATCTGTACACATCAGATCTGCATGTGCATTCCATCATGGTTACTGTTGGAGTTGTGCCTATCCTGGCATACAGCAGGCATCTTGTGTGATGCCTGCAGTATTTTTGTATGCAGCCTTTGCTAATGACCTCATGTTGGTGGAATGGCCTACTGGTTTGTGCATTGACTTTTGTGCTAATGGTCATAGGTTTGATTCCTCTCTGTTCTCTTTCATTTGTATGCCTGTCCTGCACAGCTACTTTTCATTCCTGTAACAGTCATATCTGTGCAGATCTGTGCTGTTAGCACATTGTACCCTTATCACAGTTGTCAACCATCCTTCTGTCCGTCTATGTGTGTCTGCCAGCTGTGTGCCATCCTACCCTGATGTGCAGGCTGCTACCCCATGTCCTGCACTGGTACACGTTTCTGCATTACAGCTCTTCCTGGTTGCCTCTCCTGTGTGTGCTCTGCATGGCACTGCTACTCCTCTGTCCTCCTGTCACTGCACCTATCCTGCCACCTCTACTTCCTCTGCTGGACACATCTTCCCATCCTCTGCCACACACTGTCATTGTTGCATGGTACATTACCATCACCCTGTGCATCGCTACAGTTGTCCCCGATATGTTTGTCCATTTTTCCAACTGCCACATGGGCTGGACGCAGATTTGTCTGGTCCATCAGCTCAGATCTACTTCCTTCCATCACTTGTGCATTGTTTTTCCATGGTGCTCTGTGCAGTGTTAGGGTTACATCTGTGTTTGACCCATACCTTTCTTGCTTTTCAACTTGGGGGACCTTACTGCCCTTGGCCAATATTTCTTGAGTCACTTATACATCCTTGGGGCATCTTTAGCCACATCTTAGATTCAGCCAGCTTATGGGGCGCTTACTATGGTGCCTTGGGAGTTGACAACCTTTCGACATGCCCTCGACATGCCACATTATAACCCGCCTTGGCTGACATGGTGGTTTAGGATGTGCCTTCTGGTGCGCCCTAAAAGGTGCATTAGGTTATGGCACTGGGGTGTGGGTATTTTTAGCTGGCAGCACAGATTGTTGGACTGTTTCAAGCAGGAAAAGCAATTGCCTTGGCCACCCTTATTCATTACCCCCACTGGGGGATTGAACTCATGACGCCTGTTTTAGCAGTCATTATATTAACCAGTGTGCCACACCTCTGTTACTGTGATTGCAGGTCAGCATGCGAAGTTAAGGTTAACGCTCGGTAATGTGCACAGCTCCCTCTATCACGCGATAACCGACACGGTGACTTTATCGCGCGATAACCGACACGGTGACTTTATCGCGCGATAACCGACACGGTGACTTTATCGCGCGATAACCCGCGATTGCTACCTTAAGACCAGAACGCCCACTCCTTATATGGCATTCTTCACGTTATCACTGCAACTAGCACCGGTAACATTAGGACGGTTTAGTAAACATACCCCTAAGTAGTGAATGGTGTGAAGATCATAATGTCATATGCATAGATTAAGTAATTAATGTTGAAACTGAGAATAATTTCACATAGTGGTTGAATATATATGTTGAATAATATGGCAGAAAGGGATGAGCCTTGTGGGACTCCTTGCAGAAGGGTGTAGGGGAGGGACTTTTTAGGTCCTATTTTCACTTGTTGGCTGTGGTTTAAGAGATAAGAGTGAACCCATGGGAGGGTCATACCAGGTAGACCAATGTTGTGAAGTCTGTTGAGGAGCTGTTGGTGGGATACAGAGTCAAAAGCAGCAGATGTCAAGTAAAGATGTTAGGAGTGTTTCTACACCGTGGTTTGGTCAGAAACCATGCTGATTTTTTTTTTTTTTTATTTATTTACATTTCTTTTATACCGCGCTATTCAACATCAGTATGGTTTACATGATGTTGATTAAGTGCTGCATGGTTGGTAAGATGATCTTATAGCTGTATTTGAATGGCTTTTTCTATGATTTTCACTATGAAAGGGAAGGCAGTGGTAGATCTGTATGAAGTTTGTGAATTGGGGTCAGAGTTAAGTTTTTTTAATATTGGTCGAATTAATGAGAGTTTTAGGGGGGGGGGGATATCCTTGAGGCAGGGATCCATTGAGTATTATTGAGATGAAAAGTTTGAGATGAGCTCTTGTTATTTTTAACCATGACACGGGGCATGGGTCCAAAGGAGATGTGGCAGTGTTAGGTTGGAGATTATATTGTCAAGCTGTTCTGGATGGATGAAGTCAAAGGCAGCCTATCTGTGAGGGTTTCTGGTGGTTGTGAAGGTTGTGATTTTGGATGGTTAGTTTTGTGTTCTTGAGTGAGTTCTGTTTAGTTTGTAGAAAGTCTAAATATGTCTTCAGGGTTGAGGGTATTTTCAAGGGATGATTGATAGGGGCTACTTGTCAATGATTTGGTTATATTGAATAGTTCCCTAGGTTTATTGATTGACTTCATGATTAGGTTTGTGTGGTGTTCAGCTATGATTGTAGAGTCACAGTATCTTCTTTGTTCATCCAGGTATTTACTTAGAAATTGTGGGTTCTTTGATCTTCTCCATTTCCACTCAAGACAGCGTAAAGTGCATTTTTGTTTCCTTAATGATGCTGAATACCATGGGGCAATATGGCAACAATTGATTTTGTTAGGATATAGTGATGCTGTCGCAGCAGCAGCGATGACTGAATGCCATGTATTGATGGTGTTGTCAAGCTGTGCGTCATCGGGTTTATGTGTTAGCTGTGGTAGAACCTTTTGAAGGAAGGCTCGTTCTTCAAAAAGGGGGAATCTTCATTTATAAGAACATAAGAACATAAGATATGCCATACTGGGTCAGACCAAGGTCCATCAAGCCCAGTATTCTGTTTCCAACAGTGGCCAATCTAGGTCATACGTACCTAGCAGTTTCCCCAAGGGACACAGGTTCCACAATGCTTGTATTGGTTCAAGCATTGATATCCTGGGTCCCTTCTTAATAATGGTTTATGGACCTTTCCTCCAGGAACTTGTCCAAACCTTTTTTAAACCCAGCTACACTAACAGCCTTTACTACATCCTCCGGTAACAAATTCCAGAGTTTGATTACACGTTGAGTGAAAAAATATTTCTTTTATTAGTCTTAAATAGTTTACCCTGTAGCTTCATTGCATGTCCCCTAGTCTTTCTATATTCTGATAAGGTAAACAATCGATCTACGTTTACCCGTTCCACTCCGTTCATTAATTTATAGACTTCTATCATATCTCCCCTCAGCCGTCTCTTTTCCAGGTTAAAGAGCCCCAACCTTTTTAGCCTTTCTTCATAGGAGTAGCCTTCCATCCCCTTTACCATTTTGGTGGCTCTTCTCTGAACCTTTTCTAAAATTGCTATATCCTTTTTAAGATATGGCGACCAGAATTGCACACAATATTCAAGGTGCGGTCTCACCATGGAACGATATAGAGGCATTATAATATCTTTTGTTTTATTTTCCATTCCTTTCCTTATCATACCTAGCATTCTATTTGCTCTCTTGGCCGCCGCTGCACACTGGGCCGAGGGTTTTAACATGGTATCCACAAGGACGCCTAAATCTTTTTCTTGGGTGGTGGTTCCTAATGTGGAACCTTGCATCGTGTAACCATAGTTTGGGTTGTTCTTCCCTAGGTGCATAACCTTGCACTTCTCCACATTAAATTTCATCTGCCATTTTGATGCCCAGTCTTCCAATTTATCAAGATCCTCTTGCAATTTTCCACAATCCTCCTGGGTTTTAACAACTTTAAATAGTTTTGTGTCATCAGCAAATTTGATAACCTCACTCGTTATTCCACTTTCCAGGTCATTTATGAATATGTCAAAAAGCAGCGGACCCAGCACAGATCCCTGGGGTACACCACTATTCACCTTTCTCCATTGGGAAAATTGGCCATTTAGCCCTACCCTCTGCTTTCTATCTTTTAACCAGTTCCTGATCCACAGTAGTACACTGCCTCCTATCCCATGACTCTTTATTTTTGCCAAAAGTCTCTCATGAGGGACCTTGTCAAAGGCTTTCTGAAAGTCCAGATACACAATATCAACCGACTCACCTTTGTCCACCTGTTTATTCACTCCTTCAAAAAACATAACAGATTAGTAAGACAAGATCTTCCTTGTCTAAAGCCATGTTGGCTGTCTCCCATTAGGTCATGACTATCTATATGCTGAGTAATTTTATTCTTTATGATGGTTTCTACCATTTTTCCCGGTACTGATGTCAGGCTCACCGGTCTGTAGTTTCCCGGATCACCCCTCGAACCCTTTTTAAAAATTGGTGTTACATTGGCGATCCTCCAATCCTCAGGTATTAGAGATGATTTTAATGATAGTTCACAGATTACTGATAGCAGGTCTGCAATCTCAAATTTCAGTTCTTTCAACACCCTTGGATGTATACCATCCGGCCCAGGTGATTTGCTACTCTTCAGTTTATCTAATAGTTGTAGGACATCTTCCCGATGTATCGATATTTCCTTCAATTCTTCCACACCTTTAAATACCACTTCAGTCGTGGGTAACATCCCTACATCTTCCTCAGTAAAGACCGAAGCAAAGAATTCATTCAGTCTCTCCGCTATCGCCTTGTCGCCTCTTAGTGCTCCTTTAACCCCTTTATCATCTAATGGACCAACTGACTCTCTCACGGGTTTTTTGCTACGAATGTACTTGAAAAGGTCTTTATTTCGCGTTTTTGCTTCCGCAGCAAGCTTCTTCTCAAATTCTCTTTGCCTGCCTTATCAATGCCTTGCATTTGACTTGCCAGTGCTTGTGCTGTTTCCAGGTTTCATCATTTGGCTCTTTTTTCCATTTCTTGAAAGATGCTTTTTTGGCAACAACAGCCTCTCTGACCTCAGCTTTAAACCATGCTGGCAATTTTTTGGACTTCCTTCCACTTTTCTTAAAGCGTGGAATACAGCTGGTCTGGGCTTCCAAGATAGTATTTTTCAACAACACCCAAGCTTGATGTACGTCTTTAACCTTTGCAACTGCTCCTTTTAGTTTTTTCTTAACTGTTTTCCTCATTCTATCATAGTCTCCCTTTCGAAAGTTAAAGGGTAGTACTGTGGATTTCCTTACTATCCCTCCTCCACTAATTAAATCAAAGGCGATCATGCTATGATCACTATTGCCAAGTGGCCCCAACACCCTTATCTCTTGCACTACATCTGGTGTTCCACTAAGGACTAGGTCTAATATTGCTTCCCCTCTGGTCGGTTCATGAACCAGCTGTTCCAAGAAGCAGTCATTTATTTCATCTAGGAACTTTATCTCCCTAGCATGTCCTGTTGTGACACTGACCCAGTCGATGCCGGGGTAATTGAAATCACCCATTATTATTACTGCACTGTAACTTTTGCTAGCTTCCTTGATTTCTTTGAGCATTTCATCATCCATTTGTTCATTCTGGCCAGGCGGACGATAGTACACCCCCACTGCCATCGCCTTCCCCTTTTTACATGGAATTTCAATCCATAGAGATTCTACAGCAAATTTTGTTTCTTGCAAAACTTTAATCCTTTCTGACTCAATGCCCTCTCTAACATAGAGCGCAACCCCTCCACCAATTTGATCAGCTCTATCATTTCGATATAGTTTGTACCCAGGTATCACAGTGTCCCACTGGTTGTCCTCCTTCCACCATGTCTCTGATATTCCAATCATATCTAACCTCTCGTTTAATGCTATATATTCTAACTCTCCCATCTTGTTTTGTAGACTTCTAGCATTTGCATACATGCATTTTAGAGACTGTATTTTATTCATATTAATTTGGCTATTGGTAGACATGGGTAATTTGGGATCTTTAAGTTCTGTCTGCTCCATACTCGAGGGCATTTGGGCTACTTTACTCTTTTTTGGAACCTCTCTGCTTTTTGTAGTATCCTTCAAGGATACATTCTTCCGAACCATGCGCTCTTGGGCGACTGTCGGCTTTCCCCTATTATCTAGTTTAAAAGCTGCTCTATCTCCTTTTTAAAGGTTAATGCCAGCAGCCTGGTTCCATCCCGGTTAAGGTGAAGCCCATCCCTTCGGAAGAGCCCCTCCTTTCCCCAGAATGTTCCCCAGTTCCTAACAAATCCGAACCCCTCATCTCTGCACCATTGTCTCATCCACGCATTGAGACTCCGGAGCTCTGCCTGCCTATTGGGTCCTGCGCGTGGAACGGGAAGCATTTCGGAGAACGCTACCCTGGAAGTTCTGGATTTCAACTTCCTACCTAAAAGCCTAAATTTAGCTTCCAGAACCTCCCTACCACATTTTCCTATGTCATTGGTACCAACATGTACCAAGACAGCAGACTCCTCCCCAGCACTATCTAAGAGGTTGAGTACGCAGATAAGTTACATTTGACAGAATATAGTAAAGCAAGGTTGATAATGCAGTGATCCGACCAGGGAACTTGTTCAATTGTAGATGGTGGGAGTTGAGAAGTGTTTAATATGTGTTTAGGGATGAAGATTAAATTAAGTGTTCCACCTTTATTATGAGTAGGAACATTGATGATTTGTGTAAAGTGAAGGTTATTCATCACATCTAAGAAGGCAGCTGTATCTTTATTGGGAGCTGAAGATAAGTTGAAGTCACCAAGTAAAATGAGTGTTTTGTTGTTCTGAGAGTGGGAACATACTGATTCAAAGATAGTTGCTAGGTCATCTGGACAGCTAGAAGGGGATCTGTATGTGAGGCAGATTGTCATATCTCTATTAGAGATTATGGCCCTTATTCTAGAATGTGGGTTGTGCAGCTGCATGTCCCGCCGGGACATGCAGCACCGCAATCCGCCTAAACTCAATTCCCCCACCGGCTCTCCCCATATGTCCTGTGCTTCAGGATAGGGAAAGCCGGCGGGGGGTGGAGCAGGGTGGAGCAGGGGCGGGCCACCCGGCAGCACCTCAGAGGTGATATAAGCAACATTTTTCACTGGATCAGGGCACGGCAGCCACAACTGGGGCCGGGGCCGGGTGCGGGGGGTTCTCACCACCCGATCCAGGCCAGCGCAGGCAGTCGTGGGTCGGGCAGTGGGGATTTAGGGGGCTAGGAATGCGGCAGTCTGGGTTGCCTGTGGGGAGGATGGCCCCATAGGCAGGAGGGGCATGTCGGGCCGTCCTCGAGCCCGATTTTGGCTCCTGCGGGAACGCTTTGTTCTCGCAGACCAGAATCGAGCCCAATGGCCCTGCCTTTAGTGGGGACATCTAGACGGCCCAGATGTCCCCCTCCCAGAATGGAGCTCCATGAGTAAGTCTATTTCATGATCTGGGGAAGCATCGATGGTGTGGAATTTGAACCACTTGTTGGCTAAGATGCATATACCATCTCCCTAAGCAACAGTTCTAGGGTAGCTGTGTATGGAGTGGGTATCAATGTTTAATTGGTTAATAGAACATTGTCTCTGGAAGCCGAGTTTCAGTGATGCACGTGATCTCAATGTTGGAGTCCAAAATGTAATCATATATCATAGGAATTTTGTTATGGATCAAACAGGCATTAATTATGGCAATTGGAAGCCTTGAGTTGTTAGTTTGGTATGATTGTTTAGGTGCTGTATCTGTTGTATTATTGGATATGATAACAATGTGGAACTCAGGTCTCCAGGTTCTTGGTGCATTTAAGGGGTTATAACTATAGTTGTGTTTCATAAGTCTTGAAGTGTGAGTGATCTCCCAGTCAGGAGCAGTGATACAAGCCTGCGGAGTGGGAGCCAGAGACTCAGGTAGAGCATGTTTGAGTGTAGAGGATGTCTTGCAGTGAGGAATACAGGGATATGGCTTTGAGTGTGGATTGCCTGGCTGAAACATTAGTTTGTCTTGGTTGAGTATTAGAACTCACCTAGGAAGTCTTGGTCTTTGTTGTGGATCCTTTGTGTGGCCACTCCTGTGGTTCACTTATGGGGGCTATAGCTGGTGTCACTGGGCATAGCTTCTCTGGATGTTAGGATACCATGTAGTCACAGAGTGAGCACTAGTTGGGATGGTCAGTTTAAGCAGGTTAATACTGTAGCTGCTTACACTTTTGGGCCACTCTAAGGGCCACGCTTAAGGGCCCTTTGGGGTGGCCCTTAGGTGCGGGCCCACCGATCGGGCATTTAAATTTGAAGTGTCCCTAGGGTGGCTGCACAGAGGAGTGGGGAGGAGCTCACCACCTCACTCAGTCCAGTGCTGCTGCTCAATGTTCCCTCACTGCTCCTCTTTAGGCGCGGGTGCACCGATCAGGCATTTAAATTTAAAGGGTCTGCCGGTTGGCTGCATGGAGCAGCGGGGAGGAGCTCACCATCTTACTCACTCCATCGCTGCTGCTCAATGTTCCCTCGCTGCTTCTCTTAAGGCAGGTGCGCCGATCAGGCCTTTAAATTTAAAGAGTCTGCCAGTTGGCTGTGGGGAGGAGCTCACCACTTCATTCGCTTTGGCGCTGCTGCTCAATGTTCCCACGCAGGTGCGCTGATCGGACCTTTAAATTTAAAGTGTCTGCCAGTTGGCTGCACAGAGGAGTGGGGAGGAGCTCACCACCTCACTCACCCCTGCGCTTCTGCTGCTACGTTGAACCACAATTAAAAATGGCAATTTTTCATGACTACCCTGTGTTCTACCTGTTTTCTCAATATCTTTACACTTTAAAGAGCAAGTGCATCAATAACATTGCATATGGCCTCTTCGGTGTCCATTTCATTTTCCTTTTGTTTGACGTTATGATATTCGCCATCATTGGCAGCATGAAAGGAACAGCTCTCTGCTACCCTCACTGGCCCCTTATTAGTTCCTATTACTCAGCCATTAACAGGTGAGTGTCACAGCCTGGGGGAGATGAGGGCTGTTCTTCTCTGACTAATATGCAGTTAAAGTAAGATGTCAAAATTCCATTGTCTGGCAAAACAATACAAATAGGGACTTCAAAAGAGCCCTTTCCTTCCCTGTGTTGCACGCCCATGCTCCAAAACTACAGCTAGTTGAATTGTTTAGGTTTTTTAAAAAATTTTTAAAGAACTAATATTTAAAGCTTTTTTCATTTCATACTGATTTCTTTAAAGATTTTGGGCAATTTCAGAATGGCTTTGATGGCTACCATTCCCAGCTCACAAAGGCAGGGATAGAATAAGTAAAGGGCATTGCTTTAACTAAAAGTATTGTGCAGCTTAGAAACATATCATAGATGTCACCTAAATTTTATACATTTTGGAACTTATGTTTTATGCTCACAAACCTTTATTTTATAAACATAAAATTACATTATTATTTATAAGATGTTACATGGTGCTTTTAACTTATTCAGTATGTTGCATTCCATCTTACCTTATAAAAAAATCCTGACTTAGGTCTATTTCAATCCATTGTGGATCTTGTTAATGCTAGGTTGAAGGAAGGCAAGTTTCCTAACTGTTGGAAAGATGCAGTTATACGTCCACTGTTAAAAACTCTGCTTTGACCCCTCTACCCCTGCTAATTATCTACTGATTTCTAACATCACTTAACGTCAGCATTTGCACTTATCCTCCATTCAACCGTCCCATTTCTACTACCTACTATCTATATATAACACTTGTCAAACCAAGGTAATGGCTAAAACTTTGCTGTAACTTTACTAAAACCTCACAATTTTGCAATTTCCAATATACATCAGTAAAAGAACATTGACGCCCAATAGGGCTTCAACAGGACTAGACAGTAGCATACTAGTCTCTTCACCCAAGTTCACACGTCCCCGTATATCCCTCAGCCTGTGGTGATACTTGCCTGAGTTCATCTAAGGAGCCTTTTATAATCTACTCCATGCTCGATGGTGACACCCGGCCATGAGGGTGCTCAATTTCCCTCTAGACACCACACACAAGCTGCAAAATCTCTCGACCCCTTTATCCCACCATCAATCTGCCATCCCTTCTGGCCAAGTGACCCAACACTTCCTGCAGAGATGGGTGGGTGGATCTCATAGCCTGCCTCAGCATTGCCCTCCCCTCTCGCAATGACTTGTGCATGCCAAAACTGAGGTATGCCTCCCACTTCTCCCACCCCTAAATTTAGGGCTTTCACCTCCCAGCCCCTCATCTTTCACTCTCCCTCTTCTCTGCCCCCCTTCTCTCTAGTGCTTGAATGATGATCTCAGTTGCATTATGTGCCCACTTCCAAACCCTTAGGTGGGAGGTGGATCTAACTAATATTGGCATTCATACTCATCCACCATGTAATTGCCCTCTTTCTACTGCTTACTTATCTATATATAACACTTGCCAGGCCAGGGTAGTGGCAAAAACGTGGCCACACCTTTATTAACACCTCACAGCTTCACAAATTTCAATAAATACCAGTAACAGAACACTAACTTCACAATAAGGCTTCAATAGGACTAGACAATAGCATACTAGTCTCGCCTGAGTTCACACTTTCCCTTATATCCCTCAGCCTGCAGAGATGCCTGGCTAGAGTCCAACTTCAAGCACTAAGGGAACCTTTTGTAACCTACTCTATGTCGCTGGAATCTAAGGTCCTCTCTCCCCTGAAGCCACCCAGGGCTAACCAGGAATGAGGTGGTCAATTCCCCTCTAGACCACCTGCACGTCTTCATCTCCCCACTCCCTTCCAGCAAATTTTGAATAGTGCTTATAAAAATGTCTTGGCCAATATTGGACAAATGAACAGCTTTTGCACAGTATAAGCTGGGACAATCAGCAGTAAATAAGCCATGAGACAGTGCTAATGCTCCCAACAACACCACAAATCTTGATATTTCAGTATTCACATGCTTGTGCAGTGTTTCAACTGCTATAGGCTTGATGGCACTGTGTCACACTCTCTTCGGAATAATTTATAACCAAATGAGTGTAATATGTGGAAAATAGCAATGAATTAAATAGAGGTCATGTTTTATTTGTTAGGTAAGCTTAATGCCCTTGACTTTACAAATGTCATTTCTCCCTAAGTGGATGAATGTACACTGAAGACTGGACAAATGGTGAACTTCCAGGAAAGAGGCAGCAGTTGGGACCATCACACACTCCAAATTCCCAGCCAAAGCAATTTCATGCCTGCAGCCACCAGACCCAAATTCGGCCCCATCGTATCTCCATTGCCCTCTTCCGGGCCGAGAACACAAAGGAGTGCCCACATATTCACACCAGAAATTCTCACCTGTCAGACCTGTAGAACAAACTAGAGAAGCCACACTGTGGGGCCGAGAACCCCCAATTAAAACATGCAATTCTTGTAACATTTCATGCACCAGTGCCCCACTTGCTGAACGACTTGCACAGACAACCCCTGCGCCGCTGCGAAAGGTGCTGCCCCGATTGAAAAGGAATGTTTTCCCAAGACAGTGGAGCAGAAAATCCGCCATTGTGAGCTAAGTATTAGAAATGTGGCAAACTGAGATCTGGTTACAGGAGTCTCATTGCTATGAATTAAACAAACCAAATCTCAGGAGCCCTCATTTGCAAGTGCTTGTACACAATGCACTGGATAAATGAGCAACTGAGGTACACACCTCAAGGTAACCCATCCACCCCTGCCCATCTGATCCATCTAAAGTGCTTGATCCATAAGCTGATTGCCTCCTCGGATACCACTACATCACTCCATAACAGTCCCACGTGGCCCACTGTGGACTCCTCTGCCACCACCAGCTCGCTGACTCTAAAAACTGCAAAAAAGATATATGAAAATGCTGTTTGGGAACAATTGTATCTCATACGGTATGGATCACACCCCGGAAAGTACTGTTAATAATGCAAGCAGCATCTCATGCAAAATGGGTTGCCAGGGGGGGGTCTGTGCCACTCTGGACCCCTGCATTCCTGTAGAAGCTTGCGCACTTTCTACTACTTATTTGTAAAGCGCTAAAAGGTGTATGCAGCGCTATACAGATACATATAAGAGAGAGTCCCTGCTCATCAGAGCTTGCAATCTAATCATGACAGATAACACAACAACTGGAGACTAGGGTAGATCTAGGCGAATGATAAAGATTAACATAGGAGGTGAACAGGAGGGTAAGGGGATCAGAATCCAAAAGCACCCTGAAGAGGTGGATTTGAATAGAATCAGAGATGGAGCCTGATGTACTGAAGCGAGTAGTTTGTTCCAGGCATAAAGAGCAGCAAGGTAGAAGGAACAAAATTGGGAGTTAGCAGTGGCAGAAAAGGGCACAACTAAAAGGGATCTGCGAGAACAGCAGTATTACTAGTACTAAGAAGGATGCCATGGAGTCCTGATAGCCATGCACCTTGAATACAAAAGAGACACTGGCCAATCCTATGGATAGGGCTTTAGGAGAAAATGCAGACTCTGACACCAGAGTGATGACACTGTACCACGTCTTGCCCTTCTGGTGCTCCGGGTCTGATGTAGGCCAGATTTATTTTTCTTTTCACAACTCCATGATATGAGGGGTAGCAATTTTAGTGCATACAGTAAGAATACTCCATTTGTTGCTTGTGAAGAAGACAGAGTCATGCATTGAAGAGTGGTTTGAGTGGTGGGGTGAATTGATTCTTGGGAGGTTTCTTTGTTAAATGTTTATGCTCCTACTGGTCCAAAGGAAATTCTTTTTGGAAGTTATTTTTGGATTTTGAATCCACAGCTAAGGGGCTTTTAGTGGTAAATTGTGTTTTGGGTTCTGAGGATTGGTCTTTTAAAGGGTGGAAGGGGGCTAGGGCGGAAGGACAGGCCCTTCGTAAAGGGATGGGAGAGTTTGGGTGGGTGGACAACTGGCAGGTACAAAATCTGGGAGTTAGGGAATATTCACACTGTGCATCTAAGATGAAGTCCTATTTTAGACTGGATCTGTTCGTGGTGAAGCAGTCTTAGATTTCTCAGGTAGAGGAGGTGGGGATTGAACCACTGTGGTGAGTAAGCATGCATTGGTTGAGTTGGGTAGTGCAGAGAGGTGGGAGGGATGACCAATGATGTGGAGAGCTAACGTGGTAGCTTCATATAAAGGAGGTACAGGAAGAGTTCTTTCACTGATGGAAGAATGTTTTGGAGACTAATTATAGGGGGGGGGGGGGGGAGGGGTCAGCTAATCTCCTTTGGGAAACTAGAAAGGCATATATGCAGGGGAGTTTGCTGAAATTAGTCTCCAGAAGGAAAAAGCAGAGAGAGGCTGCATTGTTTTCCCTTTACAAGGAGTTGGAGGTTTGCAACAACAGCATCAGGCTTCTGGGAGTAATAGAGTCTATAGGAGATTGTTTGAGTATATATAATCAAATGTAATTTTATGGAAATCAGGGGCAAGATAAGTAAATTGCTGGCCTGGCATTTGAAAAAAAAAAGAAGAGGAACTCCAAATTGGTTTGTGAAGTGGTTGATAAAGAGATACCCCTTGGTGTTGAAATAAAAATAAAGGTATAGCTATGATAACGTAAGTTATTCAACACTCTTCAGTATGTAGCCCAGGCTCTCTTTTTGACATGAGAGGTGCTAATGGGTTACACTGGTTCTCAAATCTATTCTTTTTACTTCATCCAATGATTAGAAAAGCTATTGGCTGGATGAATCTTTAATCTCCCATTTCATTACTACAGTTGTTCAACTATGCCAGAACAACCATCACAGTTTTGGTTCTGGATAGCTCTTTAAATTGCAGATAATTATACAGAAGTCTTTTTCTAATACTTTACACTATCCTCTCATCCAGGGCCGCCCCGTCCACTAGGTGAACTAGGCAGCTACCTAGGGTGGCTGGTCTGGGTGGGCAGCAGCAGCGGCACACATGACCAGCTGCGCCAACCCCCCCCCCTCCCCCAGCTACCACCGATTCTGTTTGGGGGGGAGGCGGGCAGCAGCAGCAGTATTTCCAAAAGCAACTGCTTTTTGAAATACTGCCTTCTGCTGCTGCTGCTGCCCGCCTCCTCCTCCTGAGATGGAATTGGCAGCAGTTGGGGGGTGGCGATACCGGGGTTTCTGCCTAGGGCGGCAGAAATCCTTGTGCAGACCCTTCTCTCATCAAGTAGTATCTTTTAGTTCCCATCCACTGATGGTCTCTGTTGCTTTCACTTTCGCTAGCTATGGAAGATAGGCAAAAGTTGTAAAGAATTTTTTTTTAATAACTTGCTTTCTAGACATAAGCAGTTCATACTTCTTTCTGAATTACATTCCATGGCCATCTCGTCACTCACTCTTTATCTCTTTCTTTTTAGGATTTTATATTGCCTTCCTCCCCCTAAAGGTGCCAAAGCAGTTTATATGAAATGCATTAATATAACAAAATAAGTTCAATATAACACAATCAATAAGATAAAAAAATACAACTTCCCAGCTTGATCCATGCCCAGTAGGATAGATCAAATTAACCTGCATGGAGCTAGCCCCAATAGTCCTAAATATCATAAACTGCTCCCTCTCCCAAGGTTACTTACCAAAGCATCTTAAGCGGCATCCGTACACCTAATCCTCAAGAACCCAAGACTGGACCTGACGATACCTAGCTCGTACTGACCCATTTCTAGCTTACCCTTCCTAGCCAAGATAATTGAGAATGAACCTGATCCCCCCAAAAAAACCATTAGGGAAAATGCACATAACAAACATTTAATATATATTTTATTTATTTATTTTATTTACATTCTCTTATATACCGCACTATTCGGCATCAGCGCGGTTTACATGGAACAAAATGCTCAGTACAGATAAATGTATGAGTTTACAGATAACAGGGAACAAAAACTTGGATAACAGGGGTAACTATTTACAAAACTTACTACATGTTATATATGTTAGAAAGTTGTTATGCAAGGGGAAAGAGCAAACCCCTTCAAAAAATGAACCACTCCATTTTAATCTCAAAGTGAAAATTGTGCAATGTGAGCTAGTGCAAAACTTTCAAAAGGTACCAAAAAGCCAAAATGCTAAGAGATAATGAAATATAAATGAAATTCCTAAACTTAGCTGGCAGCTGAAACCAAAAGATATATGGAGGCAGATGGAAATTGAAAATCGCCAAACCAGAGAGTACGAGCGAACCAAAGCAGCTCCGAAGAGAACAAGGGACCTTCCACCCGAGCAAGCTATGACATAGCGCCGCGTTTTGAATCCAAAGATCCTTTGTCAAGTAGTAGATTAAGAAAGCTCTCCAAATAGTGGAACATCCATAATGTAGCATGTAATAGTCACTCGATGAGTTCTTAGCTTATCTCAGCACAGCTTCAATTTCTCACAGTTCCTCAAAAGAGGATGGCGTCTGACATCACAAATGAATGATGTTACAATATATACCCACAAGAAAGGCAGCTACGGAAAAAACAGAGGGCCAAACGACAATTCAAAAACCCAAAGTACTCCACCAATTAAGTTCCAAATTTAAGCCATTAGGGGCGACAGTATTCAAAGAAAAAATCCAGTGTTGCTCCAAAATCTGTAAACGCTGCTCCCGATCTCCACTACGAGAATCCAAAGGGATGTGGTTAATAATACACCACGTGAAATCTGCAAAGGTATGCTGTAGTTGGACACAATGAGGAACCAAAGGGGCTGTCAAAGTGTTGGTGTTGATCCTTGATTTATGCTCAGAAAGACGTTTCTTAACCGTGAGGGTAGTCCGCCCTACATATTGAAGTCCATAGGGGCAGGTTAGTAGATAGATCACATAGGGGGAAAGACAGGTGGTATGCCATTTTAAAGTAAACAGACGATCCGTCACAAGATGTTTCCATGTGGAGCCCATTTGAGATTGTTTGCAATATATACAGCGTGTTGAATGACAAGAAAAATGATCAGGATCCTCATGAGCACACACCGGGTGATCCCCACCAACAGTAGAATGCACTACTAAGTCCCGAACATTAGTGCCACGCTGAAATGCCACCATCAGGTCCTTTTTAAAACATGGGTAGAGGGCCAAAATATGCCAATGTCTGTGTAAGATGTCCACAACTTGAGAAGAGCCAATCATGTAAGGTAAAACACCCACTATTTTATTATCAATGTCCTCAGAAGAACGGCTTACTGCCCGATCAGGGTCCAAATGCCATTCTCTGTGTACATGTTTGGCTCTCTTAAAAGCTGCCTCAATAACCCGCAATGGGTATCCCTTATGGAGAAGACGTTGACATAAATCCCTTGAATGGAAAATAAACTGTTCCCTAGTCGAACAAGTGCATTTTAAACGGAGAAATTGGCCAAATGCAAGAGCCCTCCATAAAGGACCCGGATGGTGGCTTTGATATTGTAACAATGTATTGCGTTGGACTGATTTTCGGTATAGTGTGGTACTCTGATTTGGTCACCACAGTGACTGTACCCATTATGGACAATATGGACCCTATCACAATCCAGAAAGGTTACAGAGAAAAGAACTGTGCATCAACAATTTGTTTTCTATTTTTAAAAATGTTTTCCTTTAAAAATGACAGGGAACACCATTTAATTAGGTATTAAATAACACAGACATCCAAATTTGCTTTAATAGTAACATAGATTAAGTTCAACAATCAGCTATGGGGGTCATCCCAGAACTTGTTTGTACATGCACTGGGGATGTTTATGTCCCAAAAATGTCTACAGGCATCTTCTGGTACATGGCACCCATGCATATTTATTTTGCTTGCATAAGGATGTCTGAACTGCCTGGGAGGGGTAGAATGGGGATGTGGTTTACTGTGGAAATGTACATACTGCCTTATCCTTCAATCAAAGCAGCCCCCAAAGGGGCTCACAATCCATATGTACCTGAGGCAACAGAGCATTAAGTGGCCTGCTCAATGTGTGCCTATAGGACTAGAGACCTCTGTCATTCTGGCCTGAGAATGCTGTCCCCAGGTGGGACTTGAACTCCCAGCCTGCTAGCCTGAAGTACCACATCCTAACCACTAGACCACTCCTCCCTGTGTGTAATGTGCTTAGGAAAGGACCATGTATGTTTTCCAACTTTCCCAAAGATGTGCTCATTATCTCTGCCAGAGACATGGAACAAGGCCAGTGCTTAGAAAATATTCTGCTATGTTCTACGATTCATCACTGCAAGTGAGTGTGTGTGTGTGTGTGTGTGTGTGTGTGTGTGTGGGTGTAGTTTGCAGGTTGCACGGTGTGCAAGCTGGTGTGCTGGTCTGCAATTCAGTGGGGACATGAATGCCTGGACAGTACCTGGACCTTATGGATGACTGCAGTGACACCAGGTGCTGTGATAGGGCAGCAGGGGCGGCTCTATAATGAGGCCAAGTGAGGCGGTAGCCTAAGGTGGCAACTTTTTGGGGGCAGCAAAAATTGACCCCAAAAAGACCGCCTCACTCGGCCTTCAAAAATAAAAAATAAAACGGTTGCAGAAGCTGAAGCCTGTTTCCCATCAGCGCTAGCAGGCTCAGCTTTAACAGAGCTGCGGGAAAGTGAAACACTCTCCCTTCGCGCGGCTCTGCAAAGCTGAGTTGGCGTGGGGGGGGGGAGGAAATGAGTGGCAGGTGGTAGCACTGAGAGCGGGCGTGAGCTGATATCTGTGATGGTATTTGTACTAGAAGGGGCTGGACAGTGGGGAAGGAGAAGAGTAGCAAATCACCTGGGCCGGATGGTATACATCCAAGGGTGTTGAAAGAACTGAAATATGAGACTTATTACTGATAGCAGGTCTGCAATCTGTGAACTATCATTAAAATCATCTCTAATACCTGAAGATTGGAGGATCGCCAATGTAACACCAATTTTTAAAAAAGGTTCCAGGGGTGATCCGGGAAACTACAGACCGGTGAGCCTGACGTCAGTACCGGGAAAAATGGTAGAAACCATCATAAAGAATAAAATTACTCAGCATGTAGATAGTCACAACCTAATGGGAGACAGCCAACATGGCTTTAGACAAGGAAGATCTTGTCTTACTAATCAGTTATGTTTTTTTGAAGGAGTGAATAAACAGGTGGACAAAGGTGAGTCGATTGATATTGTGTATCTGGACTTTCAGAAAGCCTTTGACAAGGTCCCTCATCAGAGACTTTTGGCAAAACTAAAGAGTCATGGGATAGGAGGCAGTGTACTATTGTGGATCAGGAACTGGTTAAAAGATAGAAAGCAGAGGGTAGGGCTAAATGGCCAATTTTCCCAATGGAGAAAGGTGAATAGTGGTGTACCCCAGGGATCTGTGCTGGGTCCGCTGCTTTTTGACATATTCATAAATGACCTGGAAAGTGGAATGACGAGTGAGGTTATCACTCGTTTTTCTAACCAGGGCTCCACACATCAAACAGGGAACTTTTACTTGAGCACAGTAGGTTGCTGAACTCTGTAACCTCCTCAGGTTCAGAAACTGCTAACACCTAATCAAGAGTTAGTGGGCCTGTTTCCTGAGTGCAGTTGAAGCCTGCATAAAAAGCTCCTGTGCCCTGTCCTTTTGAGGCTTTCCTAACCAGGGCTCCACACATCAAACAATACCTAAGCTCCACAAACAGGACAATGGCTGGGAAAAATCGTATTGCTAAAGCTGTTGCCCCTGTTACAGCTTCTGCTTCGGTCCAGACAGAGGTCCTAATGCCAGTTGAGGAACCGGTTCCATGTGCAGGGTGCCTGCATGCTGAAGCTCTGAGGAAACAAGTGGAGGAACTCAGAGAGGAGGTGGCGAGGCTGAGGAGCATTCAAGACAGTGAGAAGTACATTGATGAGATGCTTCTTGCAGCAACCAGGCTCTCCAGCACAGGAAAAGATGGGTGCCAACAGAATGTCGATGGTTGGACAAAAGTCACCAGAGCCTGCAAAATCACCAATCCAACTTCTCCAGCCCTTGAATTGAAGAACCATTATGCAGCCCTGGAAGTGGAGGAGGTGAAAGCATCCCTGGAAAGGGAAGAACCAGAGTTCAAGTACCCCATAGTTGCGGAATCAGTGACCAGAAGGAAACGAAGGGTAGTGGTGGTTGGAGACTCTCTTCTGAGGGGTACTGAGGCATCCATCTGCCGACCAGACTTGATGTCCAGAGAGGTATGCTGTCTGCCTGGTGCCAAGATCCAAGATGTTACAGAGAGTTTGCCGAGACTCATCAAGCCCACTGACTATTACCCAATGTTGCTAATCCATGTTGGAACAAATGATACTGCCAGGTATACCTCGGAACGTATCAAAAGTGACTTCATGGCTCTGGGACAGAGGGTGAAGCAGGTTGGTGCACAGGTGGTGTTCTCTTCAATCCTCCCTGTTGAGGGTAAAGGCCAAGGCAGAGAGGCTCGCATCCTGGAGATGAATGCATGGCTGCGTGGATGGTGCGTTCGAGAGCGTTTTGGTTTCCTAGACCATTGGATGCTGTTCCAAGGGTTGCAGAGCAGAGATGGCATCCATCTGTCCAAGAAAGGTCAACGCATCTTTGGTAGTAGACTGGCTAATCTACTGAAGAGGGCTTTAAACTAGATTCGTTGGGGATGGGTGAAGAAAGCTCCCAGGTAAGTGAAAGCCCCCAGGTAGGTGATACATTAAATACCTTTATGGAAATGGGTAACAGGGGTAGCATATGGAAAGCAGTGTGTATTAATGCCCGTAGCATGGGAAATAAGATCCCTGAAGTTGAAGCTTTGGTGGGAGTGGCTGACTTGGATTTGGTGGCAGTTACAGAAACATGGTTCACAGAAAACCATGACTGGGATGTAACTATACCTGGCTATACTTTATTCAGAAAGGACAGGGTAGGAAGAAGGGGAGGAGGAGTGGCACTATATGTAAAAACTACTATTAAAGCTTTGGAATTACAAAGCTTAAAAGGGAGAGAGGAGGCATTGTGGGTTAAACTAGAAAGAGGGAAAGAGAAATCTATTTTCATTGGTGTGATATACAGACCTCCCTCACAAGAGGAAGAGGTGGACAGAGAGTTAATTGAAGACATACGCAGCATTGCTAGGAAAGGGGAAGTGCTACTGCTAGGAGATTTCAATATGCCAGATGTTGATTGGGACATTCCTGCTGCAGTATCATCTAGAAGTAAGGAGATCCTGGATTCTCTACAGGGAGAACTATTCAGGCAATTGGTAACAGACCCCACACGTGAAGGGGCCATACTGGACTTGGTGCTTACCAATGGTGAAAGTGTTTCTGATGTTGTAGTGGGAGATCATTTTGCATCCAGTGATCACCAGATGGTGTGGTTCAATATTAGGACTAGGGCTGTTAGAATCCATTCCAAGGTGAAGATCTTAGACTTTAGGAAGACTAACTTTGCGAAGATGGGCTAATACCTCAGGGAGTCGTTAGTGGGATGGGAACAGCTGGGGGATGTAGAAAAACAGTGGGCAAAACTGAAAGGGGGTATTTTAAAGGCAACCAACCTTTTTGTTAAAATGGTAAATAAAGGCAAAAGGAACAGGAGACCGCTATGGTTTTCGAAGGAAGTAGCTGAAAAAGTGAAGAAAAAGAGGGAGGCCTTCATGAAATACAAGAGATCACAGAGAGAGGAAGACAGGCATCTGTATTTGGAAAAACTTAGAGAAGCTAGCAAAGTAGTCAAGAAGGCAAAGATTCAAAAGGAGGAGGAAATAGCCAATGCAATAAAATGGGGGGATAAGACATTTTTCAGATATATTAGTGAGAAGAGGAAGGGCAAAAGTGGTATTGTCAGACTCAAGGGTGCAGGGGGGGAATATGTAGAAGTTGATAAGGATAAAGCGGAATTGCTTAACAAATATTTTTGTTCTGTGTTCACAGATGAAGAACCAGGAGCAGGACCTCAGAAAACACCCACAAATAAGAACAGAAGCGAGGGACATCTTGAACAATTTTCAGAAGACTGTGTTCGTGAGAAACTAGCTCAACTTAAAGTAGACAAAGCGATGGGACTGGATGGGATACACCCTAGAATACTGAGGGAACTTGGGGACGTACTAGCAACTCCACTGACTGACCTTTTCAATGCCTCGTTGGAGTCGGGAGTGGTGCCAAAGGACTGGAGAGAGGCTCATGTGGTGCCTTTACACAAAAGTGGAAGTAAGGATGTGGTTGAAAACTACAGGCCGGTTAGTTTAACTTCGGTGGTGAGTAAATTATTGGAAACGCTGCTGAAAGAGAAAATAGTGAGGTTTCTGGAGTCCGGCGGATTACAGGATCCGAGGCAGCATGGATTCACCAGAGGCAGGTCTTGTCAGACAAATCTGATTGATTTCTTTGACTGGGTGACCAGGGAGTTGGATCGAGGGAGAGCTCTAGATGTGGTGTATTTAGATTTCAGTAAAGCCTTTGACACTGTTCGTCACAGGCGACTTATAAACAAACTGAGCACCCTAGGGATGGACCCTAAAGTTACTGCTTGGGTTAGAAATTGGTTGGGTGGGAGGCGACAAAGAGTACAAGTAAATGGAACTCACTCTGAGAAGAAGGATGTTACCAGTGGTGTGCCCCAGGGATCTGTCCTTGGTCCGATTCTTTTTAACATCTTTGTTAGTGATATAGCGGAAGGGCTGTCAGGTAAGGTTTGCCTCTTTGCGGATGATACCAAAATCTGCA
The DNA here is from genome assembly GCA_033557465.1 of Ichthyophis bannanicus. NCBI lineage: Eukaryota > Metazoa > Chordata > Amphibia > Gymnophiona > Ichthyophiidae > Ichthyophis > Ichthyophis bannanicus. The sequence goes on along the minus strand of CM066031.1, from coordinate 222,434,068 downwards.
ATAGAGTAGACACCCAGGAAGGTGTAGATAACATGAGGAGGGATCTAGCTAAGCTTGAAGAATGGTCTAGAATTTGGCAGCTGGGATTTAATGTTAAAAAATGTAAGGTCATGCATTGGGGCTGCAGCAATCCAAGGGAGTAATACAGTATAGGAGGTGAAGTACTTTTGTCCACTAAAGAAGAGCGGGACCTAGGCGTGGTTGTGTCTGATGATCTTAAAGTAGCTAAACAGGTAGAAAAGGCGACGGCAAAAGCTAGAAGGATGCTTGGGTGCATACGGAGAGGAATGGCTAGCAGAAAAAAGGAGGTGATAATGCCTCTGTATAAGTCTTTGGTGCGACCTCATTTGGAGTATGGTGTGCAATTCTGGAGACCGCACCTTCAAAAGGATGTGAACAGGATGGAGTCGGTGCAGAGGGTTGCTACTAAAATGATTCATGGGCTTCATTATAAAGCATATGAGGACAGACTTAAGGATCTTAATATGTACACCTTAGAGGAAAGGCGAGATAGAGGTGATATGATTGAGATGTTTAAATACCTCCGTGGCATAAATGTTCAGGGAGAGAGCCTCTTTCAATTGAAAGCAAGTTCTGCTACGAGGGGACATGGGATGAGGGTGAAGGGAGATAGATTCAGGAGTGATATGCGGAAATATTTCTTTACGGAAAGAGTAGTGGATCCATGGAATAGTCTCCCAGTGGAGGTGGTAGAGATAAGGACAGTAACTGAATTCAAAAAAGCATGGGACCAACACAGAGGATCTCTAAAGGTAAAAAGTGGACTGTTGTAGTTGTTATGGAAGGACAGACTAGATGGGCCTTGTGGTCTTTTTCTGTCATCATGTTTCTATGTTTCTATCAAATTTGCAGATGACACAAAACTATTTAAAGTTGTTAAAACCCAAGAGGATTGTGAAAAATTGCAAGAGGATCTTCATAAATTGGAAGACTGGGCATCAAAATAGCAGATGAAATTTAATGTGGACAAGTGCAAGGTTATGCACCTAGGGAAGAACAACCCAAACTATGGTTACACGATGCAAGGTACCACATTAGGAACCACCACCCAGGAAAAAGATTTAGGCGTCACTGTGGATACCATGTTAAAACCCTCGGCTCAGTGTGCAGCGGCGGCCAAGAGAGCAAATAGAATGCTAGGTATGATAAGGAAAGGAATGGAAAATAAAACAAAAGATATTATAATGCCTCTATATCGTTCCATGGTGAGACCGCACCTTGAATATTGTGTGCAATTCTGGTCGCCGTATCTTAAAAAGGATATAGCGATTTTAGAAAAGGTTCAGAGAAGAGCCACCAAAATGGTAAAGGGGATGGAAGGATACTCCTATGAAGAAAGGCTAAAAAGGTTAGGGCTCTTTAACCTGGAAAAGAGACGGCTGAGGGGAGATATGATAGAAGTCTATAAATTAATGAACGGAGTGGAACGGGTAAACGTAGATCGATTTTTTACGTTATCAGAATATAGAAAGACTAGGGGACATGCAATGAAGCTACAGGGTAAACTATTTAAGACTAATAAAAGAAATATTTTTTCACTCAACGTGTAATCAAACTCTGGAATTTGTTACCGGAGGATGTAGTAAAGGCTGTTAGTGTAGCTGGGTTTAAAAAAGGTTTGGACAAGTTCCTGGAGGAAAGGTCCATAAACCATTATTAAGAAGTGACCGAAGATATCAATGCTTGACCCAGTACAGGCATTGTGGAACTTGTGTCTCTTGGGGAAACTGCTAGGTACATATGACCTAGATTGGCCACTGTTGGAAACAGAATACTGGGCTTGATGGACCTTGGTCTGACCCAGTATGGCATATCTTATGTTCTTATGTTCTTATGAGGGGGACTGGAAGGGAATGGACACCAGTGGCAGTCGTGGGAATGCAAGGTGGTTGATATTGGAAGGTATTGGGAGGGGAAGACTGGAAAGGGGGCTGATACTGGGGAGTGTTACTGGAACTGGAAATGGGCTGATGGAAGGAAGTGAAGAAAACAAAAGGAGAGATAAGAAATGGCAGATGGACCATAGAGCACAGAAAGAGAGCTAAGACAGGAAAGCAGAAGCCTCAGATCAGGACCAGCATGATCAGAGAATAAAATGGTCAGATAACAAAGGTAGAACAAATAATTTAATTTAATTTTAGTAATTGGACTTTCTGCTTTCTTTATATTTTTCACAGTATGGGGGAACTGCATCTCTTATATCTGATATTTCACTGCATGTGGACTCTGGCTTCTTGGGTTTTCAGTTTACATTTTGTCTACATATTTTTATTTTTACTTTAGATTGTGGTTACTTATTCTGCACTTGGTGAGGGCCAATGTTATGAATGTGTGACTGAGGCCCAGTGTTCTGTTAACATGGAGTTTATACATAAAGATCTATATTGTACTGTATTAATTTGACTTTTTCAGCTTTTCAAATAGGTATATGGATGTTCCAGGGCCCACTGTAGTATTTACAGTGATGCTTTTTTTTTGGATGAGCTCCTTATGTGAGTTTTGGAAGTTTGTGCTGATATGTTATGGTATGGTAGGTTTGCTCTTTGCTGTAGGGTTTTGTATTAGTTCACAATATGCCTGGTACTGGAGAATAGTGGTTGTTGTTGTTGTTAGTGAGATGATCAGAATCAGATTTCTTTTTTTTAATATTGTGTTCTGTGGGTGAATGTCCTGGTTCTGCCACCCACCGTGGATGCAAAATATATGCTGAAAAAGAAAAAGCAAGAACCATAATGCAGTTTATAACAACAAAATAAAAATGAGTTATAATTTAGTTTTATAGACTGTGCTGTTGGTTCTTCCTCTCTTTTAGTTCCTTGGTGTGCAAACAGGACTGTACCTAGCCCTGTGCAAGTGGTGCAACCGCACAGGGCACAACGGCTTGGGATGCGCATTTTGGCTATCTGCTGTTGCCCTGCCGCCGCTGGCAGGACAATAGCAGGCAGCCAAAATGCGCCCCCCAAGCCTTTCTGCAGCACTTTAAGCAGGTCTGGTCCCTCCCTCCTCTGACGTAATGTCAGAGCAGGGAGGGACAGATTTGCTTAAAGTGCTGGCGCCTTTCAGATCGGGCTCATGCCCACCTCCTCCTCCCCATACCTCCGTCCAGTGCTGCCTACTCTTTTCCTGCTGCCATTGCCACCTTGAAAAAAAACAGAGGGCAGCAGCAGCAGGGAAAGAGCAGGTAGCGCTGGACAGAGGTATGGGGGGGAGGAGGGGGTGCTCGCCCAAGCTGCAAGTCTCACATGGCGCGATTGCAGCTCGGTACGGCCCTGTGTGCAAACATCTTGCATTTCCTCCATATAATCTAATCAGCTTTTTGGTTTGGTTCACTTCCTGATTATTTATTTATTTATTTAGCCGTATTTAATATACCGCATTCTCATTAAATCAAAGCGGTTAGCACATCAAACAATCAGGATGGGGGCTATAGTGTGCAAACATGCAGTGGAAACATCTGTATGAGTGTGGTGAGAGGGGTGTGAGCGATTCATTTGCGTTATATGCAAGGGATCTATGTACAGTTATGTATACAAGTGAGCTATATACAAGTGAGCTAAGTACAGGTCTATATACAGTTCTTATGGGTTGTAGGTTTGGCTAGGGCAGAGTCTGGTTCAGGTGATGTCCTTGTAGTGATCCATGAAGAGCTTTGTTTTGAGCATCTTTCTGAAATCTTTGAGGTTCGTGGCTGATCTCAGATCATCAGGGAGAGAGTTCCACAGGGTGTGTGCCGCCAGGGACAGTGCTCTTCTTGAGGTGTCCTGTCTGGATTTGGTGAATTCTCTTGGGGAGGTGAGAGTGTCTGTGGTTCTCCTTCTTCTGGATCTGGTGCATAGGTCCGCTGTCAGCTGAGATGTTCTGTCTTATTTTGAATATGTTTAGGATAACTTTGTATTGTATACGGGAGCTGATTGGGAGCCAGTGGAGGTGGTGCAGGATGAATGTAATGTGGTCGTGACCTGAGCAGCCTGTTATTATGTGTGTGGCAGTGTTCTGTGCCAGCTGCAGTGGTCGGAGGGCCTGTTTTGATAGCCCGAGGTAGATGGGGTTGCAGTAGTCTAGTGTGGGAGTGATGAGCGTTTGACAGACTGTACGGAAGTAGTCCTGTGCGAGAATGGGTTTGAGGCGCCTGATGGTTCTCATTTTGAGGTAGGCGTTTCTTGTGGTTCTGGCAATGTGGGCTTGTAGGTTCAGGTCCTTATCGAGAGTCACTCCGAGGGAGCTCATTTCGGGCTTTACTGATATTGTGATGTCGTTTAGTTTGATGGTAGGTGTGATTGAGAAGGTGGGGTTTCTTGAGATGAATAGTGCTTCTGTTTTGCTGTGGTTTATAGATAGATTGTTTTCTAAGAGCCAGGTTGTCATTTGCTGGAGACAATTGGCTATGTTGGAGTAGTCTGGGGTGTCCGAGTTGATTGGGGTGAATACCATGATGTTGTCGGCGTAGATGGTGTATTGAATCTTGTGGTTCTTGATGATGGAGCAGATTGGTTGTAGGTATATATTGAATAGCAGGGCAGAGAGGGATGAGCCTTGTGGGATGCCCTGGGTGGCTTTCAGAGGCTGGGAGGTGTCTGAGCCGCATTTGACTTGTAGCTGTCTATCGGTTAGATAGGACGTGAACCAGTTCAAGTTGGTGCTGTGTAGTCCAATTTCTTGTAATCTAGCTAGCAAGGTTGTGTGGCTCACTGTGTCAAATGCGGCGGAGATGTCTATGAATATCAGGAGGACTCCCATTTTGATGTTGTTGATAGTCTGGATCAGCTTGTCGAAGAGTTGGATTAGAAGAGTTTCTACCACGTGGTTTGGTCGGAAGCCGTGTTGATTTGGGTCCAGGGGGGCATGGATGTCTATGTGGCTCTGTAGTTGGTATTGGACCGCTTTTTCAATGATCTTGGCTAGGAGGGGGAGGCTAGATATGGGTCTGTAGGCAGCAGGGTCAGTTTTAGCTAGTGTGGATTTCTTGGGGATGGGGCGTATTGTAGCTAGTTTGAGTGCACTTGGCATTATTCCTGTAGTGAGAGAGGTTTTAATTATTTTGCAGATGTCCTGGATCAGATCTTTTTTTGCAGCTTTGATCCATGTTACAGGGCATGGATCGGTAGGGGCGGTGTGTTGAGGGTGGTGATGATGTTTGAGATCTGTTCCTTGAATGGGATGCTGAATTTGTCCCATCTTTGGTTGGGATGAGGGGGTTTGTTGCTGCTGATCTCTCTGTTGTCCTTGGCAGGGGCTGTGAATTTGGTCTTAAGGTGGTCTGCGAAGGTCTGTGGATCAATTTGCTGTTCGTTTCTGTTGTGGGGTTCGTTGGTGAGAGTCTTTACTAATTCGAAGAGTTCGCGGGGTTTGTTGGTAGACTTCAGGATGAGGTTTTGTGTGGTTCTTCTGTTGGTTGATGAGTTTGTTATATTCTTGTTTCAACTGGTATAAGTCCTGTATGGAGGTTGATTTGGTGCGTCTCCATCGGCGTTCGAGCCTTCTTAGTGCTCTCTTTGCATTGCGTATTTCCTTGGAGTACCAAGGGGTGGAGCTGGGTCTCTTGCTGTGTGGTTTCCGTGTATTGGGGGTGGTGGATCTGGTGGCATTTGTGATGGTGTTCCAGTTTTCTATTTGTTCATTTATGTCCTCTGAGTTGATATTAAAGAGGGTTAGGGTGTCTTGTAAGAACTGATCCTTGTTGAAGCTTTTGAATCTTCTAGTCGTGGGTGGTTTATCTTGATGGTTATTGTCGTTTACTGATTGTAGCTGGATTTGTAGTAGGTGGTGGTCCGAACAGGGTACTGGTGTAATTGAGGGTTTTGAGATGGATTTGCTTTCTATTAGATTGTTGGGGGCGAATATGAGGTCGGGGGAGGATCCGCATCTGTGTGTGGGGGTGTTCATCATCTGGGTGAATTGTAGTGAGTTCATCGCTGCAAGAAAGGCTTCTGCATCCTTGTGGCTTGTGGATCTAAGGTTGAAGTCTCCGAGTACGAGCAGAGGTTTGTGGATGTTGTTGACTGCACATATAGCTTCCAGGACTGATGATAGTTCATCTGTTGGGGCATTCGGTGCTCTGTAGAGTGAGGCAAAGGGCGAGGTTCCTGTTTTCTACAATGATTGTGTTGCAGTGACTTGTAGATGCAGTGGATCTGACTTTGAGGTTTAGGTTGTTTCTTGCGATGATCAGGACTCCTCCTCCTCTCCTTTGTGTGCGTGGGCAGTTGTACGCTGTGTGGGTGGGGAGAATAAGTTGGTTGAGTAACACGTTGTCCGTGGGGGTGAGCCAAGTTTCGGTGATGCAGAGTATGTCTGTTTTCTGGTGAGTTCTGAAAAAGCCCCGCCCCCTCTAAGGTGGGATGGGGGGTGCGCCATCTCATTCTTCGCCTCAGGCAGCAGATTGCCTTGAGCTGTCCCTCTAGGGCAGCCATGCAACAGCTGTGCCAGGCACTGGGAGACCTGGCAGCTGTGGTGAGAAATGCCAGTACCCAGATATGTGGGAAACAGATGCCATAGCCAGACAGCCATAAGGCATTAGAAGAACATAGTTATGTTGCTCAGCAAGACAATGCATCCTTTGGAGAACTGCAAAGTTAGTTTAGGTGTCTGTGAGGTTGGTAAAGATCTGTACTTAGCATTTTAAAGAGTGTTTTTAGAGATGACCAATGCAAGAATAACTGAGGAGTTGTTATATTGCCATGTACGTTTTGATGCAAGTTATGTCATGACAAACATGTTACTATCTACTTGATTTTATTATATCTTTTGAGTGCACCTTGCAGTGTTTTGGACATGAAACAGACTAGTATATATAGCCTATTTTGCATCAGCATTTATGCATCATCAGTATTTATGTCTAGTTTACATTAGCACAACACTGTCAGTGAGAAGAGCAGCTTAGGAGATGCACATTTTAACCGAGGAGGCATTTTAGGCATCCACTGGTATATCATGGAAACGGGCAGGATTGGAAACACGTAACTTTCCAGAATATGGTGGGCATGGGGACATCCAAAATGATTGCAGAAGTAACCTGTGTCCCCTAATATTAGCTGGGACAGGTTTCTCTGCTTTATTCTATGGCCTATGCCTGCACGTGTATCCGTGCCTTGCGCTGGATATGTGCATGGACCAGCTGAATAGCATCTTGGACGTGCCATGCCAGACACATTTAAGTGACGATTCGATAAATGCGGGTGCGTTTATACCCACGGATGCTGAGTTGGCATGGAATTGTGCCTGTTTCTGATTTAAATGTCTATCTTGTGGAATCTGCCTTCATGCCATTTTAGTTCTAATAATTATGTATATTCCTTTCTAACTCAAATGAATTAACCTCAGCTTCTATATCAGCCGTTTTCTTTTCAGTCAGATAAGTTGCATTTTGCATTAACTCTGCTACGATGTACTAAACTAGATCGAATCCTTTGTTTAAAATTGTTTTAATTTCTTTGCAGGTTCTCAACAGTCCTTTGAATTCCAGCTAAGTATCTTAACATTTGTATCTCCCTTTTATGTTGCAGTAATTTCAAGTGTCCCATATTAAGTAACTATAAAATGTTGTGTCCTCTTAAAAAACCCTCATAAAAACAATCACTGGCCAGGGTGTGTGGAATTGTGTGTGCATGCACTTAACTTTTTTCCTCAAGTCCGCTCAGTTCAGGCTCACCCTGGATTTCTTCATAGCACAATCGGTTTTCATAATGACACGTAACGGTCTGGCACTTTTCTTCACCTTCCTAGGCAGTTTCCGAATACACTAGGCTTTACAAAACTTAGAGGAGTAAAACCCTAACTAAGCTAACTAACAAAGTGTAACTCAGTTTAATTTGCTGAAGTTTCACTTATACAATTTCAGTTTTTTAACGTCCCCTTCCTACTGCCTACACTGTCCCTTCCTGAAACAAAAGAAAGGTAATTGTCAGGCCCTGTCTGTTCAGAGATCAAAATGTAGACCAGGCCTTTTCACGCTTATCCTGTCCCACTCAGTTCAGCATGTAGCTGTGTCAGGTTGTCGCGGATTAAACATCCTTTGCATAGGGAGAGGTTTCCACTGCCTGTTTAACTGCGCGTCACAATGGTTTAGGCTGGCCTAGCACACAGACTATGCTTTCTTCTGGGCTGTTTCAACCAAGAAACTCTCAAATAAACTTTTGTTGCAGGGTTATTAACAGGTAAGGCTACTTTATGGGATTTTTTGGCAGTTCCCCTCAAAGATACCTTTCAAATACCTCTAAAGCAGCAAAACTCCTCTGCGGGCTGCTTGCATTGCTTTTAAAACATTCTCTCACTCTCACTGCCACAAGAGAGCCTATTCTTCAATTTTTCTTAATTTTCTTGGGCCTAGTCACTCAGCTTCTCATTCACAGGTCTGCTCCCTTCAAAGTCAAGGGTGATATATGCAGCAAGTCCAGAGTGTGATCACCGGATGTACAGGGCCCTGAACTGAATAGACCCTGTATGTCTGGGTGCTTTGGCCCGCCCCCACTCCACCCACATCCAGTGCTCCCCATACTAACTCTCTGTACGTACGGGGAGGGCTGGACTCAGAACTGAGTGCCGGGCAAAAACGGGGATTGGACGTCCAACCTGGACATCCAACCCTGCTATTTGCATGTCTGCATCGGGTCCTTTATTTCTCCAGGGTCCCAATTTAATTTCCTGCTAGTCCCAGTACTGTTTGTTTATTTATGCAACTTCTTGACATACCGCCCAGCCTGAAGGGCATCAGAGCGGTTTACAATCACTATAAGCAGATACTGGATACATTCCCTCATCCCCAAAGGGCTCACAACCTATGTGTATATGAGGCAACGAAGGGTTAAGTGGCTTTGTAGCTCTGCAGCAGCTTTTACTTTAAAATCTATTTCCTGAGTCCATATCCCTCAGTCCTTATTCTCATCACCACTACTGACCCTAACTAGTCCCACTCAGGCCATTGGCTGCTGTTTTATACCCATTAGTGCACTGCTGTCACCTTTAATAAAATAGGACATTGGCCCTTTAAATGTTTGGCTGGAACCTCACAAGATGTCTTTCTGCTCTTCTATCATGATCCTTCCAACCATCAAGTAATCCCTGCAGAGCACGTCACCCTCAACTCAACAAAGTCCTCCTCACAAGACTCCAACAGATAGGTATAGGCGACATTACACTCAAATGGTTCCAAGCCTACCTCAATACAAATCTAGCCATATAAGCAAGAGAAGGGTATCCCTCAAGGATCAGCACTCTCCTCACTTCTTTTTTTGTTTTAATTCAGCCAACCAAACAACATATTACAACAACAGTACCCCATCAACATTTTCAATTACTTCCCCCCTCCTCCCCCCTCCCCTCCCCTAAGACACGCCATAACTTTCCCCAGTCCACAAAAAACGTATCCACTTTCTATCCACTTGCTGCTGTCAATTTTTCCGTAAGAACAATATGCATAAGCCTCCCCTCAATCTCCCCCACCGATGGCACCTCCCGCCGTTTCCACGCTGCTGCCAATACACATCTGGCGGCACACAAACAGGCCCGCACCATGATAATAAGCATATGTCGGGCTCCATATCTACCCCCACCCCCAGCTTCTGTTGCACCCATTGCAGTATCCTTCCCCAATATACTTTAACCTTTTCACACCCCCACCATAAATACCAAAAAGTTCCCACTTCCCACACTTCCTCCAACACCCTGCAGAGACCCCTGGGTATATCCTGTGGAATCTCTCCGGGGTATAATACCACCAAAACTAAATTTTATACCGATTTTTCCCTGATACTGCTCGACCATTGGAGCTGCTTCACTGAAACCCACACCTTCTTCCATTCTACCTGTGTCATTACCCCACCCCCAACTCCTTTTCCCACTCCCCCATATACCTAAACTTCAACCCCTGAGGTCCCCGCACCCCCTTATAAAGAACTGATATCATCCCCTTGGACCCCGTTTTCCCATACCAAATCGCCTCCACCGCAGACAGTTCTCTAGCCAACCCTCCTTTCCCCAATATCCCCTGCAGGAAGTAGATACAAATATCTATCCTTTTCCTCCAGCCCATATACCTCCCTCACTTCATCAAATGATAGCAACTCCCCTTCCTCTACCAGTTGATAAAAACACTCCAATCCTTTATTAGTCCAATCATCAAAATACCCCCCCCCCATCCTGGGGTAAAGTCCCTCCACCCCCTCCAGGGCGTCATCAGCGAAAACGTCCCCCCCTCCTTATTTTCCCTCGCTTGCACTCCATCCCACACCCCCACCACTTGCCGCATTGCCGGAGACCCCTCCCCTAATTCCTAAGGTTCCTGCCGCAAAGCCCAAAGCCACGCCTCTAACCTCCCACCCCTCACCAAAGTGAGTTCCAAGGCTACCCACGGTTTTATCCCTTTCCTCACCCGCCAATCCATTACGTGCCTTACTTGTGCCGCTCTATAATAGTCCTTGAGGTTAGGAACCCCCAATCCTCCTTCCACTTTAGGAGCGTACATAACCTCCCGAGCTACCCTCGGTGGTTTCCTCTTCCAAATATACTGAATAACTTTCCGCTGCACCCGCCTCAGTACCCCCTCTGGTACCCCCACTGGCAGGGCTTGAAATAGATACAACAACCTAGGTAGAATATTCATTTTAACCCCCGCAATCTGTCCTAGCCAAGACACTTCATACCGCATCCACCCATCTAAATCTCGGTCGATATCCCTCAACACTTCCGGATAGTTCACTTTATATCTATCTGCATACTTTGCTGGAATCTGTACCCCTAGGTAGCTCATAGATTGTTTGACCCATCGCACAGGATATGCCCGTTTCAGCTGCTCCTCCACCCTCTGAGGCACCTTCACCTTCAAAAGCTCCATTTTTTCCAAATTAATTTTAAAGCCCGAAGATTCCCCGAACCTCTCCACCTCCCTCAGAACTTCCTGAAGAGATATTTGCGGCTGGCTAATATAAAGAAGAATATCATCCACATATAATGAGATCTTATGGCTTACCCCCCCACCCCCTCTTCCAGCCCAGAAATCTTTTTATTAGTCCTGATCCTCTGCGCTAATGGTTCCACTCCATCGCAAATAACAGAGGAGATAAAGGGCACCCCTGTCATGTCCCCCTCCCCAAAATGAAATCTCGAGAATAGCTCCCATTGACTTTTACCCTCGCCCTCGGCCCCGTATATAACCCCTTTATCCACCTTTTTAAATTAACCCCTACTCCCATTTTCTGCAGTACCCCCATCAAGAAATCCCAATTGACCCTATCAAAATCTTTCTCGGCATCAATGGACATTAGTATAAATTCCTCCGTTTCCCGCCCCACCTCCAAAACCACCCCCAGAGCCCGCTTAATATTATCCGTGGCCTGCCTCCCAAGAATGAACCCTGTCTGGTCATCCTTTATTACTCCCGGCAAACACGGCGCCAAGCTCCCCACCAATACCTTTGCCAAAATTTTAACATCTACATTCAGAAGGGAAATGGGCCTATATGAACTACAATTCTTCAGATCTTTCCCCGCCGTTATCCCAGCCGTCAACATTCCCGCCGTCAATTCTCCCCCCCCTCTTCTAATATGCCATTGTACACCCTACCCAACACCTCTCCAATCTCCTCAAAGAATAATTTATAAAAGCTACCAGTTAACCCATCTAATACCGGCACTCCCCCCCCCCACCGGAATTCCCTTTATAACCCCCTCCACCTCTTCCCTTGTAATTGGTGCCTCCAAGCTCTCTTGAGCCTCTTCCGGTAGACCCAATTCTATCTCCTCCATATACCTTGACAATGGTTCCTCCCCCAACCCCTCTTCTCTCCCGTAAAGATCTTGGTAATATTGCCGGAAGCACTCTCTAATCTCCTCTTCCTCATTATACACCTCCCCCCCCCATCCCTTTAATTTGATAAATTCGGGATGCCACTCACTTTCTCCGCAGCATCTGCGCCAACATTCTACCCGCTTTATTGCCAAATTCATAGTATCTCTGTTGGACCAGAGTCATTTCAAAAGCCACTTTTTCCACCTGCAAGGCCTGCAGCTCCCCCTTTATTCTCTCCAATTTTTCCCTATCCCCCTTTGCCCCAGACCTCCGATATCCCTCCTCTGCCTCCTTAAGGACTCTACCCAACTCCTCCCCCTTCTCATACCAAGCTTTTTTTTCCTCGCCCCCCACATAATAAATTTCCCCCTAATGAAGGCCTTCAATCCCTCCCACACCATAACATCTCTCACCTCCCCATTATCATTAAACTCCAGATACTCCTTTATCGCCCCCTTATATCTTGAATCACCTCCTGACACTTCAACAAGCTCTCATTCATTCTCCAAAATTTCGTCCCCATCTGTGTTTGCTCTCTCAACACCACCTCCACCGCCCCATAATCCGACCACGCTATCGGCATTATACCCCCCTCCCGCACCGCCAGCATCCATTCCTGATCCACCAATATCATGTCTATTCTACTCCAGCTTTTATGTGGCACTGAGCAAAATGTAAATTCTCATTCCTGCGGATGCAAGACTCCACAAATCTACCAAGTTAAATTGTCTCATCAAGTGTTCCAATCCGCCCCTATTCCGCCCCCCCCCCTATCAGGACCCCCCCCCCCGGTTCCCTATCCGCCCCTGGCTTCAACACCACATTAAAATTCCCCCCATCACACACTTCCCCCTCCCCTCAACTCCCAATAATTTCCGCGTGTCTCTCCAAAACCTTACCTGCTTCCCATTCGGCCCATACACTGACACAATTGTGATATCCTCCCCTCCCCACTTCCAACAATGCCCACTAATCTACCCCCACCATCTTCAAAACATCTCTCTACCTGAATCCCACTCCCCTCCCATATCAACACCACCATCCCCCTTCCTTCCTCCCTCCCTATTACAAGAGTAAAATTGATCAGGATATCGTCCACATTTCATCAACCCCACATCTTTCCTGCACAGATGGGTCTCCTGCACCAACACCACTTCTCAGTTATTCCTCTGTGCCTCCCTATACAGCAATCGATGCTTATTAGGTGAATTTAGGCCTTTAACATTAATTGTCCCTACCCGCAACATCCTTCCTCCTTTCTTCTTCCTCCCCCTTCACTCCCACATTTGACGTGTCTACCCCCTTCTCCCCTCCCCCCTCCTCCCCCTTCTCTCCCCTCTGCCCCTCTTCCCTCCCAACCCCCCTTCCTCTCCCCTACCCCCCCTTCTCACACCCAACTCCTCTTCTCCTCCCTTCCCCCACCCCTCCATCCTCCCATGTGTGTCTTGTCCCGTCCCATTACAAACCTCATCCAGCCTTCCCCGGCCCCCCACACCTTAAAACCAAACTATATATTGTCACCTGGGAACCTCCCCAGTGCCTAGGGCACGTAGGGTTGGTCTGCCTGGGTATTCTAACTTAGAAAGTATGGCAGAGTATTTGTTCCTGCACTGCCCTATGGGAGTTGTAGTTCCTTTTTACTCTCCAAGAAAGAAGTACTTGTAGTCGAGTGGTTTCAGGCAATTGACAAGGATTTTATTTCCCCTTCTGGGCGGATTAAACCCATGTGAAAACTCAGGACAAAATAGCCATATGCAACTGGCATAAAGAAAACATTCAGGAACTTAGGACAAATAGCTTCTTTAGCTTCAAGCTTCAAAATGTGCAGTGCTCAATATAAACACACAAAAGTAACAATCACTTCTTATACAAAAAGAAACACTTTGCTTTTCTTCTGCTGCTTAGACAGCCTTCTTAATAGCCTGGTCAGCAAAGTGATTTAATGTGGTCAGCTAGTGATAATGTGCAGTCCATTTGATCATCTGTTACATCCTCAATAACAGGCTCTATCTGCATTTCTTCTGAATCACTACCAGCTGGGTGAGTTTGCACACTGCTACACGGCGTTTCAGAATACACTCCCTCTCTGCCTTCCAGAGGCTTCTCTTTATAGCATTCTAATGAGCAGGGTTGCAAAGTACCGTATATATTGGAGTTACTATAAGGAGAGTCCAATACTTCTTGGCAAGCACAAGGAGAACTTTTATAGCTAGGTTCACCTCTGTATAATTTGTGAAGCTTACCTTTTGGTTTTATAAAGGAAGAACTTCTCAGCACTGCTGGGCCAGCAAGGGTTCCAAACACTGGATGTTTTTTCCTGCCTTTTAGCTTCTCAGCTTTTTTCCTCAGACATGTAAATATCCTCTGGCCAGCACTTCTCTCTCCATGGAGCTTCTGAGTGTTCCCAAACTAGCCTCTCAGGCAGTCTCTCCCTCCGGCTGCCTTCAAGGGACGGCACCGGTCCTGGGCTGCTCCCACCTGGCTTTTGGGCACTGGCTCTCTGGGTCCTTCTTTCTCTGGCTTCCTCCTTGTTCTTCTCCTCCCTCTTCTTCTCCTCCTTCTCCTTCTCTTTCTCCTCTCCTTTCTCTGCCTTGGTCAAATCTAATGACCACTTTTTATATCCCTGCTTCTTAGGGCTCAGCTCCGCCCCTCCCCCAACCAGGTGTTTTCCCTTAACTCCTGAGCTTGGGGATACGTTGCAGCATGGGCGTGTTTGTTCATCTCGTGACTCTCTTTGTTTACGTTTCCCTTGGAAACCCTGAGCCATGTGCTCTGACTGCCTGTCAGTTTCTGAAGCAAATTCCTCTGCTTCGCTTAGCTCCATAGGCTCAGAAGGGTCTTCTACATGACAATATACATATACATGCCTTTCCATACAGCCATTTCCATACATTAAGCATTATTCCATTATCCCACTCCCCAATGCCCTAAAAGTCCAGTGTCCATCCGGGCCTACGGCCCGTTTCCACATGGCTTCTCTCAAGTTCCCCATCACCAGCAACCACACTTCAGTCCTTCTCCTCCACTAGTGTCATCTTCTTTTCCTCTGACCACCTCTGTTGCCTGCCTTTTGCTGCAACCCGCTGCCACCTCGATGGTGCCAGCTCTCGAACTTCCGCTCCTCTGGGCTGCCTTGACTTTTCATGCTCAGAGGCTTTTGGCAGGTTTTCACACCCCAGCTCTTGCAACACAGTCCAGGCTTCTTCCGCCACCTTCACTTTCATTGATACCCCATTTACCGTCAATAATAGTCCAAAGGGAAACATCCAGCGGTACCTCAAGCTCTTCCCTCATAGATATGCTGTCACTCTTTCAGACCTTGTCTCCGCTACAAAGTCCCCTTGGAGAGGTCATTAAAAATTTCCACCTCACCTTTGAGTGCCTTTCTTTGGAATGGGAAGACGCCAAGAATTGCGCTTAAGAAATTGAAGGCAAACAAAAAGAATGGAGGGGTACAATTCCCAGATTTCCACTGGTACCACCTTGCTGCGCTGTTAAAGCAGGGAGGTCTGTGGGGAGCCGAAATCGCCCCTTCGCTAAAGCCAATTTGGTTGTCTCTCGAGGAGCGTTTGCTACACCCGTGTCCTGTGCAGCTGTGCATGAATATGCGATACCCTACGGATTCTAAATTGGGCAGGGTGGTTGTTGCTACACAGCAAGCGTTTCAAAGGCTACTACCTCTAATTGTAAATGAGAATCCATTTTCGATGCAAGCTCCTCTTTGGCACAACTCGGTCCTCAAGATCAACAAAGTTCCTTTTGCGTGGCCGGCCTGGCAGCGCTGTGGTATTTGGACTGTGGGCCACTTGATTATGGATGGCGGATGGAAGTCCTTCAGTTTGTTACAAGGGGAGTTCAAGCTACCTTCTACTTGTTTTTTTCAATATCTTCAACTCCGACATTGTTTAGCCCAGCTGAAGGTTAACCCCCGAGAGCTCGCTGAGTCTTGGGGACTGCAAAGGCTTGTAACGGATTTCTGTATGCGGAGAGGAGGCATATCTAGTTTTTATGCACTTTTCAGGGACTTTCATTCGGAGAAGGCTACGGGCCTGTGGAAGATTTGGGAGGATGAAACAGACTGTACTTTGACTCCACAAGTTTGGAACCTCATGTGGGGTCCCATAGTTCGTTCCTCGAGATCGGCTTCCCTTACACAATCTATGTATTTTTTTGCCCACCGGGCATATATCACTCCGTTGAAGCTAGCCAAATGGAATTCAGAGAAGTCGTCTCAGTGTTGGTCCTGTCAGAGCGCTCCCGGCACAATGAGTCACATGTTCTTGGAATGCCCCTGCGTTCAGGGTTGCTGGCTTCATGTCTGGGAAAGAATCCAGAAGGTGGTGGGTTTCTCTTTCCCCCTGTCCTGGCGCATGATTGCGTTACGGTCCTTGATAGAAATCCCAGGAGTGGACAAAGAGCACTTTTTCGTACTGAACTTTATGTTAGCTGTTGCCATAAAAGAAATTTTATTTTTCTGGAAGGACTCCTCGAAATTACACTGGGGCAGATGGTGGAATCAAGTATGTTTATATAGCAGATACGAAAGAGCCTATGAAAAATCCTATTTCCTGGGTGGGAGGGGAAAACCGAAGGACAGGTGGGCTGCCCTGGATCGCTATACTACTGTTACTGATGTTACCATATGCTAATTAGGCAAGGTCAAGAGGTTTGTAAGGTGTCGGGGGGGGGGGGGTTGGGGTTTTTTTGTATTGGGTTTCTACAGTTGTGTGTTCTTTTGTTCTGACTGTAATATGGCTATGCTGTAAGCTGAAAGATGACGTACTTGTTTGTATCGTATAAAAGCTTTAATAAAAATAAATTTTTTAAAAAAAATTCCACCTCACAACTCTCCCAGGCAATCCTGCCATATTTCCTTGCAATATTCAGAATTTTTTCCTTAACTGGAAAACTACTCATGCACACAATGATGTCTCGGGGCAGCTTTTCTCTCCATGGTCCTAAACTGTGATGCGCTCTTTCCACTCCTACACCATCTCTTCCTCTTCCCTTCCGCCATCAAGGCTCAGCATGTGTTTGCAGAGTTTTTGTACTACCTTCACACAGTCTTTATGTGCTTCAGCCTCCGCTATCTCCCGAATTCTGAGATTGCTCCACCTTGCTCTATCTTCTATCTCCTCCAACTTCTCCTTTATCTCTTCTTGCTGCTCTTTCATTTTACCCTGTTCTGCCGCCATTTCCTGCAGCTCTCCAGCGCATGCCTCCACATGGTCCTCCAATTCTTCCACCCGCTGCCCCAGATCATTTAAATCCTGTTGTATGCTCAGTAACATTTCTTTTATCTCTCTCCTCATCTCCATCAGTTCAGCATGAAGTTCTTTTTTAAACGCCATCAGCCACGTTCTCATCGGCATCTCCTCTCCGTGCCACATACCACGCTCCCCCTCCTCCTCTGAACTTGCTGTCTCTTCTGCCACCTCCATGCCTCCCGAACTTGTCTCTGCTGCCACCTCCTTCCACACATATGGCGATTTAAACCCCGCCAACTTCTTTCTCGCTGACATGGCCATGTCGGCAACGCACTCTCCTACCTCCGTGACCGCCGGGTTCAGTTAGTTTGCTCATTTTCTGTGGGACTCGGATGGAGCCGGGCTACTCTGCCGCCATGCACTCCGTGACATCACCGGAAGTCCCTCCTCACTTCTTTTTAATCTATATTTGCAACCTATTTGCAAGATCTTTAAGAAATTTAAAATAGGATACCACATTTATGCGGACGACATAATGTGCTACCTCCCAATAAACACTGCAAATCCAAATTACCATCAAATTAAAACTTGTCTCCATGATGTCAAAAATTGGCTAAAGCACAATCGACTGAACCGGAGTAGGCATCTTAATAACAATTTTATCTCTCACTGGTGCCTCTAAGGAACCCCCTGCACTAGAGGCAACATTAATAACAGGACAGGGAGGGGGAGATCTACCCCCAGGGCTCAACCCTACAGATGGTGAATTAGATGAAATTGTCCCTAATGTGGTAAATCTCACTGATTTTCTCGAGGATTCCTCAGATACTATTAACAATCGATCCACTTTGCTGGTCACCTTGCCTTCTGTTATGGTTAAACAAAGGATTTTAAAGGCTTTCTTTAAGGTGAAGTCAGCGTTATTTTGTGGACAAAAAATAAATATCTTTCCAGATGTGTCACATAGCACCCAGATGCGACGCAGACAGTTTCTATCTTTAAAGTCGCGTGTCATTGATCTGGGTGCTACATTTTTCCTAAAATTCCCTTGTAAGTGCCTGATAACATATGAGGGTGCTTCTTTTGTTTTCCTTGAGGTATCGCACTTGGAAAGATTTTTGCTTGACAGGCAGGGTTCAATTGGGTCTCGTAGCATAGTTGTTTCCTCCACATAAGTGGTCAATTGACTTGGTTTCTTTATTTCTTGTTTCTGATATGTAATTAGTGGTTAGTTCCCATGACATGGACTGTAAGTCTGATGTTTCCTGTATTATTTTTGCTTACTTTTGTACTGATTTCAGTCTTACTATTGTTCAACATCGGTAATATGTCCATTTCTTATTTGGTTATTGTATATGACTAAAAGACCTTAATAAAAAAAAAAATTTGGCTAAAGCAACATAGTCTAATATAAACTTCAACAAAACAAAAACCTTGTTTGTAATGAAAAGCAAAAATTTCACCCCCCATTAAAAATAAAATTAATGGACTCAGAACTTGAAGTAAAGCACCAAGTCCAAATACTTTGGAATCACGTTAGACCAAAATCTCCAAACTCCTATAAAAATAATCTCTAGGGCCATCTTATACAAGCTACGGCTACTCCAGCAACTCAGACCATTCTTATCCAATAATGACTTCCAAACTGTCCTACAAGCAATAATCACCCCTCACCTTGACTACTCAAATAGCATTTTGCATGGTCTCCCCAAGCAAACACTTAACCAACTGCAGATAGCACAAAATGTAGCGGCAGGTTTCATATACGGCAAAAATAGCACAGAACACACCACACCACTTCTATACGAATTACATTGGTTGCCCATAGCAAGCCGAATAAAACATAAAATCCTTACAATCACCTTCAAACTCATTAAGGAAATAGCACCCTCATACCTATTCTCTCTCATTAGCATCCCAACTGGCTCCATTTTTTTTCTATCTACAGTCAGATGTGGCCTTCTTTAAATATTGCAGTCTAGTGCTGCTTGAAGTCCTGGATGCCTCAGTTTCCTCTGGTGCCCCAACCTCCATGATCGCAGCTGGCAGCCTGCCCATGCCAATCATGGGCTGATTTCTGCCAACCACAGCCCCAACAGAACCTCTATGGCCTAGCCTTCCCAGGCCCGGGAATCATGACCCCACTGCAATACCACTCCTGACCTCCCACTGTCATCAGGATGCAGGTCCACAGGTAATTATTTAATTTATTATTTAAGATCTATTTACAATATCTTCTGGCTAATGAAACTGGAATGTAAACACACACTGCAAACATTAGCAGGCTGCTGCCCCAAGACTGAATATCTGAAATGGCTGACTGGGAAGTGCATGTCACTGACCATGGATGTCCTTCTTCTGAAATACATCGGCCAGGATGTCCAAGAACCCATTTCTGTGGCCATCCAATTTGGGGTTGTCTACATTTCTAAAATGGCCTACAGCCAGGCATGTACCCATCTTGCTAACTAAACAGGCCCGCTGTCAGACCCAGCTGCTGGGACATCCATCTTTGGTGGTTGGAACAGAGCGATTTCAGATGTCACTTAGATGTGCCTGCTTTCAATGCTGCCACTCCCCTGAATATTTGGATGTTGTGCTCTGGATGTCCCTTCTAAACTGTCATGTCACATCAGTGGCACTAAATATACATATTTACTGCTGACTGCCCATCAATATCCTTAGAGCAGTGCTATAACAATATTCAGCCACCATACAGATAGCCTAAAAGACACATTTTAGATAAGATGTTTAGGTGAAATTTGGGACGTCCAAGTAAACACATCCAATATACACTGGGAGAAGGGGCAGCAAAGAAGGTGGACAATGTAAGTGCCTTATAAAATCTGCCTTTCCCCATCCTGAAAGGTACACGTATCTGTAGGAGTAGAAGATCAGCCATGCAGCAGAGTATTGAACAGATTGAAGGGGAGAGAGATGATTCAAAGGGAGACCAGCAAGGAGTAAGGCAATGATGGGTCTTACCCCCTTTGATAACGCTTTTTGCGTCAGAGAGGGGGCAGAACCAATGGGGGCTTACAAGCTGATAGAGGCTTGAAACCCCACACATTTTAAATTTCTTTTATTTTGGGCCAACATAATAGCTCCCCGCCATTGCCCCAGTGTCCTTGGATCTGGGGCAACGGCAGAATCGACCCCTCTGCCGAAAGGCAGACGCAGCAGTGGCAACAGCTTGTCCTGGTCAGTAGGGAAGGGGAGAAGAGGGAGGAAAACACATGGACAATGTGAGGGGGCAGGATGACAAATGGGGGGGAGAAAGAAGATAGAGAACAGGGTTTTTATTTTTTATTATTTGGACAATGTGTGGAAGGAAAACAAATGCTGGACATGGGGGGGAAGACAAATGCTGGACAACAGGGGTGGAGAGGCAGAAAGACAAATGCTGGACAACAGGGAAGGGGAGCAGAAAGAAAAATGCTGGCCAGTGGGGGGGGGGGGGGGGGAGACAGGAAGACAAATGCTGGACAACAGGAGGGGAAGAAGAGAGACAAATTCTGGACAGAAGGGGAAAGTGGGAAGACACGATGGATGATTGGGGGGGGGGGGTAGGGAATTAAGAAGAAAATGCTGGAGCTAAGTTTGGTAAGCATGGCAGGGATGCGCTATCAGGAGAGTGCCGTCGTTAGTTGCCTGCAGCCCACTCCCCATTCAGGATGGTTTGCAGAGCGCCAACAGCTTAGTGAAGAGCCTGCCCACAGGATACGCTGCTACCATGGGCAGAAGGCTGTGAAAGGTCATGAACATTACTCATGGCCCTCTGCCCATGGGAGCAGCATGTCTCGCAGACAGGATCTCCACTAGGTTGCCGGCACTCCGCAGGTCACCCTAACTGTGGAGTGGTGGCAGGTGGACAATGATGGTGCCCTCCTGATGTCGGCTCTTTTCGGGCAGGCTGTGTTTCTCAGGGCTGCGGTCACAGCTTTCACAGCCCATGCCTGCAAGACATACTGCTCCTGCAGTCAGAAGGGTATGGGAGGCAGCGATTGTGGCCGAGATCTCAGAATCTGCATGCAGGAGCAGCATGCCCTGTGGGCAGGGGCTGTGCAAGGCCAATCCTGTTCCTTGTAAACTTAACATTTGTTCTATGGTTAAGTACAAAATTGTTAAAATGTAAACCGCGCTGATATCAAAAGTGCGGTATATAAGAGCTGTTAAATAAATATATAAATAAATAAAATTGCACCCTCCCTTTCTGGACTGGGATCACTGCTTGCACAGTCCCTGTCTGTGGGACATGCTGCTCTGTGGGCAGGCTCTGCCCCTTGTAGGTACAAGAGGTGGACATAGATGGGCACAGTGAGTCAGAAGGGAGATGTTTGTGTGTGGGGGGAATAAGGAGGCAGCAAGGATAAGATTGTGGTGGGGGCTAGAGAGATACTGGACATGGAAAGGGGCAAAGAAAGAAGCAAGAAGGGGAGATGGAATGGAAATCACAAAACTGGGCTTGATGGATCTTTGGTTTGACCCAGTATCTTCTTATGTTCTTATAAATATTTAAAACAAATTGACCCCATATATGAATTTTGTAATGGCTAAGCTTATTTTATTTATTTTAAAGTATTTATATCCCACTTAGTTCACATCCTCAGCAAGTTACAATAAACATATATAATTAAAACAATACAAACAGCAAAATAAAAAAAAATGACTAAAATATTGCTAAACATCACCAAACGACTGTCTAATTAATGTTGCCTTAATTGTTCTGTCTTTCAAAAATGTGTCAGAATGGTGACAAAAGGTCTCTTTTCACTTTATAGTGAATTCCTAATGCTGGTTTAAGTTTAAATTGCACCACCTACAAACTAAGAACAGGATAGGATCCATGCTATTAGGATTTCTAAGCTGCAGCTGTCTCTGACCTGACATGAACCAAATCAAGTTGGTGTGAATTAGCGTACCAATTTAAGCTAGCCCCAGCTCATCTCCAATTTCCATTTTTGACCTGGCTTGTCAAGGCTGGCTCTAAAGTGTATACTCACCTCACGTCTAATTGCTGTAGTATTACTGCCAAAAGTTATTTCCTAGGTGTGAGAGTTGCCTCTATCATGAGAAAACATCCTGTGTACTCCCTTCCTTGGGGAAATCAGTAAATCTAAACTGACCACAAAATATTGCATTCTGTCTCCAAAAACTGCAAAATAAAAAAGAGAATAATAGCCAGGGTAACCCCGTTTAATTTGACAAACTGCTTCAGTTTAGCCTGGAACATTAAGCCTGGAATAATCAGATGCATGGACAAAATCAAACCAAAATGGCCTATGCAATCAAATTCTTACAAAAGGAGTGTTAATCTGCACTCACAAAAAAATGTAACAAGCACATTAAAAGGCACATACCGGTAATGAATTATGTAAAAAAGATTTAGGATTACATTTGCTAAAACGTGCTACTGTATTAGTGTGTGCTAATGCACATCAATGCACGTTATTAACCACAAGTCCCATTATATGCAAATATAAAGCCGCTTCCATATAGTGCTGCTGAATATGTGCGGCTGCTGGCTCTACATGCCCCAATGCTAACCACTTAGTATCGGGGCGGGTTGGGGGTGTTCCGTGGCAGAGCGGAGGCAGCACCAAATGCTAGCGGGGCAGCAGCTCAATATCGTCGCTGCCTGGATAGAGATATGCAGCGAAAGCCAGGCACAGGAAACTCTGGCCTGACTCGCCGCATATCACTAAATGAGCGGCAGCTCAATATCAATAATATTATTAGTGCTGCTGAATATTCCCGGGTGCTGCTGCTACCTGCCTGGATGCTAAGCAATTAGCAGTGCTACCCATCGCTAAACAGGTAGTGGCATTATCGAGCCGTGGCCCAGTCGTGATATGCAGCAAAAGCCTGTCCTAACTTTCATTGCATTAGCTAACTGGACAGTGACTCAATATTGCTGCTGCCCGGTTAGCCTCGTGGAAGTCCGACAAACCCAGATATTCAATGCTGTGGCCAGATTTGACCCTGGCATTGAATATCCAGGTTTAACTTTCAACGCCGGTGGCTAGCCATGTTAGTAGCACTAGCCGCCGGCACTGAACATCCTTCCCATGGATATTAAAAATTGTCATGGCTATGTTTTCAGAATGTCTTATTTGTCAGTAAGGATCGTCAAAGAATGTTTAAGAGGATATCGCTGTGGAGAGATGGGTACATGGAAAGGGGAGAACAAATATGAATCTGTCCACCCTGATTTGATACCAGCACCTAATTATTTCTACCTCTATGACTACTCTGTAGTGTAGGCAATGTAGCGGTTATACCACACAGTCTTCTATTGCCCCAAAGCTTACAGAAGAAGGCTCTGAACTCAAGATAAAACAATTAATCAACTGAAAAAAAAATGCTTGATTTGTATATTTATTTGTTTGTTACTTATTTATTTGTTAGGATGTATTAACTGCCTTTATAAAGAGATTCACTCAAGGTGGTATACAATAGGTCTCGTCTCATATGGGCAAGATACAATGAAATTTAATGTGGATAAGTGCATAGTTATGGACCTAGGAAAGAACAACCCAAACAATGGTTACACGATTCAAGGTTCCACATTAGGAACCACCACCCAGGAAAAAGATTTAGACGTCATCGTGGATAATATGTTAAAACCCTCTGCCCAGTGTGCAGCGGCGGCCAAGAGAGCAAATAGAATGCTAGGTATCATAAGGAAAGGAATGGAGAATAAAACAAAGGATATTATAATGCCTCTGTATTGTTCCATGGTGCAACAGCGCCTTGAATATTGTGTGCAATTCTGGTTGCTGTACCTTAAAAAGGATATAGCATTATTAGAAATGGTACAGAGAAGAGCCACCAAAATGGTAAAGGGGATGGAAGGCTACCACTATGATGAGAGGCTAAAATGGTTAGGACTCTTCAACCTGGAAAAAAGATGGCTGAGGGGAGATATGATAGAGGTCTATAAAATAATGAATGAAGTGGAATGGGTAAACGTAGATCAATTGTTTACATCATCAGAATATAGAAAGACTAGGGGACATGCAATAAAGCTAAAGGGTAAACTATTTAATACTAAAAAAAAGAAAATATTTTTTCACTCAACGTGTGATCAAACTCTAGAATTTGTTACCGGAGGATGTAGTAAAAGCTATTAGTGTAGCTGGGTTTAAAAAAGGTTTTGGATAAGTTCCTGGAGGAAAAGTCCATAAACCATTATTAAAAGGGACCCAGGATATCACTGCTTGACCCAATACAAACATTGTGAAACCTGTGTCTTTTGGGGAAACTGCTAGGTACTTATGACCTAGATTGGCCACTGTTGGAAACAGGATACTGGGTTTGATGGACCTTGGTCTGACCCAGTATGGCATATCTTATGTTCAAAATACTAGCAGCATAATAATAACAGAATGACTCCATGTCAGCATAATAGAAAATTAGAAAATTGAGATAAAATTGGAGATAATCAATAATAGATAGTAATAATATGGTACAATATCAGTAATATATACCTTTAATAGCATACATAGTACATTCAAATATCAGAAATATGATACAATTTCAGCAGAATGCAAATGATATACTTTAATAAGTAGTACAGTAGAACACTCAAATAATAGAATATTCACAGTGTTAGCACTGTAGAACTCAATATGGTAGAATATTCATATAAGATATATACGATACTCACAATGTTAGTACTATACAATGAGACATCTTAATAGGCAGCAAATGGCCATATAGACAGACAAGGCATAGGGATAAATAAATATGGGTAGCTAGACTGAAAGTAAGTTATATATACAACTGAAAAAGGTATATGGATCTGGTCTCAATTTGTTGACATACTTTTCACATTGACCAGAAGAGTGGAGGAAGGACTAGGTAGCCAATGAGAGCACTGTTACTAGGGAACGCCAATGTGACTCATCACGAAGTGAGGTACCAGCACTTCATGCCATTGCTGCAGCTATAGCAGTGCCAGGAGCAGAACTGAACACCTACGCAACTGCTAGGACGTGATAACATCATTGAAGGGGGACAATGATCGGGCATCATCATAATGACCCCACCCGCCAATCCTTGGCTCCACCCTTGACTCTGTCTACCAGACTCCTCATGACATTGGAAGACCTAACAATTTAGTTTGCCCTCAGCAAATAATTTACTCATTTTAGTAAGTAAACATAAAGCTATAGCAAGTTTAAAAAGCACCCTGTTAGTAAGTACTCACTAAGTAAAATGAAGATGGCGCAAACCATGGTATTGCATTTGAGCTCAGTAAACCTTTTTTGGATGTTTTGTCAATTGCATGTATTGACACTCAAGTTTTGCTTGTTCATGTTAATGCCTTTCAGACCCTTTTTACAAGCATGGTAATGCCTTCTGACATAGCCTACTGTGTTTAGCATGCATGCAAGGGCTTTAATGGTGCATTTTAGAAATGATGTCTAAGTGAAATCTGGGATTTTTCAGATCAAAGCATCTATAAAACAGCTGTCCATGTGCAAGTTTTGGCCCGACTTCAGAAACTTGCATGTGCCTGAAATGGATGGCAGCGGTCATAGCTACATAGACATACCTACAACAAAATTTTAGAAAAGAGATGTCTACCTCATGCTGCATATACAGGGTGGCCCAAAAAAAGTGAGAACATCTCGTAAATTAAAAGCTTAAATAGTTTACTTATTTACCTTTTTTAGCTATATAACATCTTTATTTCGACAATTTCCGGTCGCCATCTTTTTTTTTAAAATTTGTCAATCATTTACATCTGTCTTTTTGAATTTTTAAATAACTTATATGCTACGAGGTGTTCTCACTTTTTTGGGCCGCCCTGTATGTTCCTGCCTGCTATTTTACCAAGCAGTGACATGCATCAGCATGTTGACCAGAGCACAATTATCCGTGTTTCTCTTCTGTTTTCTTTTTGGTAATGAAAAGTATTTCAGATATCAGAGTACCTTCTCTACTCTCTCCAGATAGTTTGGTGGCAGAACAAAAGTTTTTTTGATGCTTATTCATGCCCCGGAGCAAAAGTAGACATGGACAATACTGTCGGTGGTTTTAGATATGCTTGTTGTTTCTGAAATCGGCACGCATGTCTATTTTTTACAGAACGACCTGGACATGCTTCCACTATGTCCCCGTGTGACATAAATGTGTTCATCCCGGTGACATTCATATAAATGGCTTTCATTTTTTAAAATTTTATTATTTATCAATTTACAAATAAATTCCAAGTAAACCACTTGTGCAAGAAAAGAAAGCGGACATCAAATACAATTCAATAGAAATAAAAGCACTCTAAAGTTATACATCTCCAATTTCACTAGCCCAACAACATTGGAGAATCCAAGAACCAAGGTAAATGAAAACCAAACATGCAAGGAAAGCTTACACAGTTAGCCTAATCCAGCGGTTCTCAACCTGTGGGTCGGGACCCCTACGGGGGTCGCCTCAGGATTTACCAGGGGTCACCTGACAAATCCCGGGAATTATTATTTCTTTTATAATTTATTGTTCTAATTTGATCGCAAAGCCTAAAATGCCAAATACTTTGAATTTAATCAATTTATATATTACTTAGGCTATCCTTACTTACTTTTACCTGTTTGCCAGAAACGATGTACCTCGAGACATTATTTAGATCACTTCCGGTTTTGTAATGGCGGACATGGGTCCTACTAAAATTACATTTTCTATGTAATATTATATAACACCAGTGACTCCAATGAAAATGAATGACAGAGAGAAGAATACCAAGAAAAGAAAATATTTCACCTCCATATTTTCAGCAGGGATTGAGCAACCACAATGCATTATTTGTAACGAAGTTCTATCAGCGGAATCCATGAAGCCAAACAAACTGAAACGGCATTTTGACAGTAAGCATCCCACCTTTGTAGGCAAGGATATTTGGTATTTTAAGAACAAAGCTGATGGAATCAAGCTAAGTAGACTTAATATTGGTATTGATATTGATATTGGCGGAAAGTTCCACCAGCAAAACATAGCCGCTGTTGAAGCTTCATATATGGTGGCTCTCAGAATCGCCAAAGCCAAGAAAGCTCACATCATTGCCCTTTGTCAGTCTTTTTGAATAAAGCATATTAAAACCGTTGACTACAAAATCATAATAATTTTGAAATCAGATATTGTTACTTGTTATTGTGATTTAATTATTGTGGTTTAAATAAGTAAATTTTATAAATAAAATCATATTGCAAAGGCCTATAATATATATTAATAATTCAACAAATGATTACATCGACAATGCGCTAATGGTAAAGGAAGAGAGATGCATTTGATTTTATCATTGGGGGTCGTCACAAGTTGACCAGTGGTAAAAGGGGTCGTGGTACAAAAAAGGTTGAGAACCGCTGGCCTAATCAGTATCCTCTCAACAAACATTACTTCATTTTGTTACTCTATAGTATCCTGTGGAGTAAAATTGAGGCAAGAAGAATTAAAGGCAGCCAGCAGTGAGGGATCATGAAATATATAACTAACAGACTGTAGCTTATAAGGCACTTACAGGGAAATTTAATAAAGAACATGCCCCCAGCTGTAACACCCCCGGCTTAAGAAGAAGGAATTCCCTACATCTACACTGGGTCTCTTGGACCAGATATGAATAAATACGCACTGCTAAGCCCTTAAAGGGCAGGGAGCACTTCTTAAAATATAATTTAAGAAGCCACTCCCGATCAGATGTTAAAGCAAGAGTTAACAACAATGTAGATGGCACAACACTATCAACATCACTCGATTCCAAAACATTAGAAATATTAAGCATGTCTGTATGTTGAGATTCTGCCAGAGAAGGTTGCTGTGCACTGGCCAACACTTTCTTTCAATCAGGAAGTTAATAAAGTTTAACTGAGGTTGTGATTCAACCAAAATTTCAACAAAATACTGCTTCAGCATATCACTAGCAGAAACTAGCGAAGAGTGTAGAAAGTTAGTCAGCTTTAAATTTGTAGACTAACCTGATTTTCAGGTAATTCCTCCTTACATTTTATTGCTTTTAGGTCCTTTATCAAGGCAAGATAGTTATTTTCATGATCCTGAACTTAACGTGTAACTCATCCACAGTTCCTTTCACTGTAGCCAAATCTCTTGCAGCAGTTTGTGACAACTCTGTACTACCTTGGATCTGAGCAGCCATCTGGCTGGATTGCTGAACAAACACTTCCCCAAGCTTCACAATAGCACTCCATATTGTTCCCAAAGTGAATATTGCTGGACATTCCAGTGAAAAATGCACTGGAGAAACTGCCTGTCTCTCGATAACACCTGGAGAGGCTCCGGGACTCCTCAACCCATCAGGGAATGCAGCCTTCATCATCTCACACTCCACTCCCTGATTCGTCTCCTTCTCTGCAGCCCCGCCACTGATCTCTTTGGGCAGGAACAAGGACGGCACTAACCCAGATGCACTGCCTCATCCATGTCAGGCTTGCTACTCAATACCGGGGGCATCTGGGTAGGAAGAGCCGGCTTAAAGAGCAGGTGGAGGATGCAGTCCTGGAGACAGCTCACATTTCAAGGATGACGCTGGACTCACCGGCCCCAATGCCAATCCAGATGGGGAAACACTGGTATACTGCTGCTGACTCACCAGTAGCATTAAGAACGCACCCATCAGACAGAGAACGCT
Source organism: Ichthyophis bannanicus (assembly GCA_033557465.1). NCBI lineage: Eukaryota > Metazoa > Chordata > Amphibia > Gymnophiona > Ichthyophiidae > Ichthyophis > Ichthyophis bannanicus. The sequence continues at coordinate 222,405,418 of CM066031.1, read as the reverse complement.
AGTGGTAAGCACACCTGAAGGGTTCAGCACCGGCTAAGGAGACTTCTTACCGAGTTTCCCCTTTCGTTTCGGCATAGCAGAAAAACGCGACCGACGACACGGCTGGCTAAGCGGCCATCTTGGGTTCTGGAGCTCCATGCGTGGCTTTCAAAAATGGATCTGGAGACATCTTTGGGATTTGCACATCCTTGTGCCCATTATTAGACATCTAATTCATGAATAGGGGTTCTAAAATGACTCCCTTAGGGGTATGTTTACTAAACTGTCTTAATGTGCGCCCGGCGTTAGTGTGCAGGATGCCATAAAAGGAGTGGGCGTTTCGGTCTTAAAGTAGCAAAACAGGATTATTGCGCGATAACGTGCGCTGCGCACCTTATCGGGCGAGACGCCGCTAAGCACGTTAACGCGCGGTAATCTTAAATAGGCGCGCAGAAATGCAAACACAGAAGCAGAGGTGTAGCACAATGGTTAACACACTGACTGATGGTACAGGGTTCATGAGTTTGATCCCCCAGTGTGCCTAATCCATAAGGCTGGCTGAGGCAGTAGCTTTTACATGTAAGTATTGATTTGTGAAGCATTTTATTTGTAGTTTAATTAGTGCTGCCAGCAAACACACCCTCACGTGCCGCAACCTAAGGTGCCGCATAAGGCACCCTATAAGGCACTCCATAGGGCACATTATAAAGTGCACTGTCCGCCAAGGCACCCTATAATATCCCCTATAGGGCACCCTATAAGGCGCTTTAGAGGACACCTGATAAGGCACCTTTTAGGGTGCCCTATAAGGCGCTTTATGGGGCACCCTATGGTTACAGTACACTGAGGGTGTTTCTGCTGGCAGCACTAATGTACATTAAAAATAGACAATGCCTCAGACAGCCTTATCAAATAACCCCAGCATGGGTTTGAACCCCTGAGCCCTGGCCCTACAGGAAGTGAAGTAACCAGTGGGCTACAGCTACTAACAAACTCCTGGCTGGTTGCAGAAGGACTGCATGTCACCACACAAACTGTCTGCTGTGGTTACCAGGATAGGGTTAACCCACCCATACCCATGATGCACTGCACATGCAAATCAGCAGTCTACAGATGGGCACAAGATGGGGTATGCACCCCCACAGCACCTCGGCCTGGTGGGGGGAACCGACCGTGTGTGGTACTGGCACAGAGTAGCTACAGACCGTCACATTGTGCGGGTATTGTGCTCACCCTGAGGGTGAGGTGGGTCGCCCAGCACCAGGTCCACAGCACCTTTCATAGTTAAAATGCGCCATGCTGCAGGTCCCCATCAGTGCTACTGTGTGTGATAGGTAGTTCCTGCAGACACACTTAGGATACATCTGTGTCCATCTGTATTTCTCGGTCATGTCTAGCCCTTATGGGCTATGATGTACCCAGAATAGCGCATATCCTGTGTTGGTGCCATGGTTACATGAAGTAGGTGATGGGGGGGGGGGGGGGTTTGGACCCATAGGCAGATTATGTACCACCACACAACCCACCCTCTGGGGCTCAGGGTGGGAAACAGGATCGCCCACCAACAGATCCATATTCTACCTCCCTGCAATGGTGGCAGTAGAGGGGACCATCACCCCAGTCCTGCTGGGGAACAGACACCCTACAGGGCAGGCACTGCAGAGCTGTACACATCCATAAAGCAATAGCAGACAGACAGTAGGCCTGGAAATGCACAGCTGCCCCCCACCACTATCTGACATTCTCCAGCAGCAAGCCTCCAGCCGCTGCACCCTGCAAGGTGTTCCAGCAAGACACATACTAGCTGCAGACAGTCTGCTAGCTAGTCCATAGTGCATGTTTCTGGAGGAGATGTGTGTACCCAGAACTGGGATGCCAGCATACACACCAAGCAGATAAGTCAGTGACTGGGCCCCAAAAAAGAACCCATAAATATCATATGAGAGAAATGCAATATAGCACTATGGGGGAACCTAGCCATGCCGTGATCACTGCTCAGTCAGGGTGAGAGTGACTTCCCAGCAGGACATGCTGTGGCCACCCTGTCCGTGCAGGTGGTGGCCAGCCACTACAATGTCCGAGCCATTGCCCTATGCTATGTACAGATGGATCCAGGCCAGGCCACCCTATCCTGGCTATTCCCACAGTACCTTGCTCCTCATTATGCACATTGGCAGGCCAATACTGGCAACAGTGCTAGCAGTGTGGGCTGTGGAGGGTGTTTGCAGCCACCACACACTGGATAGACAGACACACACTCCCCACACCTATGCCAGCATTCTGCAACTATAGAGGTGTTTGGCAGCCCTGGCCACCGCACCAGTCCTGGGCACAGTGCAGGCATGGCTATGGTATGCAATACTGTTGGGGTCACCCCCCAGGGTGGTAAAAATTGTCAGACACAAGACCTGTAGCACACTCCACAGACATCAGAAAGGTTGCTATGATGCAGCTCACTCAGAAAATTGTACTTAACCTCGGAATTGGTATCTGCCAGTAATCATAGCAACCTTTTGATTGCTGTGTACCATATTCCCAGGTTTAGGGTGGCATTGCTAAGGTATGCAAGTGCTAGTATTGGGAGTTGCACGCAGGGCCCAACATCCTGCCTCTCCAGGAGGCTTCGGATAATGGAGCCTGTGGGTGTGGGTGTGTCTGCCCCTGTTGGCCACTGCTTCAGGGCAGAGGTTCCCGACTCCAGTCCTGGTGGGCCAGACACTGTTCGGGTTTTCATGCTGTCCCTCATGAATATGCATGAGATACATCTGCATACCATGGGGACGGCGCATAGAAATGCAGCACAGGCATTTTTATTGGAGACAGCATGGAACCTGAATGGTGTTTGGCCCTCCAGGACTTCATTTGGGAGACTCTGCTCTAGGTAATGCACATGTTTATGGTGTCTGTGCTCTGTAGGGTAAAATGTAGGTGTTTTGGGCATGTTTACGTCATCTGCAATAAAGGTTCTGTCTGTATTAGCATGTTTTAGTAGTGGGTAAAATATGGGGACTGGGTTGGCACTTGGCAGGAACCACAGCTGGGACTTAAACCTGTGACCATCTGCTTCTGAACACACTGGCTGTGTGCACTGCACACAGGTTGCCACAGAGACAGTGCATTCCCTGGGGATACCATGACTGTTCGTCAGACAGGGCCTGTCTGTTGCAGTGCATGGCACCCACCTACACAGGGCTAGGCCACAGTCTGCTCTGGGCAGCTGCCACTGCCCCCTCCACCACCAGTATCCCTCTGCCACCATGCTGACATGCCCTTCTGCTGGTGGTGATGGTGGAGTGCAGTCTCAGGCCATCCAGTGTGCGGGTAGGCAGCTGCCTATGGTGCGGGTTCTGGGGTAAGGGTGCCTGCATAGCTGTCCACGCTTCCCCCCAGCACCGCATGTCAATGTTCCGTGCCCGTTGGGGTACCTGCTGGGTACTATCCCCTGTGACACTGTGGGAAGCACACTCATGCCCATGTTGGGCCCTCAGAAGTTGCTGTCTGGCTGCTCTACTGTTTCAGCATTCCTATGGGCCAGCTAGGCATCACCCTAGTCCGCACTGTGGGCCAGCTGCACCGCAGCATGTGCCGCCTGCAGCCCTCTGTGTCCCCTTTTCCAGCATCTGTCCAGTTGCCGATTCTGACATGCCCGCCCTGCTGTTGTGGAACATGTGCATGCCATAGGAAACCTGGCTAATGGAGTCAGAAACCCTGCTCAGCGCAATTACACTGTGGGCTCATTCACCTTGTATGGGGACGGAGCATAGACCCTTCCAAAAAACATATCTTTTTTTGGAGCTTTCTTGGGAGTGTTTTTTGATGTTTCCCATTGATATCACTATTGGCCAGATTGGTTATTTTATTTTTACATTTTGTTCTGTACATTTTCAAAGTTTATTTGCTCTTTTGTTCCGTGCACATGTATCACACTTATCACTTTCTGTCGGTTTCCCTGGTTTTGCTGTACATTGCTGACGGAAATGTTTTCTTTTCCCTTTAAATCAGCTCTAACGCCAGGGGTTAATGGCGTGTTAACGCACGCTAAGGTACCTGTGCGCCCGATAAAGCGCCATTATTGCGCGATAAGGTACCTTTTCAAGCGATAATGTCACAGAGCGCACGTTAAGACGGTTTAGTAAACATGCCCCTTAGTGTGTATGCTAAAGTTTATTGCATAGGAACCTAAATCAATAATAAAGTGATTCTAAAATACTGCCTTAAATTTAAAATCTGAAAAATTCATAAATTATTCCTTTAATAATTGGTTGGATGTACAGTGCAGATTCTGCTATCTAAAAAATACAATTAAAAATTCATTAAAATACAAGGTTGTTTCAATGATCTATACAACTTACTCTATGCACTCAATGTGAAAGAACCAGGGCTTTTTTTGTGGAGGTGCTCAGTGGTACTAAGTACTGGCATCTTTTTCATTTGCTGCTGAAATTGACTCATGGTCCCCATGTATTAATGAAAGAACCCTGCATATGAGTACCAGCACCTTTTTTGCTAGGAACAATGCACTGGAAATATTAAAAAGTAATTATGCATAAGTAACCAATGTGTCTTTATTGTATATTTTCACATATTTTGGATAAAGTAGTGTGGTTGCCATGATAATCCACTTTAATGGCTGATAAATAACAAGAAAAAACAACAACAAAAGAAAATAAAATAAAGTGATATCTTTTTAATGGACTAATTTAATGTATTTTTGAACTAGCTTTCAAAGGTTAAAACATTTTTGCTCAGTACCTGATCTGGGAAAGAAAGTTTAATCTTTGAAAACTAATCCAAAAATGCATTGTAAGTCCAATAAAAAGGTTTCATCTTATTTTCACGTTTTACCATTACAAATCCAAATTAAATTAGTTTCCAAGAAGTGTGTTAACAAGGCCCAGAATAAGTTAAATAGAGCTCACCGGGTCCAGTCACAATAAATGAGCTGATTCAAATATTCAAGTTGTTTCTGCAGCATGATGTGAATTTGAAGCAAATGTCTAATTATACTGAGCTTGCAATTGCCAAAAGAACTCTAGGATAAAGCTATTCAAAGTTATACATTGGAGAAAAGCTATAAGATCATTTCAAAGTGTTTGAAATATCCCTTGGGGCACTGTCATATCCATTATTGTAACATGGAACAGTTTGGCATCACCAAGATACTGTCATGATCAGGCCAGCCTTCCAAATTCAGCAACCATGGTTTAAGAAACCTACTGAGAAAGAATTGCAGATGCCCCTACTTAAGATAGGGGAAAATATTGACTTTTCAACAATTTCAAGATTGTTCCACAAACATGACCTGTCTGAAAGTAAGTCAAGATGGGATGTTAAGAAAAACCCATGTAGAGGCTAATTCAGAAATGTGCATCCCCAGACCATCTGGACGTCCAGACATCCAGACAGCCCGGATATGCACCCGATTCGGCTCCCGTGGGATCTAGATGGCGCCACCGGAGCAGAATCGTGGCATAAGGCCGGGACATTCAGGATGTGCCCCGATTCAAGCACCCCAGACATCCAGACACTTACCCAGATAGCCAGATAGCCCAGCTAGGCTCCTGCATGGAGCGGCTGTGCTGTGGCATTCCACTGTCCTGGCACCGTGACTCCATGCAGGAGCCTCGATCCCCAGGACACCCCGCAAATGTCCTTTCCCCACCACCTGACCCTGATTGGGCCTGCCATGGTTAGGGTCGGGTGGCAGGATACCCTCTCCATCTCCTACCTCACATTCTGGCCCCGGCTGCTGCATGTCCTGCTGTCCAGGGGGACGTATTCCACCTTCGAGGTGGAATAAGTCCCCCATGCAAATGGTCGACCCCGGATGTCCATCCCCGCTGAACGCAAATCGGAATCTACCCTATAATATGCTGGATATTGTTTGTACAGAAACACTTGGAGAGCACTGCATGCATGTGGGAGAAAGGTTTGTGACCTGATGAGACCAAAATGGAAGTTTTTGGTCTCAGTGCTAAATGATGAGTAGCATAAAACAAGTACGGCACATCATTCTGTTAATACCATCCATGGTGGTGGCAGCATGATGTTATATGGATGCTTTTGCAGCAGTGGTGACAAGCAGCTATGCGAAGATCGAGGAAATGCCAGATCCTGAAGGGGGCACGTAGGGTTAGAGCAGTAGAAGCTGATTCAGAGGAATAGGATCTGAAATAGTGTAGAGCAGGGTTTCCTGAAACTTTCCTAGTGGCCCTACAGCCAATGAGGTTGTCAGATACCCTCAATATTTGTGCAGGAAGTCAATTTGCATATAGAGGAGTAGTTCTTCCTTGCAGGTAAGTGTTTCTCATGCATATTTATTGTCAATATCTTGAAAACATGATTGACTTTGGGGTCACCAGTACAGGTTCGGAAAGTGCTAATGTAGAGCAAGAGCCTCATAATTGAAAGAATAGAATTAGAAAAAGAATCGAAAACAAAGTAGTAGAAGAGAAACTGAAACCTAATCGATTAAAGCTGGGAACAAGGATGATGCATTGGAGAAAGCGTAGGGGAAGAGTAGTAACAGAGAAGCTAAGCTGGAGCAATGACAACTTTTGTAGGACACACAAATAGACAAATATCATGCACTCCATGGTTAACACACGCAATAGGAGTGCTATTTTTTCTAAGGAAACATAGCATTTAATATTAAAAAAACAGATTCTAAAAGGTCCATATTCAAAAGAGTTTTCTGCATAAAATTGGCTTTTACTAGGAATGTTGAAAGGGAAAACTTTCATATCAGTATATTGTATTTTCATATCATTATTTTTCATATCCCAAAAATCCTTTTTTACTTTTCTTTCGTTTGGTTCCATTAAAGTCAATAGAAGAAACAATCATGTACCCTAATAATGGGTTTTCCATCCATTTTAAATGAATCTTTCTTAAAACTTGCTAGAGGGCATCAACGGAAGGAGTGGTACTCCAGGATAACCCACAGCCCACCAGTGGCATGAAGACATCAGGGGAGGGGGTCAAAGCAGCACCAGCATTGGCATAAAGATCATGATCCTCTCGATGTCAAGTAAAGAAGCACCAACAGGGTTGAGCTAGGGTCAGAGTTTTGTGGGGAAATGAGATTGTTTGAGGAGTAAATGAAAGAGTACTTGAAAATTTCCATAAAAATGTTTAACTTAAGCCCTATTATTGTCAATAGAAACATAGAAACATGATGACAGAAAAAGACCACATGGCCTATCTAGTCTGTCCTTTCATATCAACAACTACAACAGTCCACTTTTTACCTTTAGAGATCCTCTGTGTTGGTCCCATGCTTTTTTGAATTCAGTTACTGTCCTCATCTCTACCACCTCCACTGGGAGACTATTCCATGGATCCACTACTCTTTCCGTAAAGAAATATTTCCGCATATCACTCCTGAATCTATCTCCCTTCACCCTCATCCCATGTCCCCTCGTAGCAGAACTTGCTTTCAATTGAAAGAGGCTCTCTCCCTGAACATTTATGCCACGGAGGTATTTAAACACCTTAATCATATCACCTCTATCCCGCCTTTCCTCTAAGGTGTACATATTAAGATCCTTAAGTCTGTCTTCATATGCTTTATAATGAAGACCACTAATCATCTTAGTAGCAACCCTCTGCACCGACTCCATCCTGTTCACATCCTTTTGAAGGTGCGGTCTCCAGAATTGCACACCATACTCCAAATGAGGTCGCACCAAAGACTTATACAGAGGCATTATCACCTCCTTTTTTCTGCTAGCCATTCCTCTCCGTATGCACCCAAGCATCCTTCTAGCTTTTGCTGTCGCCTTTTCTACCTGTTTAGCTACTTTAATATCATCAGACACAACCACGCCTAGGTCCCGCTCTTCTTTAGTGGACAAAAGTACTTCACCTCCTATACTGTTTTGCTCCCTTGGATTGCTGCAGCCCAAATGCATGATCTTACATTTTTTAACATTAAATCCCAGCTGCCAAATTCTAGACCATTCTTCAAGCTTAGCTAGTTCCCTCATCATGTTATCTACACCTTCCTGGGTGTCTACTCTATTGCAGATTTTGGTATCATCCGCAAAGAGGCAAACCTTACCCGACAGCCCTTCCGCTATATCACTAACAAAGATGTTAAAAAGAATCGGACCAAGGACAGATCCCTGGGGCACACCACTGGTAACATCCTTCTCCTCAGAGTGAGCTCCATTTACTTGTACTCTTTGTCGCCTCCCACCCAACCAATTTCTAACCCAAGCAGTAACTTTAGGGTCCATCCCTAGGGTGCTCAGTTTGTTTATAAGTCGCCTGTGAGGAACAGTGTCAAAGGCTTTACTGAAATCTAAATACACCACATCTAGAGCTCTCCCTCGGTCCAACTCCCTGGTCACCCAGTCAAAGAAATCAATAAGATTTGTCTGACAAGACCTGCCTCTGGTGAATCCATGCTGCCTAAATGGGGTTTATTTACTAAAAGTGGCATTTTAGAAGGAACATAGAGGAAGAATCGGGGACATCCAGAGCAGAACAACCAAAAACTGAGGGAATGGCAGCAGTGTCTTCTGAAATTGCCCCATCTTCACTCAGAAAATGAACATCCAAGTAACCGGTTCTGGAGATGGGCCCCCTGCAGATAGCACTACCGGGTACATGCATGGATATAGGCCATTTTACGAATGTGGATATCCCTGAAATGCATGCCTGCAGAACTGGGTACATGGATATCCCGACCTAAGTAGGGCATAAGTAGGACATCTGTGTTGTAAGAGTTGCACGTCTTGCCCTGACATTTCATGTACTCAGACATGTAAAGCCAGGCTAGTCGTATGCATTTATGGGAAGGCTGAGAAGTATTAACCGTTGCGATGTAAGCAGATTTTGCCCTTCCCCCTGGAAGTATTACAGCTATGAAATGAGCGTCTTTTTGCACCTTATTCATGGTCAGGAGCATGTGCAGCTCCCTTGCTTTGACCCGGTGAAAAGCGGTATATAAATGCAGTTAAATAAATAAATAAATAAATAAATAAATGGACGCCTCAATAACCAGGATCTGGCGTACTTGTGCCATCCTGAGATTGCATCATGACGTGCAGCTCCCTTGCTTTGCCCAGGGCATGCCTTCACCACACCCATGCTACCTGAATGTTCTCATGCTGGAGACATCTATATCCCCGGCTTTTTATAATGGCTCCAAGGACATCTCCATGATTTTCATGTCTATGTGTCCGTTTTCAGATGTCCATCTCATGAATAGCACTTCTAAAATGAGTTCTAAGTGGGCCATTTACTTATTAGCACGTGCTAACACCATTATTATGTGTTATCCACCACAGGGCTTCGTTCACAACTCATATTAATGCATGTTAATCTGCATTAACACATTACCACTTGTTGGTAAATCAGGTCCTAAATTTGCTTTTTCATTGCAATATTTGCACCATTTCTTTTCAATGGCTTTTTTTGCCCACTGTAGACTGTGAGTTGGGTTCTGAGAAAAAGAGCAATTTCCCATTCCTTCGTTAGGCAATGCAGTATGCTATAAATTATCATTAAATGCCATTAAAATGTTTCAGCATTAAGAAAGTGGGTGTTTTCATGATGTTTCCTGAATAATGCAAGTATTTTCATGTTCTTTTTTTTTTCATGAGTTAAACCTTGTATCTCTATACCTGTTTGTTCTTGATTTCAGCAACTAATACTTCAGTTATCCGTGAAATGTTAAATGACAGGCTGAATTAGTCAGGTATTAACCATGCCCTATGTATCAATCCCCACCCACCCTCCTCTGAGCACCAATCACTCACAATACTAAATATCCACAGAGAGATTTGTAAAAAGTGACTGGACTGGGAAGATTGGGAAATAGGAGTATGGCCACAGGGAGGAAATGGTTGCTTAATAGTGCAATCTTGCTTCGGTCACTTCATACAAGGATGTGGTCCTATAATCCCTACAAAGCAGACAACAATCATTTTTTATAATTATTCCATAGAATTACCGGCTTCGTTTTTTGAAACGGAGAATAATTATACTTAATGTGTTACAACGCTCATGACAAAGAAAATGGCAAAACACCAGTTTAGCATGTGTCTAAACGCTTTTTGTCTACTGTTTGTTTACATTTACTGCCAATAGTGGATGACCTCCTAATCTATCAGTAGCTCAACAACTTTCAGAACATGATTATTACAAAAATGTAGAATAAAGATAAGAAGTCAACCAATGTTCTTTTGTTTGTGTTGTGTTCCATCTGAAGCTCCCTGACCTAACCACATGGGACCAGAAACTGAGAACCGTATGAAGGCGATTTTAAAATGCCTTATACCCAAGTAAATTGGCATTTTGAAAACTGCTCATGCCGCATACTGGTTAGGGTATATGTGTTATTCCACGATGCACAAGAGTTTACTTGCATTCAGATGACACATTTCTGGGGGCCGGGATAGGGTGGAGAATGTTATAGTATTCACACTTTGGTATTTTTAAAATTACACCTGCTATTTTTCACAGAAACTAGACTTGCAGAAAAATGGACACAAATTTATGTGGGTTCAGCTTTCTTCTTGGGCAATTTTCAAAGGGAAAGCACACCTGTACTTACTCCTAGAAAATGAGTGCAAAACCATGGGTAAAAGAACTCACGGACTTTGCATTCAAACTCATAGTTTTGAACATTGATCTTGAGAATGGATCTTGCAGGCCTATGGGTGCCTCGTACCCACCTGTGGAACTGAAAAGCAGTTTTTAAAGGAAAACTCCCTAGAGTTGGGAAAGGCCAGTGCCATGGGGAGTTTGAAGGAGCTAGCAACAATCAATAATTTCCAAACATAATCCCAGCATGTACTTTTTCTGGCCTGCCCTAACCCAGGGGTGGGCAATTCCGGCCCTTGTGCACCACAATCCAGCCTGGTTTTCATGATGTCCCTAATGAATATTCATGAGATCTGTTTGCATCCACTGCCTTCCATTGTATGGAAATAGGTCCATGAATATTCATTAGGGACATCATGAAAACCAGGCTGGATTGTGGTGCACGAGGGCTGGAATTGCCTATCCCTGCCCTAACCTATCCATAATTATTCTCCCCCCTTTTTTTCCTGTAACAAAAACCATGCATGTTTTGGATTGGATATGTGCTTTTCCCACAGAGGAGGGGGAAAAATGTAAAGGGATCATATTTGTATGTAAACAACCATTTACCCAAGGAAAACTCTTTGAAAATTGCTTTCCCAATGACCTTCAGACATAAAGGCTGCCCCAACAGTGGTACGGTTGTGTTGATTTTTGGAGGGAGAAGTGAGTGTATGGCAGAGGCAGGGAAAAAGGAAGTGCCAGGAAGGAAAAAGCAGTAATCAGGCCCATACTCCATTGCTTTAATGTCTTTTAGGGATGGGAACAGGGAAAACATTTTGGGTTTGTTTTTAGATTTTTGGCTTTTTGCCTTATTTTGGGTTTTTTTTTTTTCATTTCAGACATTTGTGTTTATCAAAATCTTTTAATGTACATTTTTCTCTATACCCTCTGGATGTTTTTCAGCTGAAACAAGCACTTTTCAGATGCTTGTTCATGCCTGGAGCAGGTCTAAAGTTGGACGTGGTGCTAGACATTCATAATGTTTTGGGGCCACTTGGCAATAGTGATAATAACATGATCACATTTGATTTAATAAATGGAAGAAGGACGGCAAGGAAATCCACAGTACTACCTTTTAACTTTCAAAAGGAAGACTATGGTAAAATAAGGAAAATAGTTACAAAAAAAGAAATTGAAAGGCAATGTCAGGAAATACTTTTTCACTGAAAGGGTGGTGGATGCTTGGAATGCCCTCCCGATAGTAGTGGTGGGGGCAAACACAGTGTCGGAATTCAAAATGGTATGGGACAGACACAGTGGATTCCTTTACAGCAACAGGATAAAATCAAAATAAAATGAACTATCTAATTTCTCAATAAATAGGGGTGTCCTAGATGGAGTGGTGCGTTCACCCCTAAACAAAGACATGGGGAGGGGTGGCCTGCACCTACTCTTGCCATCTTACTGGGCAGACTAGATGGGCCATACTGGTCTTTATCTGCCGTCATTTACTATATTACTATGTTACTATCAAGCATGGATGTTGTTCAAAAGTACTATCTTGTAGGCCCAGAACAGACGTATTCCATGCTTTCAGAAAAGTGGAAGGAAGCCCAAAAAACTGCCAGCATGATTTAAAGCAGAGGAAGGAAAGGAACGACTGGGTAGGAAGAAGCAGAGGTGGAGTGGCACGATATGTAAATAATAGTATTAAAGCTATAGAATTACAAGGCTTAAAAGGAATAGAGGAGGCACTATGGGTTAAACTAGAAAGAGAGAAAGACAAATCCATTTGCATTGGAGTAATATACAGATCCTCCTCACAGGGAGTAGAAGTGGATGGAGTTTAATACAAGATATACGCAATATTGTCATGAAAGAAGTGTTAGTGATAGGTGATTTCAGCATGTCAGATGTGAATTGGTACATCCCTGCTGCAGTGTCATCTAGAAGTAAAGAGATCCTGGATTTTCTATAGGGAGACCTATTCAGGCAACTGGTAACAGAACCCACATGTGATGGGGACATACTGGCCTTGGTGCTTACCAATGGGGAAAGTGTTTCTGATGCTACAGTGGGAGATCATCTCCCATCTAGTGATCACCAGATGGTGTAGCTCAGTATTAGGACTAGGGCTGATAAAATCATTCAAAAGCGAAGGTCTTAGGGTTTAGGAAAACTAACTTTACCAAGATGGGACAATACCACAAGGAGTCGTTATCAAGATGGAAACAGCTGCGGGATGTAGAAAAACAGTGGGCAAAACTGAAAGGGGATATTTTAAGGGCAACAAACCTTTTTCTTAGAAAGGCAAATAAATGTAAAAGGAAAAGGAGGTTGCTATGGTTCTCAAAAGAAGTAGCTGAAAAGGTGAAGAAAAAGAGGAAGGCCTTTGTGAAATACAAGAGATTACAGAGAGAGGAAAACTTAGAAAAGCTAGCAAAGTAGTCAGGAAAGCAAAGATACAAAAAGAAGAAGAAATAGTCGATGCAATAAAATGTAGTGATAAGCCCCTTTTCAGATATGTTAGAGGAGGAAGAGCAAAAGTGGTATTGTCAGACTCAAGGGAGCAGGGGAGGAATATGCAGAAACTGATGAGGAGAAAGCAGAATTGCTAAACAAATATGTCTGTTCTGTGTTCACAGATGAAGGGCCAGGAGCAGGATCTCAGAAAACACTCACAAATAGAAACAGAAGCGACGAGGATCTTGAACAATTTTCAGAAGACTGTGTTTGTGAGGAACTAGCTAAACTAAAAGAAGACAAAAGCGATGGGTCTGGATGGGATACATCCACGAATACTGAGGGAACTTGGGGATGTTCTAGTGGCTCCACTGTCTGACCTTTTCAATGCTTCTTTGGAGTCGGGAGTGGTGCCAGAGGACTGGAGAAAGGGACATGCAGTCCCTTTAAACAAAAGCAGATGTAAGGATGACACTGAGAACTACAGGCCGGTTAGTCTGTGGTTAGTAAATTATTGGAACGGCTACTAAAAGAGAGAATAGTGAGGTTTCTGGAGTCCAATGGATTGCAGGATCTGAGGCAGCATGGATTCACCAAAGGCAGGTCTTGTTGGACAAATCTGATTGACCTTTTGACTGGTTGACCAGGGAGTTGGACTGAGGGAGAGCCCTAGATGTGGTGCACTTAGATTTCAGTAAGGCGTTTGACACCATTCTGCACAGGCAACTTATAAATAAACTGAGCACTCTATGGATGGACCCTAAAGTTACTGACTGGGTTAGAAATTGGTTGTGTGGAAGATGACAAAGGGTATAGGTAAATGGAACTCACTTTGAGGAGAAGGAGATTATCAGTGTTGTGCCACAGGGATCTATCCTTGGTCCAGTTCTTTTTAACCTCTTTGTTAGTGATTTTGCAGAAGATCTGTTGAGTAAGGTCTGCTTTTTTGCAGATAATACCAAAATCTGCAATAGAGTAGACACCCAAGAAGGAGTAGATAACATGAGGAGGGATCTATTTAAGCTTGAAGAATGGTCTAGAATTTGGCAGTCAAAATGTAATGCTAAAAAATGCAGGGTCATGCATTTGGGCAGCAAAAAGCCAAAGGAACGTTAAAGAAGAGCGAGACCTGGTCATAATTGTGTCTGACGATCTTAAAGTAGCTAAAAAGGTAGAAAAGGTGACTGCAAAAGCCAGAAGAATGTTTGGGTGTCTAGGGAGAGGATTGGCCAGCAGAAAAAAGGAGGTGATAATGCCTCTGTATATTTCTCTGATGCAACCTTATTTGGAGTATTGTGTGCAGTTCTAGAGACCACATCTTCAAAAGGATATAAACAGGTTGGAGTTAGTACAGAGAGTGCTACTAAAATGGTTAGTGGTCTTCATTATGAAGCATATGAGGACAGACTTAAAGATCTTTATATGTATACTTTAGAGGAATGGCGGGATAGAGGAGATATGATAGAGATGGTTAAATACCTCCATGGCATAAATGCACAGGAAGAGTCTCTTCCAACTGAAAGCAAGCTCTGCTTCGAGGGGACATAGGATGAAGGTGAAAGGGGATAGACTCAGGATTAATATGCCAAAATATTTCTTTATGAAAAGAGTGGTAGTGGGATAGCCTCCCACTGGAGGTGGTACACATGAGGATAGTATCTGCATTCAAAAAAGCATAGGACAAACAGAGAGGATTTCTAAAGGAAAAAAGGGTGCTATTGTAGTTGATGGAAGGGCAGGCAAGAAAGGCCTTGTGGTCTTTTTCTACCATCATATTTCTATGTTTTTAGGTTAGAGGCTGTCATTGACAAAAAAAAGCATCTTTCAGAAACTGGAAAAAGGAGCCAAATGATGAAAATGAGAAACAATGTAAGCATTGGCAAGTTAGATACAAGGCATTGCTGTCAAAGAGAGAATTTGAAAAATGCATGATAATACCTTTTTCATTTACATTCATAGCAAAAACCTGTGAGAGAGTCAGTTGGACCATTTGATGATAGAAAGGTAAAAGGGGTGCTAAGTGAGGAGAAAGCAATAGTGGAGAGACTGAATGAATGCTTTGGTTTTTACTGAAGAAGATGTAGGGAAGTTACCTGTGCCTGAAATGCTATTATGTATCAGAAGAATTGAAAGAAATATTGATAAGCTGGGAAGATGTATTACAACTATTTGGTAAACTGAAGAGTAGCAAATCACCTGGACAAGATGGTATACATCTGAGGGTGCTGAAAGAACTGAAATGAGATTGCAGACCTACTCTTAGTAATCTGTGAACTATCATTAAAATTATCTGTAGTATTGGGAAATTGGAGAATGACCAATGTAATGCCAATTTTTAATAAAGGTCCTAGGGGTGATCCAGGAAACTACAGACTGGTGAGCTTGATGTCAGTCCTGTGCAAAATGCTAGAAACCATTATAAAGAATAAAATTACTGTACATGCAGATAGTCATGGTTTAATGGGAGAAAGCCAACATGGATTTAGCCAAGGACAGCCTTGTCTTACTAATCTGTTATATTATTTTGAAGGTGTGAATAAACAGGTAGAAAAAGGTGAGTTGGTTGATGTGGAGCCTGGTTCAAAAAGGGGCACATCTGGGACGGCCCCAGGCAAGATGGGCCTGTTTGGATCTAATTCTGGTTTGCAGGAGCAAAACGTTCCCACGACAGCCAGAATCGGGCACGAGGATGGCCCGGAGTGCCCGTGGACAGCCTGCCACCTGCAAGAACATCGTCCCCGCAGGTGACCCTGACATCAGCACTTCCAGCCCCCCATTTCCCAGCCGCCTGACCCATAGCTGGCCTGCCACGGCCTGGATCGAGCAGCGGGGACTCTGCCACGGTGGATGCTCCCTGGGCCCGATCAGGCAAAAAATGCTGCCTATACCACCTTGGAGGTGGTATAAGCAGCACTTTGCCACGTGCCCGGCAGCATGCACAGGACATATGGGGAGAGCTGGTGGGGGAATAGGGTCTAGGCGGATTGTGTGACTGCATGTCCCGCCAGGACATGCAGCCCCACAACCTGCATTTCAGAATGACCTCCATAGTGTATCTGGATTTTCAGAAAGCCTTTGATGAGTTCCCTCATGAGAAACTCTTGGTGACATTTAAAAGTCATGGGATAGGAGGCAATGTACTATTGTGGATCTGGAACTGGTTAAAAGATAGAAAGCAGAGACTAGGGCTAAATGGCCAATTTTCACAATGTATCAAGGTGAATAGTGGAGTACCCCAGGGATCTATGTTGGGCCCGCTTCTTTTTAAAATATTCATAAATGACCTGAAAATGGGAATAATGTGTGAGGAGATCAAATTTGCAGATGGCACAAAATTATTCAAAGTTGTTAAAACTCAAGAAGATTGTGGAAAATTGCAAGAGGACCTTGATAAACTGGAAGACAGGATGTCCAAATGACAGATGAAATTTAATGTGGACAAGTGCAAAGTTATGCACCTAGGAAAGAACAACCCAAACTTTGGTTACATTTTGCAAGGTAGCACCCTAGATACCACCATCAATATTACATTGAAATGCTCCGCCCAGTGTGCAGTGGTGGCCAAGAAAACAAATAAAATGCTAGAAATCATAAGGAAAGGAATGGAGATTAAAACCAAGCATATTATAATGCCTCTGTATTGTTCCATGGTGAGACTGCACCTTAAATACTGTGTGCAATTCTGGTAGCTATATCTTTAAAAGGATATAGTGGAATTAGAAAAGGTACACAGAAGAGCAACACAATGGTAAAGGGGATGGAAGGATACCACAATGAGGAGAGGCTTAAAAGGTTAGGGCTATTCAATTTGGAAAAGAGATGGCTGAAGGGGGGATATGACAGAGGTTTATAAATTAATGAATGGAGTGGAACAGGTAAACGTAGGTTGGTTATTTATGCCATCAAAAAGTAGAAAGACTAGAGGATAAGTAATGAAGCTACAATGTAACCCATTTAAATCTAATAAAAGAAAATATTTTTTCACTCAATGCGTAATCAAACTCTGGAATTCGTTACCAGAGGATGTAGTAAAAGCTGTTAGTGTAGCTGGGTTTAAAAAAGGTTTGTACAAGTTCCTGCAGGAAAGGTCCATAAACCATTATTAAAGGGTACTTGTGACTGGATTGGCAACTGTTGGAAACAGGATGCTGAGCTTGATGGACCTTGGTCTGACCCATTATAGTATTTCTTATGTTCTTATGATCTGACGGGGACATCCTGGATCCTGGGATCTCCTAGCAATGCCTCCAAGTTCCTGGGAACACTCTGGCCATGCCTCCTCCTCACACTGGGGGCAACCCCAGAGCTGACTTCTAAAATAGCTCTGGAGATGTCTCTAAGCACATAAGCGGATGTCCAAAACACAGATAATAGAAAAAGGGGGTCAATTCCAGGGTGAAAATTGCAATCAGAGATAGAAGAAAATCACTTCAGCTCTGCATACATTCCAAACTTAATATGTGCAGAAAACACACCCAGAGGAGAAAAAGGTCTCAGAACTGTTTTAACTGGAGAGCTAACACAATAGGCAACAAGTGACCTAAGCTCTGAAACAGAAACATCAGTGGCCTAAATAAACTCCTCAGGTATCAACATTATTCATATATTCTGTCCTCAGCTGGAGCAAGGGTGATATAACACATATTCAATATAAACCAGGTACACTTATCTGAACCATAAAGTCTTCTGTTTGTAAATAACACAGCACATCTTAGCACATCACTGCAAGGTAAACCCCGATGCCATCAACGATGCCGGCTAGGCGTTTCGCTGAGCGCTTTTTCAAGGGCAAACAAAAGTGCTACAGAAGAGAACAGAAAAAATGCAGAAAACATTAGCAGGAAAGAAAGGCACAGTATACAGCACAGCCTCAAGAAAGACTGGCAGGAAAAACTCCACGACAAACCTAAAGCCCAACACTAACCTGAGAAAAACAGAAGTAATATAGAAAGACTAGGGGACATGCAATGAAGCTACAGGGTAAACTATTTAAGACTAATAAAAGAAAATTTTTTTCACTCAACGTGTAATCAAACTCTGGAATTTGTTACTGGAGGATGTAGTAAAGGCTGTTAGTGTAGCTGGGTTTAAAAAAGGTTTGGACAAGTTCCTGGAGGAAAGGTCCATAAACCATTATTAAGAAGTGACCGAAGATATCAATGCTTGACCCAGTACAAGCATTGTGGAACTTGTGTCTCTTGGGGAAACTGCTAGGTACATATGACCTAGATTGGCCACTGCTGGAAACAGAATACTGGGCTTGATGGACCTTGGTCTGACCCAGTATGGCATATCTTATGTTCTTATGTTCTAATACTTCAATCAAGTCAGACAGCAGGCACCTTCACCCCAAAGCTCCAATCAACTGGAAAAATGCTGTGCCTGCGTGCTAATAAAGGCCAACCATGCTCCGCCCACTACCCGCGTCAATATTTTCCACCTTTTGGAGGGACAGAAGAGGTCTGGGGAGAGTACGAAAAAGAGGAAGGGGGATGAGAAGGCTGACAGGATCAAGAAGGTCTCGCATAATGTCATTAAATGGACCAGGGCGTTTTTACGTTTGGCTAGTGTCTGGGGACATCACGCACCTGAACACTATGGGCCTTTGTTGTTGTATGCTGATTCCATATTGGAAGCTTCTCAGACTCATGAGGGATGGGCATGGCTAAATTATGATGAGAGGTTTAGAGAGAAAATGGAAGAGAATGCTCATTTATCCTGGAGCACTCAGGATATCAATTTGTGGCTGACACACATGTCGGTCAGACCAAGTATGGCAAGCGGGGGTTCTGCATAAGGGGGGATGGCACCCGCTTCGGGGGGGAGGGCCATTTCTTTCGGCACGGGGTGTTTGGGTCGCAGCAGAAGGCGAGTGGAGGTTGTCCAGGTGATCTCTGTTGGCGGTTTAACAAGTCCACCTGCCCCTTCCTCGATTGTAAGTTACACCATCTCTGCTCACTCTGCGGTGCTGGGAACTCAGCAGTTAAGTATAGCAAAAAAGGGGCCTCAGTTGCCCCTCTGGCCTCCTCAGTGTTGACTGCTACATTAAAACAGAGTTGATAAAACAGTAACATACTTATAATACTTATATATAAGGGAACTATATACAGTGCAGAGAATAGGCATGGGAGGGTGATAACTCAGCTTAGATTAACTAGGAATGCAGTGTGTTATGTTGGTTTTTACAGAAATATGCTTGTATGATGTGGGTTGCATTATTTATGTATTACTTATGTGATGTGACCAAAGTGTTCAGTGTAGAGGTGTGTCTTTAGCTTTTTGCAGAAGTCCTTGATGTCCGTAGTCGTTCTGATGTCTTCCAGCAGGGAGTTCCATAGCGCTGGGGCAGTGAGGGAAAGTGCTCTAGTGGAGGTAGTCTGGTTGGATTTCTTGTATTCAGATAGGATGACAATCATATTTTTATTGTTAGTTCTCCTGGGGCGGGTGCATGATTGATTGACATTTCAGTTGACAACCTGCTTCCAGGGCTTGTGAAAAATGTGGCAGATAGATTGCAGCATTTCAGCTCACTATGTTGAAGAGCACATGTATAAAACAGACAGAAAATTCCAGAGGCAAGTGATGAAAACAGGCTAAAACAAGGTTGCTAAAGTAAGCGTGCTTGCCCCAATGCTGTTTGATGCCTTGTTGTCTATAAAAGTGGGGTGTTTCTATTCATTAGAGTGGTATTTTTTTTATAAAATACTAGACATAAACTAGTCAAAATTGCAGCTAGATTGAAGCCATAGACTTTTATACCTGCTCTGGAGCAGGTTTAAATAATACATTTACCACCAATGTGCATATGAATTGTGACTCCATCTGCATTTCATCCAAACTCAACCCCAGAGCGAGCTTGCATGTGGGTTACATAAAAGTACAGGCCTTCTTGTCATTGCATGTACTTTAACACAAGTAATCCCTGGGGTAAGTTTTAAAAAACAGGGTTTTATACAGTACATGGGAAAAATTTATAAAATTACTCCCTTAGGGGGACGTGCGGCATAGAGGTTTTTCTAGTGGAAACGTCTATGACCGTATTCTGAAACACCCGTGGCCCTGCACACAAATGGCGCTAGCACGGGGAACTGAGAACGCGGGTGGGAGGGGGCAGAATAGGGGTGTGGTCAGCAGCAGAGACATGCAATGTGTATTCAGGAAAGACCCATGTACATTCTGCGTGTTTCCTGCAGACATCCACATTATTTATTTATTTATTTATTTTATTTATTACAGGCTCTTATATACCGCTCTATTCAGCATCAGCGCGGTTCACAATATAACAACAGACCAGAACAACAAACTGTTTGGTTTTACAGAGAACAAGGTCAGAGAACTTGGATAAAACATGGGACGTCATTACTGCAACTATTTACATGAGTATTTACAAGTATACACAACAGGATTTGTTATTAGTTATAGGGTAAGGATCGAGATTGGTTAGCTGGTCAGGTAATATTGGGGGAAAGGTGGGATTTGAGTGCCTTTCTAAAAAGGGATAGATCAGTGATAGCACGAATCTCTGGAGGTAGGGCGTTCCAGCACTTAGGGGCATAGAATCTGAAGGCCCTGTTAGATGTCGTTGATAGGCATTTTGTCGCTGCTTTAGGGATAACTACCATGGAAACGTTGAATAAGGCCAGGACTTCAAAACTCTTCTACTCTGTTTTGCAATTCATCCCATAGAAATGAATGGCCGTGACAAAGATATTTTGAACTGGTGTGTCTGCAGTCTGGAAGACCACAAGATGCAGTTGAAAAGAACAGAATGCAGAGGTGGGGGAAAGTTGTACGGTAAAGACACATTACTAAACACCCCTACATAAATATTCAGAGGTGCAATGGTGATTATTCTGGCTATGCTGACAATTGCTATGTGAGCTAGAGGAGTTGATCTAGGGCACCCTAACAGTTCCTGTCATCCGAGAAGTGGGACTGTTGATGTAGGGATTGTATGTGGTGAGTATAGGATGTATGTATGTGTGGGTGAGAAACGCAGATCAGATTAGTTGTCCTGGGACCCCATGCCATCATCTTTTGTGTGACTGCAAGTGAGAGTGTATGTGTGTGTGTGTGTGGTTAGAGGGATGCATGGGGGAACCTGGTGTGCGCAACTGCAATTTTGGGGGGACTTCAGTGCCTGGCCAGTACCTGGTCCATAGGGCTGACCACAGTGTGCTAAGATGCCAGTGTGATTGGCCAGGATACAGCAGAATGGGGTCTCTATGGCTAAATGTCAAAGCATATCCCTATGAGTGATAAGGGACCCTCAGAATGATTGCATGCAAGAGGCACACAGCACCATCAGCGGTCTCACAAATGTGCACATTTGTATAGACAGATGATGGTGCTCTTGGGCATCTAGTAGTGCTGTTTGCGCTGGTGCATGTTCTCAATCTGATGATCCCTATTTAATGTCAGGGATATGCTTTGATTTTTAACTGTAGAGGACCATTTCTGATTTCTTCTGGTCCATACATAGCACTGTACAGACCGTTGTCAGAGATGAACAATGCAAGCACAACTAGCATATTCACCTACTGCCATGTATGTTGTGCTGCAAGGTATGTCAGGACAATCATATCACTCTCTACTTGCTGTTTTAACATCTCTGAGTGCACAGAGATCACTTTGCAGAGTCCTGGTCTTGCAAAGGGCTAGCTTATATGGTCTGTTTTGCATCAGCACATCAGTATTATCAGTTTTCATGGGTAGTTGGTATGGGCACCACACTGTCAGTGTGAGAAGCAGCTTCGAGAATGCACTTTTTCACTGAGGAGGCATGGCCACATGGATTTGGGAAGCAGTGGAGCCATACATCTTTTCGGAATTCACTGCAGACAGGGACGTCCACGCTGCTTGCTACATATACCCCTGTCCCAGGGTTTGTGTGTGCCGCTCCAAACATGTCTATGTCCCTGATCCCGGACCCATGGGCATGTCCAGACCTGCACAGGTGGAATTAAGGCCAAACAGATCCTGTTTTTCATTTCGATGTGTCCACGGGCCAGATGTGCACATTATGGAATTGTGCTCTTAATTTATACTAAACTCTGGGAACAGAGTCTTGATGGGACTGCAGTGGCTCCTTGGACAAAATATAAGAGGTTACTGACTAGATTGTAAGCTCTGATGATCAGGGACTGTCTTTTACATGTGTCTGTATAGCGCTGCGTACGCCTTGTAGCGCTATGCAAATGAGAAGTAGTGTTAGTAGTAGTAGTAGTAAGTCATCAGAATCTTTAATTTCTCATTACCTCTTTGATCAAATCACTCAAAATTAGTTCTGTAAGTACAGTCGCAGGATCATTTGGTTGTAGTCATTACAACTGGCACAGAGAGCGAGATCCTGAAATAGAGCCTAGATCCATCACTGAAACACCCTTGTGTCAAATGGTAGTCGAAAGCAAGATATTTTACAGTTTAACGTTTATGATGGTTAAAAATCTTTTGGGTTTAGATATTGTAGGACAACAAGTGTGAATAATGGTTCCCAAGCAGAGGAAAGTAGCCTGCTGTGGGTATGAGACTGAAAGGGGGAGATTGGCTATGAAAGGGGAAGACTGGGTAGGATATTACTGCATTAGAGGGGTTGTATACGAGCTATCATGAAAGAAAGACAATGAAACATGATGTTAGAAAAAGAAATTGAGGGATTACAAGAGAAGGAAGACACTGGGAGATGAGATTTCCCCCAGTTGATAAAAGATCCTATAGACATGTTTACTCAAGCATGACAGACAGGAGCATGGGGCTTAGCATGTGAATGGTACAAGTCCTGGCTGTGCACATGGCAAAAGACCACTGAGCTAAAAGTGCCGTGCTACTGAAATACTGCACCAAAAGAGGGGTTAGGGTGGAGTTGGGGGCAGAGAGTGGGCAGAACAGCCATGCACATCTGGCAAGGTTATGCTAGCGGTGCCTTAGACCAGGAAAGATGCTACTAGCAGAGGCACAGATACTGCCAGCCACCCCGGGCACTAGCTAAACCCATTGTGCCAGCGCGGTCTCAACATGAGGTATGAGTGTGACTCCCATAGAGAACAAGGCCCTGGGCCAATCCACGCATATGCCAAGGCTGAAATACCAGTTTGGGTCCAACTAGGCAGTTGCCTGGGGTGACCACTGCTGAGGAAGTATAACAGATCCTGACAGCCACCAACACCCACATATCCAGCAGCAGATACATATACTTGCTATTTATTTAACTGCTTTTGTATGCCGCAAGAAATCTAAGCGGTTTATATGGAACTAAAAACTTTAACTTTTACATAGAACTTAAGATTGCATTGTACACATTATAATATGAAATAACATTCTTATTGTAAACATATTTACAGTTATGTGTAGAATCTTTCATTGATGCTGTGTGGGTGGTGGAGTGTCAGGTCTTAAAGTGGTCTTCGAATAGGAGGGCTTTTAACTTCTTGCAAAAGTCTGAGAGCTCTGTGGTGTTTCTTGATTCCGTGGGTAGTGAATTCCAGAGGTCCAGGGTGTAGAATGAAAAAGCTCTTTTGGTGTTTCTTGATTGCATTTTGTTAAGTCGGTTGGGAAGGCTAGTATGTTCTGCATGCATTTTCTTGTTTCTGTATTCCTGGTGGCTGTGACGAATAAGGATCTCAGGCATGGCGCCGATATGTTGTGGAGTGTTTGGAATATAATTATTATTGATTTGTATTTTATATGGCTTGCTAGCAGTAGCCAGTGTAGCTGCTTTAGTATAGGTGTGATGTGGTTGGACTTCTTTGCTCCAGTTATGATTCTTGCCGCTGTGTGTTGTGCTAGTTGGAGTTGGTGAAGAGTGTGCTTTGATAGACCTTGGAGTATGTTGTCGCAAAAGTCCAGTTCAGGAAAAATAATGGCCTACATACAAGGCAAAGATCAGAATCCAAAGTATGCTGTCCAAGTAGTCACTTGCACAGGATCATTGTGAGACAACCACTGTAGTGCTGATCCGAAGAGGGCGCTCATGACTGAAAATTCCCCTAGGGAGCACAATACCCCTGCACTGTCCCATATACAACAGAGGCTGTGCTGCACCTATGAACCCAGCCCCCATGCCATCATGTTCAGTAGTACAAATGACTGCGCAAACCTTGGTGGCAAAGTGATAGCAGAGGGGGTGGCCCTGCAACACCATCAGCAGCAGCAGCCGCCGATAGGGATACATTACACCACACCCACCCTATGGATTGCATGTGGGTGCCACCCTCTCCATGCGGCTATTGCTGTAGTTGGGGGAGAGCATGTCAAGACAGCCACAACTGAGTGGACAGCCAGCACTGGTGAGGAGTTGGAAAACAGGGTTTGCGCTACATAGCTAACATTGGAGACTGCTGAACATAGTTGGGAGTGTGGCATGTAAATTAGGTTTTGCAACTACTGGCAAATAGTAGGAATGGCACTTCATTGTGCTGTCCAGCCATCACTTCCTCTGCCTTAGAGTTCATGTATCGGTGCATAGGTGCATCTTGGGTTTACACTGCTGCCACTGGCTCTGTTTCTGGGGAACATAGCCCATGTTCCCTGTAAAATAGTTATCTCCAAGTTATAATGCCCTGTTCAATGTAATTTCAGTTTGTTCAATGTAAACCGCACTGATGCAGAATAGCGCAGTATATAAGAGAATGTAAATAAATAAATAAAATAAAACATATGACCCCCTCATCATGACCATAGGAGGACATATCTATGACCCGATGGCTCAGTGCACTGACCTACATATCAACCACAGATAGAGTGATAGCTCCATTGGAACTTCATAGTCAGTGTCTCTCTCTCCCCCCCCCCCCAAACCTGGCATACTGTTGAGGTGATGGGGTCTTCCTCCCATCTGGGGAGTAGTTACAGGCTCTCCAGGGCTTGGTGATCCTCAGCTTCCTAAATGCAGGTGTGCTTGAGCTGGGAACTAATTGGGGGTGACCTTTGACATGGTTGTGGGTAGAGTATACTGTGTTGAGTTCACAGAGCTCTCAATATGTTTGAAGCATGGATGGTTCTGTGGATAGCTTCCGACCACCTGACAGCTGTGTGCCCACAGTAGAGGTGCACACCTCTTTGAACACCAGTTGATTGGGGAGTTGGGTGTCCTATAGGCCTGACCCAGACCCCTTATATATGTGGTCTGTGTTGGACTATTGTATCTCTTTACCCATGTGAGGGGGCTGCACTGACTCCCTAGCAAGATTCAGTGCTAGAGGTATGAGAGGAGAGGCCAGGAATGTGGCATCTCTCCCTACACCAGTGACCTGACAACCTGTCTCCTGCATCCTAGGTTGTCATGCACCCTGCAAATTCAGGGTGAAAAGGGTTTATACACCAGTTCTCCATGTCAGGCACTGTAGACCCCTGCCTGGACCCATACAAGAGCTCTGGCTCATGCAGATGCAGCAACTGTGTCCTAAGCCCCACAGAAACTGCTGCAGCACGGTGTCTATGCATGTGTTTGATTCCTTGATTTACATTCCCTGCCCCCTTGTACTTTGGCCCAAATTTCTGTACTGTGCGTCTAGGTGTATATATTCCCCAGTCATCCTTCTCTATTCTTTACTGGCCACTTGCATTGTGCTCTGTTGGTGGGATTGGGGGCCATGTATTATCTGTTGGGATGTGGTGGTCTGTGTCAGACCATTACATTGCTCTTGCTCCTCTCTCAGCCCCTCTGGATCCATGGCATCTTGCAGCTATCCCGCTGTGTTCTCTCTCATCCTGCAGGCATCTTCCTTTACACAGTACTATGCTGTGGCTCCAGTGATGTACTTCTGCTTAGGGAAGAGACACTGGTGTTAGAGTGCAGTGCAGGGAGCAGGGAGCACGTGCCTGCACAGCACGCATGCGCCGCAAACACAAGGTCGCCACTACCACGCAACCGACATGCCTAGCATAACATTATTGCCATCCCTGCTTTTATCATCACCAGACTGGCCCCATCACATTAGAAACACACATTAACCATGCTACCTGCAGCACTTTAGTAAAGATGTGCCCTAGAGATTTAAATTCTGAGCTGTATTTCAGAATTTACTGAGCTCTGAGATGACTTCTGCCATCCTGCTGAAGCATTTCCTTTAAGTCTCCTTCATATCTAGTCAGTGGTCGAGTTACTAACTGGGTGTTTCTTTAAAGACAGAAAAAACATATTGTCTAGGATAGATAATCACAGCGAAACTCTCAGGATCAGGCACGTACTGAGTTGGGCTGAGGCCATCAACCATGATACTGTAGACTACGAAATTCTTTGATGGGACTAAGTCATCTGAAAGGGATGAGGACTGTGATGTCATAGTTAGGCAATTATGGTACAATACATCTTTTCAAAATTCCATTTCATAAAATGCATTATTAAAGAACTATTGTATAGTAATCATTTTCTAAAGAAAAGTACAGTACTCCTAATTCCATCATTAAAATGTTATTGTGAAGGCTGCCAATAGCAGAATAATCAAATACGAAAAGATGCATTAGCACTAAATTACAATGTTGTTGTGTCGTTGCTGAGACTTGAGAGGAACCTGAAGCACTGTGAGTCAGAGTTTTCAGGGCTGGAGAGTTTTCTGAATGTGGGTACTTCAACAGAGCCAGTGAGAATGAGTAAAAAAAGGCATCTGTACCGTTTCATTAAGGGTCAGCTATTCTTACAAAAAATAATGGCAGCTATTGGTTGTAAAAAAGAGCTTGATTTTACACAGTCCTCCTATGAAAAAGTCTGGCTCTTGGTAGATATATACTTTACCTCAGAACAATTAAGGCCTGATATTTGGGTTTATCAGAGCAGCAGCAGCTGCTACCTAGATAAGCCCCAGTGAGAGAGATATTCAGCAGTACTATCCACTGAATATTTCCTCTGACCATTGTCTGTAGAATGCTGGGACAGTCCATAGATGTAACAAGGGTAGTCTCGGGCATTATCCAGTTAGTAGTGATTTTTGTCCCATTAACCGGATAAGAAATCACATAAAGTTAGGCCACCAAAATGGCAGGCCTAACTTTATGAAACTGGCTACTTGGATAGTACTGAATATTACCGTAATCCAGATAGCCTGCAGCGATCACCACCAAAACTGTATATTCAGCAGAAGCTGCTATCCAAAGACTTCTGCTGAATATCTGGTTTCATTTTACCTGAGGAGGTTGAAGTTTAAAAAAATGTTGACTGCCACAGGCTCAAGTGACTTGTTAGTTTTTATGCAAGATAGCAACTTGGGATGACTCCATGGACATTTGAATCTGGTCTTTGGAGATTTGCAGCTGTGATGTAGTAAGTAGAACAAATCAGCAAAGATAAACCTATCAGCACTCAAAAAGATAAACTAGCTTCCACACCAAAAAAGACAGCCATATATAGTAAATGTAAGGAGAGAATAGAAGGCAACACTGCAGTAGGAAAAGTAGTCCGTAGACAACTCCAATGCTAAAGCTGGATAACTACTTTCAGGCTTGTCAATGAAAGGAGGAAGTATAGAACTGGAATTATAAGACTGAGAGGAGAAGAAGAGAAATTGTTGGAGAGTGCAAAGAAAAAAACCTGAAATGCTAAAGAAATACTTTTGTTCAGTATTCACTGAAGAAAGAATTGGAAATGGACTACTGATTGATGCTAGAGGTATGCATGGAAACGTTTGTGCAGAACAAATAAAACTGCAAGTAGACAAACCTATAGGACTGGATGGCATGCATCTAGGCTATTAAGGGAGCTCATAGAGATTTGGGAGGCGGGGGGTGTCACTGAAAGTATTTGATAGTTTTCTGGAGATAGGAAGTCTCACAAGAACAGAGAAGGATGGATATTGTCCTTTTTAATTAAGGTACGATTGTTTGCAAGACATTCTTTCAGAATCCAGTGGGCCGCAGCACATGAAACACATTAATGGGGTCATTTTAGAACATAAGATATGCCATACTGAGTCAGACCAAGGTCCATCAAGCCCAGTATCCTGTTTCCAAAAGTGGCCAATCTAGGTCATACGTACCTAGCAGTTTCCCCAAAAGACACAAGTTATGTTGTTTCCAGTTTTCGTCATTTGGCTCCTTTTTTCATTTCCTGAAAGATGCTTTCTTGGCAACAACAGCCTCTCTGACCTCACCTTTAAACCATGCTGGCACTTTTTCCTGGGTGGTGGTTCCTAATGTGGAACCTTGCATCGTGTAACCATAGTTTGGGTTGTTCTTCCCTAGGTGCATAACTTTGCACTTGTCCACATTAAATTTCATCTGCCATTTTGATGCCCAGTCTTCCAATTTATCAAGATCCTCTTGCAATTTTCCACAATCCTCTTGAGTTTTAACAACTTTAAATAGGGAGGAAGTGACGTCACCGGAGCCGATGGCGGCTTGAAAGAGCTGCTCCGGCACTGACCCAGCCAAAAGCCTCGAAAACAATTCCCTCGGAGGCGGCCAGTGGGGGAATAGGACACAGAAAGCGGGCAGGAGGTGCCGGGACTGCTGGAACACCGGCAGCAATTTAAAACTACTTCGGCGGTGCGGCGCACCATCGGGAGAGCGCGGCGGCAGCGTGGTGGGCCGAAAATGGCGCCCAGAGGCAGCGTGGAGATGGCGATTGAGGCAGGCAGATGTTAGGGGCCTGTACCCTCGACAGTACTGCGGCTCCCCAGCGTGAGAGGACTATCGGAACCAGAGAGCTGGAGGTGAGCTGGATCGTGGAGACTAGCAGGGAGGAGAGGAGCAGGTCAGCTGTGTTGAGTGCTGCTGGTGGAATGCAGGGGCTGAGGAGAGTAGCCCAGCAGATCTGTGCAGGCTGAGAAGGCTGTGGGCCAGCAGTGGGAAGCCAGTGAGAGCACTGGGCCTGGCGGAAGGGCACTGAGGGGAACCGGAGGAAGCCGGCCACCAGCATCTGGGCAGCACGACGCAGAGGTGGATATAAGAGCTTTGTAAATCAGCAAAAAGGGCTGGGGAGCCCAAATACTGGACATTTTCTGCTGACCTTGCAAGAGGCATCTGGTACAGAGATGACCACCAGACGAAAAGCGGCAGATCTTAGAGAATACGTGTACTCAGGGGCGCATGGAGGAAAAGGTGATGTTGGGCAGATGGAGAACAAAAAGCTCCCAGAGGTGCAAGGAGAGCAGGGGGGAACAGGGGACATGTAGAATGTAAAAGCCCCAGGAATAGACTCTATGCAACCTATCACGAGAGCGGAGCTTACAGACTGGTTTCTTGAAATCAAAAATGAAGTGCAGTCAGTGAAGATTGAGTTGAACGACGTGCTGGCCCCCCTGAAAGAAGAAGTTGGAGAATTGGTCTGTAGAATGGGAGACCACGAGAACAGGCTGCAAGAGATTGAACTACATCAGGAAGAAGAGACACAAAGATCGGTGAAGTTGGGGTCACAATATGAGACTTTGTTATATAAGCTGGAGGATCTGGAAAACCGTTCTCGCCGTAACAATCTGAGACTCCGTGGAATACCAGAGGAGAAAGAGTTTCAGGATAGCGAGAAGGTGGCTCGTTCAGTCTGTTTGGAGGCCCTACGTTTGGGCGGTGGGGAGGCGACTGCTACAGATATACAACTTGAAAGAGCCCACCGAGCACTGGGGAAACCCATGGGTAATAAGCCCCGCAACATAATCATCTGTCTGGCACGTTATAAAACTAAGGAGACAATAGTTAACAAAATCAGGCGAGAAGGAGCCCTCATGTGGCAGGGCTATCCGGTGCACATATACGAAGATCTTTCTGCAGGCACATTGCAGAGGCGGAGGGCCATGCAGCCCGTTACACAACTATTGCGTAGAAAGGACATTAAATATCGATGGCTCCATCCTTTTGGACTCTCATTTACCTATAAAGGGCGGACATGGCGGGCACAGACACCAGAGGAGGCCCAGAAAGCTCTCAGGGGCGCGGGCCTGAGCACCCACGGGGCGGACCTGGAGACAGGTTCTCCCATTGGAGGGCAGCAGGGGCAGAGGGGAGGCAGCCCAGAGTGCGGAAGAATCGGAGGGCCGCGACATGGGCAAGAGCTGCAAGAGGCCCAGCGGCTGGAAGACACTTGAAGAGACTTGTGGACTGATAGCATGCTGGTTTATGGGTTGCAAGGTGGTGGAGGAATGTTGTCTTTAAGAATGAGTATATAAGTAACATACAGGTATTTTGTAAAGCAAATGGGGGAGAGGAGGGTGGGGGAAGAGAGGAAGCGGTGGTGAGGGGGAGGGTGTAGGTGGATGGGAGGGGGAGGAGGGGGTAAGGCGGAGGGGTACCGGGTGGGAGGCATAGGAGAGGGAGGGAGGGAGAGGACGGCGTGGAAGTAGACGGGCATATGGAGAGGGAAGGGGGGAAGAGGATATGGATGAAGGGAGGGGAGAGAGCGGGCTGAAGGTGGGCGGGGGGTAGGGGTGTGTGAAGGCGTAAGGCTGGGGAAGGCAAGGGGCGCACTACTCCTGAGTTATCCTCTGGAAGGGACGGAGGATGGGGATGGGAGGGGGGACGAGGGCTTGAGGAGGTTGAAGGGGGGGCGAGGTAAGAGGGGGGGGGGGGAAGGAGGGGGAAGAAAAGGGGGAGGGAGGGAGGGAGGGGGGTATGGGAAGCGTAGAATGTTAAATATTATGACCTTAAATGTGAAGGGGCTGCGAACACGACAGAAACGCCAGTTGGTGGGGAGAGAGGGTAAAAGAATGGGGGCCGATATTATGTGTATACAAGAAACGCATTTGAGGGTGGGGCAGGAATACTTGTTGGAATCTAGGCAATTCCCCAAGGTAGTTTTGGCGGGCCAGAGATTAAATTCTAGGAAAGGGGGGGTGGGCAGTTTGGTGGGGGGGGGAGTACCACACCATGGTGAAGGAAGTTAGACGGGGGAAAGGAGGGAGATGGGTGGGGGTATTATTGCAAATTGAGGAGGAGGAGGTCTGGGTGATCAGTGTGTATGGTCCTAATGAGAAGCAGGGGGAGATGTACGAGCAACTCTTGAAGGAATTGGAAGGACTGGGGAGTACACCAATAATCCTGGGGGGGGATTTCAATTTAACGTGTAACCCTAGGATTGATACAAGTGGGGGGCAGGGGGGAGGAGGAAGGGGGGATAGACGAAGCCTCCATGCGCTGCGAGAGCGCCTGGGCTTGGTGGATATGTGGAGAAGTTGGCATCCGGGAGAACGGAAATATACTTACTACTCACCCGTGCATAGCTCTTATAGCAGGTTGGACATGCTTTGGGGGGGAGGAATCTGGTTGGACAGAGTACAGGAGGTGGAACATGGTCAGATTACTTGGTCAGATCATGCCCCAGTGAGTGCACGCTTTGATATAGGATGGAAAGATGATAGTTTAAAATTCTGGAGACTTAACGATTCTTTGCTGGAGGAGGAGAAACATGTGGAGAAGCTTAAGGCTCATATAAAGGATTATCTCCAGCTAAATGATACGGGGGAGGTGTCTATGGGGGTGCTTTGGGATGGTTTAAAGGCGGTGATTAGAGGACAGCTGGTTGGGTTGGTAGCGCGGGTAAAGCGTGAAAAAGGGGCCATGGAATGTGACTTATTGCAACAGCTGCGGCGATTAGAGGGGGTGCATCAGAGGGTGGCAGATCCAGGTACCCTTACGGAGATACAAAGGGTGAGAGGGGAGTTGAGTAAATTGCGGGCCCAAGAGATAGCATTCCAACTGGCGGTCTTGAAGCAGGCCCATTTAGAAGGTGGGAATCGGGCAGGGAGGGTGTTAGCCAGTCGCTTGAAGGGGCGGAGGCAAGCAGGGCATGTTGTGGGCATTAGAAGCAATAAAGGTGAGTGGGTCCAAAACTCCAAGGGAATTAGGGGGGTGTTTCGGGAGTACTATAAGACTCTGTATGAAAGTGAACTGGAGGGGGGAGGGAGGGACACTACGGAATTTCTGGAGGAATGTGGTCTAGCACAGGTGACGGAGGAGGAACGGGAGCATCTGGGGCGGGAGATTCAGGAGGAGGAGGTGAGGAGGGCTATAACCACATTGAAATTGGGAAAGGCGCCAGGGCTGGATGGATACACGGCAAAATTTTATAAGGTTATGTCGGAACAGATTACGCCCATATTTACCAGAGTAGTCAATAGGGTGCTTCAGGGGGAGGGCCTCCCGCGCACAATGGCGGAGGCCGGCATAACGGTCTTGCCGAAACCAGGCAAGGATAAGGGGGTTTGTGGTTCGTATAGGCCCATTTCTTTAATCAATCTGGATGCAAAGCTATTGGCAAAAATCTTGGCCAACCGTATCCAGGACATTGTGCCGCACTTGATCCACCCGGATCAGACTGGCTTTGTGAAGGGGCGACAGGGTAGCGATAATGTGCGAAAGATTTTGAATATTATGTGGCATCTTCAGCGGACTAAAAAAGAGGCCATGTTAATCACCGTAGACGCGGAAAAGGCTTTCGACCGGGTGGAGTGGTCCTTCATGTTTCAAGTTTTGGAGAAAATGGGGTTTGGAGGGACGTATGTTAGTTGGCTCAGAGCTCTATATCAGGGCCCGAGCGCTAGGGTTCGGGTTAATGGGGGATATTCGGAGAGTTTTGAGCTACATAGAGGTACCAGACAGGGATGTCCGCTGTCACCCTTGCTGTTTGCCTTGGCTATAGAGCCGTTGGCAGCATATATTAGGCGAATGGGGGACATTAAGGGAGTACAGATAGGTGGGCGGGAGGAAAAGATTGGACTTTTTGCAGATGATGTTATTTTTACCCTGATGAAACCGCTTACAACGCTACCAGTGCTATTGACGGCTATACAAAGGTACAGCCGCTTAGCGGGGTATAAAATTAATCAAGGGAAAACAGAACTGCTGGGATTTAATCTGGCGCCCAGGGTGGAAGAGAGTCTGAGGCATCATTTTAAATTTAGGTGGGTGGAGGGGAGTTTCAGGTACCTGGGGATCCAGTTGGGGACCCCTCTCATTAAGATTAAGCAATGGAACTATTAGGGACTGGTCGAGAATATAAGGCAGGACTTATCACGGTGGAGGGGGCTATATTTGTCTTGGATGGGGCGTATTGCAGTAGTAAAAATGAATGTTCTTCCAATTTTGTTGTTTGTTTATATGTCATTGCCGTATTGGTTGGTCCGAAAGGAAATAGCTAGGATGCAAAATTTGTTGCTGCAGTTTATTTGGGATGGAAAGCGACCAAAGGTAGCCAGGGCGACCATGTATAGGCCTAAAATGGAGGGGGGGTTGGGGGTTCCATCTTTGCTCCGGTATTATGAAGCGGCGCAACTTCGGGCCCTATTTGCCTGGAAGGAGGGGGTGGAGAGGCCTGGATGGGTGGGGATGGAGGGGGAGGCGGGGACCGAAGGGGGAGCCTGGATCTGGGACCCTGGGGGGGGAGGGAAGAGGCTGGGAGAAGAGAATCCCTACAGAGAACTTACCAGACAGGTTTGGATGAAATGGAAGGGGTACCTGTTAGGGGGGAAGCAATACTCTCGAGAAACTCCAATTCAGATAGCAATGAAGGGTAGGATGGGGGAGGAGGCAGGGGTCTTTCGGAGATGGGGGGAGAAAGGGTTACGGTCGTTGGGACAATTGGTGGGGGAGGGGGGGAGGATTAGAGGCTTTGAGGAGTTGCAGCAGAAATATTGTTTGGAGAGGCATGATAGATATGCTTATGTTAGTTTGTGGTACTGGCTTCAGAGGAAGGAGGTGAAGCGAGACTGGACGGCGAAACCTGCGCCCTTTGAGGAGATGATGGGGGGTACTGGGATGCCAACTAGGACTATATCGAAGTTATACAAAATCCTGGGGGAATTCGAGCAAGGGGTCGTACGGGGCCAGAAGCAGTGGGAGGAAGACCTGGGGGGGCAATGGGACGGCGAGAGGTGGGATAGAATCTATATCAGAACTCATAAATTAGCACCGGGTACAGCAATGCTGGAAAACAGCTATAAGCTAAAGCTGAGAATGTATTGGACCCCGGTGTGGCTACACGCTCTATACCCTGCTAGTTCGGATCAGTGCTGGAAGGGGTGTGGGGCTAGGGGAGACTTGCTGCATATGGTGTGGGGCTGCCCGGTAGTTCAGGAATATTGGAGTGGGGTGGAAAGACTCACGGGAGACATCACAGGGGTGAAGACCGGCTTTACTCCTAGTATGGTGATATTGAATGAAGGGGGGACAGGAGAAGGCGGGAGGGACAGGGGGAGACTACAGGGGTATTGTGTAATTGCAGGGAGGATGAGTCTTCTCCGCTGGTGGAAGAAGCCGGATGTTCCCCCCTTAGCGGAGGTGGTGGGGCGAATGCAGCAGCTTTGGGGGTACTGTGCAATAGAAGCCCATCAAAACATACTGTTTCACGATATAATAAGGTGTGGGAAAGATATGAACACTGGAGGGCAGAGAGAGGGGGGGGGGATCTAGCGGAATGATGGGGTAAGGGGGGGGGGAGAGGGGGGGGACGTGGGGAATTTGTGGTCATTATGCTGGTGCGGTTTTATAGTGAACAACTATGGCCGGTGGGGGTCATGAGGTTAATAGAATGTGGGAGGATGGGTGGAGGGCGTGGAAAATTTATGCTTGGGCTAATGTAAAGTAGTATAAGCGGGGGTTAAATTGTATATTGTATCAGCTGTGTAAAAGGTACACGGGGGGGGGGGGTTGGGTGAAATGGAAAATATATGGGGAAGCACTAGGAACAGGGGCCTTCCCAATGGTTAATGTGATCGATGTTCAGAATGTATATTGGATATATGTGGGGGGGGGGGGGGTTCATGGCTTTTGTTGTGCATTGTATGCTGTGTTGGGTGCTAATAAAAAATAAAATTAAAAAAAAACAAAAAAACTTTAAATAGTTTTGTGTCATCTGCAAATTTGATAACCTCACTCGTTATTCCTCTTTCCAGGTCATTTATGAATATGTCAAAAAGCAGCGGACCTAGCACAGATCCCTGGGGTACACCACTATTCATCTTTCTCCATTGGGAAAATTGGCCATTTAGCCCAACCCTCTGCTTTCTATCTTTTAACCAGTTCCTGATCCACAGTAGTACACTGCCTCCTATCCTATGACTCTTTAGTTTTGCCAAAAGTCTCTGATGAGGGACCTTGTCAAAGGTTCTCTGAAAGTCTAGATACACTATATCAACCGACTCACCTTTGTCCACCTGTTTATTCACACTTTCAAAAAAACATAACAGATTAGTAAGACAAGATCTTCCTTGTCTAAAGCCATGTTGGCTGTCTCCCATTAGGCCATGACTATCTACATGCTGAGTAATTTTATTCTTTATGATGGTTTCTACCATTTTTCCCAGTACTGACGTGAGGCTCACCGGTCTGTAGTTTCCCGGATCACCCCTGGAACCCTTTTTAAAAATTGGTGTTACATTGGCGATCCTCCAATCTTCAGGTATTAGAGATGATCTTAGTGATAGTTCACAGATTACTAATAGCAGGTCTGCAATCTCATATTTCAGTTCTTTCAACACCCTTGGATGTATACCATCCAGCCCAGGTGATTTGCTACTCTTCAGTTTATCTAATAGTTGTAATACATCTTCCCGATGTATCGATATTTCCTTCAATTCTTCCGCACCTTTAAATACCACTTCAGTCATGGGTAACATCCCTACATCTTCCTCAGTAAAGACTGAAGAAAATAATTCATTCAGTCTCTCCGCTATCGCCTTGTCACCTCTTAGTGCCCCTTTAACTCCTCTATCATCTAATGGACCAACTGACTCTCTCACAGGTTTTTTGCTACGAATGTACTTGAAAAAATCGTTATTTCGCGTTTTTGCTTCTGCAGCAAGCTTCTTCTCAAATTCTCCCTTTGCCTGCTTTATCAATGCCTTGCATTTGACCTGCCAGTGCTTGTGCTGTTTCCAGGTTTCGTCGTTTGGCTCTTTTTACCATTTCCTGAAAGATGCTTTTTTGGCAACAACAGCCTCTCTGACCTCACCTTTAAACCATGCTGGCAGTTTTTTCGACTTCCTTCCACTTTTCTTAAAGCATGGAATACAGCTGGTCTGGGCTTCCAAGATAGTATTTTTCAACAACATCCAAGCTTGATGTAAGTCTTTAACCTTTGCAACTGCTCCTTTTAGTTTTTTCTTAACTGTTTTCCTCATTTTATCATAGTCTCCCTTTCGAAAGTTAAAAGTATCTACACATGCCAGTAGTAGCATTTACATGTGCAGATTGGCTGCATATGTAAATGCTGATTTCAGAAAGTCATTTATTACATGTAGATAGCTGGGAAACAGAGATTTGATGGGGGCATGTCATGGGCATGGTTTGGGAGCTAAAATATTATACTTGTATTCTGCATTTTACAATGTGAAAGCATATATATTTCAATTAATCTCCCAGATGGCTATTGCACCTTCTTCGAAGCAAACACAATTTTTAATGTTCAACCCTTTTTACTGCTCAACAGACAATCAAAACAGCTAGCATTATCTTTAATGCAATAACAGTAACAATATGAAGACTTACCAATAGTGTTGGCTCTATACAAAACATTCCCCGCTATTCATGCCCCTTCCCGCCGGCATTTAACTTCCCCGCCAGTTGTATGGGGAAGTTAGACGGTGGCGAGAAAGGGGAGGATCGGGAGTGGCGTTAGGGAGGGCAGTGGGTGGTCACCGGCCCCAGACATACAGGGCCGATTCTAATGTCGGCCCTGTACATCCGGGGCCGGCGACTTGAATGGGGAAGTTATTCTATTCCCGCTTCGGCAGGATCAGCGGGCCTGGGGCTGGGAAGGGGCGGCAGGGGGCAGAGGGCATTCCCCGCAGCCCGTCCCTGGCCCTTGGAGGCCAGATCGGGAGTCAGGCTGTGGGGAATTAGCTTCAGGAGCCAGCGGCCAGGGATTGCGACTTTCAAATGGAGCTGCGGTGCCATGGCAACTGGACACCATGGCGCCTCAGCTCCATTTAAAAGCCCTGATTGAGTTAGTCGGGCAAGGAATTGCAGTCCCGCCCTGCATGTACAGGTCTGATTGTGATGCTGATCCCGTGAGGCTAGACGTTCCCCATGGGATCAGAATCGCGATGCCCTCTGTACATCTGGTTCAGACCGGACGTACAGAGGGCATGTACGTCTGGGATGGAATCAGGCCTAATATGAATTTTCAACAGTTAAATAAAGTCACCCTTCCTCCCTCCTCATCCACATGCCAGACAGCTATTTGTTTCTTATGGGCACCCTGGGTGAGGAAACGACACACACTTTAACCTCCTCTTCTATCTTCAAAATTAACCTGCCCCTCACCTCTCTAGGATCAGGCATCCTGAACAACGCGCACCACTCACACTTACTACCCCCTCCCAGCTATTCCTCCCACCCCTACAAACTCCTTAAAGAGACCACTTACAAGGTATTCAAGTTCAGACATTGAACTCTGGATGCTAAAGACTGCAAGGACTCCTCCCAGACCACCATGAAAACCACTTGTTTCTTAGGTGAACTGCTAGCCTCCTGAAGCTCTATAGACAAGGTCATGCAATGTGTTTCTGCAGTGCCAATAATCTGGAAGATTTGATTTTATCCATTACTAAAAGATAACTTTTTTCCATATCAAGGATGCCTTCCAAAGGCAATATCCATGACACATGCCTAATATTATGACACTAGGGCAAACGTATATATTGACCCAGTACCCCCCCCCCCACCCAAGTAACCCAAAAAACCCTATTCCATAACTTCCTAATACTGGGGCAACTTCACATGTGTCCATTCATGCCCAACAGGTTAATCCCTATCATTTCCATATCCAGTCCACATCTCCTCCCTCCATAGTTCCTACAACAATTTGAACATCGGTCTGGGCTCTTCCACCCAGCTAACTTTATAAGTGTGTGAGATAATTACAAGGTGCGATCAAAAAGTGTTGATATTTGTACAAGAAATATAACACTGACAGTTATTGTGCTTAGTCTCCTTCAAAGTAGTCCCCTTCCAATAAAACACACTTCCTCCAGTGTTCCTGCCACTGCTGGAAACAATTTTGAAATGCCTCTTTCATTATGCTGTGAAGCTGCTGTGTCAAATTTTGCTTAATGGTCTCTAAGTCATTGAATCTCCTTCCTTTCAGTGGTAATTTCAGTTATGAAATCAAGAAAAATTCACAGGGTGCGAGGTCAGGTGAGTACAGAGACTGATGTACTTGCTAGATTTGGTGTTTGGCCACGAACCTCTGGACAAGATGTGATGCCGGAGTTGAGGCATTATCGTGATAAAGCAACCATTCACCATTCCTGTGCAACTCTGGCATCTTACGATGAACTACATCTCTCAAATGAGTCAGAACTTGGACACAGTACTCCTTATTGATGGTTTGGCCTTTTGGAGCATACTCATGATGAACAATACCCTGGTAATCAAAGAAAACTGTGAGCATGACCTTGACATTGCGCCTCATCTGACGTGCTTTCTTGGGTCTGGCAGAGTTTGAAGTCTTCCCTTGTGAGGATTGAGCCTTAGGGGCTTTGTAACGATCGGAAACCGCTACTGCGGCTTTGTAAACAAGCCCCTTAGTTTCCGGATCATAACCATAAACCCATGATTCATCATCAGTAATAATTTTTTTTCATGAGATCTGAGTCATTTTCAATGCATTCCAACAACTCCATGGCTGCAGACATTTGATCTTCTTTTTTGGTCTGGGGACGGGAGTTTCGGCACAAATCTTTCAGACACACATTTCATCCCCGTATCAACCGTAAGAATGGATTGTACCAACCCGAAACTGATGTTCATGTCCTCTGCAAGCTCCATGATAGTCAATCAATGATTTGAGTGAATTGCGGCACACACAGCTTCAACTTTGTCTTCATTCCTGCTCGTGGATGACCTTCCAGAACATCCGTTACTGTCAACACTTTGGTAACCCTTTTGGAAAAGTTTGTACCAGTCATAAACTCGAGCATGACTCATGCATTCATCACCATATGCTTGCTGTAACTTGTCATAAGTCTCTTTGCACGAATCTCCAAGTTTCTGGCAGAATTTCATGCAAATTCACTGTTCAGTTTTTTCACTCCTCGTAAATCTGACAAACTGCTTTTACACGATACCAAACATCACGTGATTAAAAAAGTACAGGTGTGCTGCAGCCATGCTACACTCTGCACATGCAGAGCATATAACTAGGTCACTGCATGCTTAATAGCATCATGGTATGACATATTTTTATATAGCTACACAGCAAGTCTTGATACTTTTTGATCACAACTCGTAGTCGCACATCTTCCTTCATGTACAGTGCCTGCTGCAACTGCTCTAAGATGCTGGACTGGAGCAAATCTCTATTCAGTGTCCCCATATACTGCCTGAATTGGATATAAGCAAGCTTATCTTGGGGCCCCAATTAAATTTCTGACACAACTCTACAAAACTCTTCACCTTGCCCCTCTCATCCAACACTTGCCCAACTTGAACAAATCTTTGTTGCTCCCACCAAGAAAAAAACCTTGGTCTGCCACCCTGGGGAAAAATAATCTGCATTCCCCTGATTGGTAATAGAGCTATAACATGGGAGTCCTGACTAAAAATGTGACATCAGTAACACCACATTGCTCAGAGTGGCATTAAGAGATTACTAGTATGCAACGACTTCGGAATCTTAGTGGATGGTCCATGCAGCAAATAGATTGGATTCCAAGAGTTCATTAACCCCCTTTCATACTCCACTGGGGCACAATTTTGAAAATATCAAGAAAGACATGCCCAGTTATACAACTGTAAGCCTGGAAGACCAAGGCCAATTTTAAATCAAAATTTATGAATGAGATCTGACAGTATGACTCTGGCTGTAGGGGATCCTTACCCGGTTTTGGTATCAAGGTTACGCAAGCTAGGTTCATAGCTGGGGTAGCCGAGGCCTGCTGCATTAGTTAATTGTGAAGCCTAATCATACAGGACACTACCTGTTTCTGCAAAATCTTATAAACTCCTCCCTGTAACCATTTGCTTCAGAGGCCTTATATCTAGTAGCTAGCTGAATAACCTATGCACTTTATCTTCCTTTATGAGGGCATTTAATATATCCCTAGATTCCTCATCCACCTAGGGTTGCCAACCGGCCGGTTTTCAGCCGGCCTGGCCGGTTTTTCCATGACCAGGCCGGCTGCCGGCACAGATGTAAAACCGGCTTTTGAAAAGCCGTTTTTTTGCTCTGGCTGCAAGATCGGGAGCGGACAGAGCAAAAAACTGGCTTTTCTCCTGACTCCCGAAGTCCGCGGCGCGAACGCGATTCCCCATGGCAGTGCAGCCGCTGCTTCTGCTTCGTACAGAGCAGCGCCTGCAATACACTTACTGTGAAAAGTAAAGACAAATTGTGTGAGGAGCCCTCCGGTCATCGCAGCACCCGAGGAAGTGATGTCATAGGGGGCAAGCTCCTCACAGGTTGTCTTTCCTTTTCAAATTAACTTTAGCTGCAATAAAGTTAATTTGAAAAGGAAAGACAACCAGTGAGGAGCCCACCCCCAATGACATCACTTCCTCGGGCGCTGAAATAACCGGAAGGCTCCTCACAGGTTGTCTTTACTTTTCAAAGTAAGTGTATTGCAGCCGCTGCTCTGTACAAAGCAGAAGCAGTGGCTTGGGCAGGGGGGGGGGTGTGAGTGAACCAGCAGTGGAGGGGGGGGGTGGTGTGAGTGAACCAGCAGGGGAGGGGAGGTTGGTGTGAGTGACGCAGCAGGGGAGGGGGGGGGGTGAGTGAGTGACCCAGCAGGAGGGGGTGAGTGAACCAGCAGGGAGGGGGGATGGTGTGAGTGAACCAGCAGTGGAGGGGGGGTGGTGTGAGTGAACCAGCAGAGGAGGGGGTTGGTGTGAGTGAACCAGCAGGGGAGGGGGGGTTAGTGAGTGACCCAGCAGGAGG
The DNA here is from genome assembly GCA_033557465.1 of Ichthyophis bannanicus. NCBI lineage: Eukaryota > Metazoa > Chordata > Amphibia > Gymnophiona > Ichthyophiidae > Ichthyophis > Ichthyophis bannanicus. The sequence goes on along the minus strand of CM066031.1, from coordinate 222,364,647 downwards.
GGGTGAGTGAGTGACAGGGCGGTGGGGGAGTGAACTAGCAGGGAGAGGAGGGGGCGAGTGAGTGACCCAGAAGGGGAGGGGGGCGAGTGGACCAGCAGGGGGGGTGGGGTGGGTGAACCAGCACTGAGAGGGGTGGTGGACGAGTGAACCAGCAGGGAGGGGGGCAAGTGAACCAGCAGGGAGGGGGGACGAGTGAGTGAACCAGCACTGAGGGGAGGGGGGGTGAGTGAATCTTTGGTAATTTTTGTGGGTGGGGTGGGGTGGGGCAGGGGTGGGATTGGGGGCGGAGAATGGGTAGAGCATGGCGAGCCACAGGTGTCGGGTTTTTCTCTGTGAAAAAGATGGCAACCCTACATCCACCTGTGGGAGCCGCAGAGCTGCAAAGTACTTCTTGCGTGCAAACACATTCCCTCCTCTCTAGTGTAGAGTTCCCTAAAAAAATGTACTAAACACTTTGCTAATTTCCCATGCAAAGGTAATAACAGCTGCCATAGGAGTCCTCAGAGCTGCTATAGTCCTCTGACCTCGTCATTTCCTTGACAAAACCGCTAAATGGTTCCCAGGCTTGCTTCCTAAGTGGAAGAACTTTTAATAGCAGAACAATTAGCCTGCTGATGTACAGGTAACAGCAAATTGAGGGGTGACTGATAAGTGAAAAACAGCTTTTTCGCAGCCATGAAGGATTTTTGGCAGCCATTGAAGGATGTTTGGCCTGCACTTGCCTGGCTTGTACTTGCCTTCCACACCTGATGCTCCAACACAAGCAACCACCTATCGAAGTTGCGCTTAGCTTTAGCACTAAACACAATAATCTCTATCCTTAGTTCAATCTAGCTGGCTCCTATAACAACTCTAGCTGAACACTATGACCCCATTGAACTCCAATACATTCTTCCACTTTAATGCACAAAAACATCCTTTCTGGTGTCCCATCCCATCTCAACTAAATTCCAAATCAACTACACTAGAGCATGAACTGAGCTTTCTATCGAGCCAATGCTCACAGCCACAACCCTACAAACCAAAGACTGAGAAATCAGTATAAAATCAGTTCTGGACTGTGTCCTAGAAAGGAGCATTTAGTCATGTTCCTGAGGGTGTAAAACTATCCACACATCCAGAAGATCTAAATGGCTGCATATTAATGGAACTCTCTGGCCATGGTGCATAGTATCGTTGTTGGGATTATTCAATTTATATAGCTGTGGGTCAAATACCATATTAAAGTCCTTTCGTACACCAGGTCTTCCCCTTCAAATGCTTGCAGTTCTCCCGGAATAGGGTCCTAATAAACCCTGCAACATAATTATTTGGAGCATACAGATTATAAAATGCCAGTTTCTTACCCTATCTTGTTCCCTGCATGATAACATACCAACTTCCCTGATCCATTGTATTGATTAGCAAAGCTTTGTGTACCAATAGGGCCACCTCTGCCCTCTTTCCCTCTAATAATGCTGCATCCACCATCTTTTTAACTTGGCATGCTCCAGGTCTGTAAGGTGCATTTCTTGTAGCATAGCCACTCCAACATGTTTCCTTTTGAGTTTTTTCACAAACTTATGCTGCTAATAAGGTCCCACCTCATTCCAGCAGATACAAATCAAGGAGCTACACATGTGACACCTGGAGAGAAGGCCGAACTCACCTGGACTAACAGTCTCATTTCCTCTGGAAGCCACCCCAGCCCTACGACCCCTCTACCCAATTCCATTTGAAATCCTCAACCCTACCATCATACCCTTGATGCCTGATCCCAGAAGCCCTCCCCTACCTCTACCAACCAAAAAACAATTCCTCCCTCACCACACTAAGTGGGCTTGATAATATTAAAACACTCCAACTGCACCCCTCAACAGACCCCCATCATCTCCCCAAACAGCAATACTCACACTCAATCACCAAGTCCTTTTTATTCCACTCTCATTTCCCCCCATTCCCAATATACCCTCCCACCAACAGAACATTCTCTTAATGGCCCTTCCCCCACAGAACCTCACATACCCCACAATCATCCACATTCATAATGACCAACTACTCTAAAACAACTTCCTCAAACATACACTCAACCCTTTCACTCACTCTCAAGCATATAAACCAAACATTTGTGCTGAGAGACATTCCATAGTCCAAAATCCAGCACCGCTGCTGTCATGAGATGACACCACTGGGTTGAAGTCTTCCAAGCAGCACTGTTCCCTTCCCTCACAACATTCCCAGAGAAGGCACATTGTAATATCAGTCTGGCATGCTATGCAGTCTCGGGGGTCTTCCTTTGCTCACAGTTATCCGTGAAGCTCTGTGCAGCCTGCGAGTCCGTGAATACATGGGTATCCCTCTTGTAAAAGACCGCAGCTTGGCAGGATATTGCAGTACAAATCATACCACTATAAGAGACAGCTTGTAACATACCATAGAAAACACCATCTACTGGGGAGAACCCCTAGCAGAATAATCCTGAAAACACAGTATATGTTTGCCCTCATAATGCAATGTTGTTCTTTTACGAAGAGCTCAAATGATTTTGATCTTGTGCACATAATTCAAAAGATGCAATTTCACAGTCCATGGTCTCCAGTTCTTGTCCTGACCCAGACTGATACGATGGACCCTCACAATGCACAAATCAACCACTGTGCTATGCAGCTGCAATTCTTAGGGAAGGGAACCCTCTCACTACACTGGCCCAGGGTTGGCCCCAGAGTTCATTCAAGGTGTTGGTACCCTAGGCCAACCTTAAGTATTATTTCACCCCCCCCCCCCCCCCCCCGGCGGTCAGAATCTATTGTTTAGTGTTAAATGCTCTATTCTTAGCTGCCCCCACAGAAGCTGCCGCCTTAGGCGACTGCCTAGTTTGCTTGGTGGTTGGGCCGACCCTGCCAATGCCTTTACATCTTACCCTCTTTCTGATCAAGTTTTTAAATAAAATGAGTCTCCGAGCTGAAGAATAGTGCTCCTAGATGTAGGAAGGGAAAGCAGGGGTTAAATTCAACTTTTAAGTTTTATAAAATGTGAAAGCTGGATTTGTTGATTGAATATTCACAGGTAGAAACAAAGCAAGTTTACAAAATTTGTTTCATCAAGCAGAAATTAAGCTGACAAGTATAAAAGGATTTCAATAAGAGATTATATTCAACACATTGCTAATAGGTGTGCCATCACCTCACTTTTCTCTAGTAAATAGCATTTATGAATTTTAGCATGCATTATTATCTATTTATTTTTCATTTCCTGGACTCTTATTGTTCTAGCATCTAGATATGTGTTTCAGTGTTCTTACAATAACAATACATTTTATTAAATTATTTTCTTTGAAAACAAACTATTCTTTATGCTTGTATGTCTTTCAGTGGTTTTGCAAGTAATGGTTTTTTTACTACCATCGCTGCCAGTGTTGATGCATTGGCCTCCCCCGTCAATGTGGCTATCTCAGTCACCCCCAAACTCTGCCCCCAAGACTTCAGTGCTACCCCTCCCAGCATTACAACTCTCTGCCCCAGGGTACCACCACTGTTGCATGTCCTCTCCATTTCCCACGCACAAATCCACTCTCACTGTTTTCCTAAGGATATAGAGGGCTTTGCAGTTCGTGATTTAGTAGAAATTTGAAATAAGGAACTTAATAGAACTACGAATAATGTTGATCTTAAAATGCAGGTGTGCAGGAAGGCCAGGGTATCCATAAAAAATGCTAAAATGCTGCTTGGAGCAGCTTTGGAAGACGTCCAGTCTAAATTCAGTGAAATTGTTTTACCAATATGCTTGAGGCCGCGGGCCCGGTCCCGCGGCCGTCAGTAACCTGGGCCCGGGCCCGGCCTCGGCCTCCGGCATGTGGAGGGGGCGGGGGGGGGGTGAGAGAGAGGAGGCTGTGCGTGCGGCATTCGAAATCGCTCCGTCGCGTTGTCGGAGCGATTTCATTGGCCGCGGGCGGAAGGGGGCGGAGCAGTGTCTGCGAGGAGCCGCGTGGCCGTCTCCTTCTTGCCGCGGCTCCTCGGGAATCGGACGCGTTTGCGTTGTCGGGTCCGGTGAGTGGGGTGTTCTTGGGGGGTTATTGCGTCGGGGGTGCTCCGGGGGTGGTTTGTATTCGGGGGGGTTTGCTGGGTGGCGGGTCGCTGGCGGCGGGAGGAATATCATTGCTAAAAAAAAAAAAATAAATAAATAAATAAATAATTAAAATAAAGGCAGCTTCCCCTGCCTCTGCAGCCAGCCGATCAGGGCAGGAGCACCAGTGGGAGGGCCAGAGCATAGCCGGTGGGAGCAAAGCCAGGGGGGCGTCAGATGGACTGGAAAGGGGGGAACTCGAGGAGGTCCCGGGGAGCGGGTCTCGCGCACGGGGCCAGAGCAGGCCGTGGGAGTTTGCGTGGGGCAAATTAAGAGGGGGGGTGGAGGAGGGGGGGGCGGATGGGCTGGAGGGGGGGCGGATGGGCTGGAGGGGGGGAGCGGATGGGCTGGGGGGGGAACGGATGGGCTGGGGGGGGTGCGGGTGCGGATGGGGCTGGGGGGGGGTAGGGTGGGTTCAGGTCCTGGGCGTTTGCCCTGCGGGGGTGGCCTGTGCGCTGGGTGGCACGGGAGCCTAGGGGCCCCTTTTCGCAGGGGAGGGGGCAGCCGGGTTTGCATGGAGAGGATTGGGTGGCCTGGTCCTCGGTGTCTGAGCAGTCTATGGGTGTGGGCACATGGAGGGGGGGGTTTGGGGAGGGGATTGGTGGGGGGGCCGGTTTCCAGAATGGCAGAGGGCTGCTTCCCTGGGGAGCGGCGGGCTGGGCGGCCGGGGGGTTGGGGGTCCTAGGGGGGTGGGGGTGTAAGGAGGGGGAGCTGGGTGGGGGGTGGGGCCTTCGGGGATGGCTCCTCCGGGTTTGGGGCTCCTCCGTCCCCGTGTGTTGGTTCTCCTCCCTCCCCGTGTGTTGGTTCTTCTCTCCCTCTGCAGGTTCCCGGGAGTGCAGTGGCGGCAGCAGGCGGTGTGGGAGTCGGCTCGACAGAGAAGTCGCGGAGCCTGGGCCAGACCGATCCGATCTCTGTGGAGCGGACGGGGTCCACCTTGGTGATGCAAGGGACGGCGGAGCTGGCTGCGCTAGGTGAGTGTACCGGGAATACGGTTGGGGGGGTGGAGCCGTCGGGTGAGGGTGCGCCGCGGGCACGTAAAGCCTAAGCGTCGCGGATGCAACGGCGGCATCTTCGGCGGAGGGCGTCGTCTTCGTCCTCGTGGTCATCGGATACTTCCTCGGCGGCCTCCACGGTCGGGCCGCGAGCAGGGAGGGGGCGGGGTCCTCGCTGATGCGGTGGGCGGCGTTGTGGGAGAGTGTTCCGCGCAAGTTGAGGCGACGGATCGTAGCGTTACGTCGATGTTCCGGCAGCTCGATGGGCAGAGACGCTCAGGGAAGAGTCGCGAGAAACGTGAGGAGGAGGAAAAGGCGGGGAGGGTGCGAAGGGTGTCCTGGAACACCTTAAAAAATTGGACCTGGGCGTAAGGGGCATGAGGACCCGAGTCGGTACGGTGAGCTGCTGGCTTATGCCGACGCTATCGTGGCGGCGTCCTGGGCGCACGAAGGTTGGGCCTGGCTTACTTACGAAGAGGAGTTTTGGGATATGATGGAGGAGATTCGGCAGCTGTCGAGGGGAATGAAGGATTTTATTCCTCGGGGGGGGGGGGCAGGTCCGGTTAGGACATCGGGCAATGCAGCTATGCCGGGCTTTCGGTCCTTTTGGCCAGCGGGCCCGGGGCCCGATTCGATAAAAAGCGCAGCGAGCTGTCTCGGCGGAGACCTTTGTTGGCGCTTCAATGAACCGGACTGCCAGTTTCGGCGCACCCGCCGGCGTTGTGGTGCCTGTCACGCGGCCGTCAAATGTAGCCGACGGACGGTGCAGGGTTGCCGGCGGCGGGTAGGGAAGAGGGTAGCGGGGGGGCTGGCGCCGACCCCCCTTCGGATTTAGGCATTGCAGCTGTGGTTGGGGCTTTATGCGGGTACCAGGCACGGTGAGGCGGAGAATATGTGGTGGGCGGGGGGTTCTTTCCGAGGGCTTTCGTTCCCATTTCAAAGGAAGGTCCGGGATGCGGCGGGGGGGGGGGGGGAAAGGCGAGCGCGGTTAGGCTGCTGGCGGAGGTGGCCCGCACGACGAGCGCGGCGGAGTGCGCGCTGGGCTGAGTCGCAGGGTCATTTGACCAGCCGCCCTTTGCGCCGTTTATGGTTTCTCCGCTGGGGGGTTCTCCCGAAGAAGGAGCCGGGGCGTTATCGGCAGATACACAATCTGTCTTGCCCCCCTTGGGGCCTCGGGGAACGACCACATTCCGCAGGAACGGTGCTCGGTGCGCTATGCCTCCTTCAATGAGGCCTGGGAGCTGGGGCGCCAATGCGGTAAGTGGATTTGCTGGCGAAGTCGGACATTGAATCTGCCGTTCGGATTTTACCGGTTCTCCCTTCCGCCTTCCCCTTGCTGGGAGTTCGTTTCGATGCTCAGTATTATTGCGATAAGTGCAGGCCATTGGGTTGTGTGATCTCGCGTGCTTGCTTCGAGGCCTTTAGCTCGTTTGCACTGGGTGTTGGTGCGGAGGTCGGGGCGCCAGAGTATCGTGCATTATGTCGACGCTGTTGTTCGTGGGGCCTGCTCGGTCCGCAACCTGTGGATCCTGGCTGGGGCTTTTCCTGGGCCTGGCGGAGGAGTCTGCATCCCTTTGGCGGAGGGCAGGACAGTGGGGCCGGTGACGTGTCTTTCATTATTGGGGAGCGAGATCGACTCAGTGAAGCTTGTGGTATGTTTACCTACGGATAACATAGAGCGACGGCGGTTGTTGGTGGCAGAGGGGGGCTCCGCCTCGAAGGTGGCGCTAACGGATCTTTAGAGGTGGGTCGGCCACTTGAATTTTGCTTGCTGAGTCATTGCAATGGGGAGGCCGTTGGCCTGGATGCTATCCTTCGTGATGGCCGGCGAGTGCTGTGGGTATCATCGTATCCGGGCGACTTCGGGGATGCGAGCCGATTTGCGGGTGTGGGATGCGTTTCTGGGGGGTATAACGGCTGCTCGGTGTGGCGGTCTGCGGTACTATCTCATCGGGACTTGGAATTGTTTCCGGATGCTGCCGGTAGTTCGGGTATGGGAGGGTACGGCCCTGGTTCATGGTGGGCGGCGCCGTGCTGGCATCCTGGACGGCGAAGGGGTGACGCGTAACGTGACGTTCCTGGAATTGTTCCCCCTTAGGGTGGCCTTCTGGGTATGGCCGGAACGGTTTGCGGGATCAGCGGGTGGTTTTCGGGGGCGACAACGCCGCGGTGGTGCAAGTCATCAATCGGCATCCGCCCAAGTGCCCGAGGGTAGCTGCTTGAGGTGTGTGTTGGGCTGGCCTGCCTTCGTCTCAATCTCCCGGCTCGGGCGGCCATGTGCCGGGTGCTCAGAATGCTATTGCGGACGCTCTGTCTCTTTTTTCAGTGGAAGCCGTTGCGGGCGTTGGCCCCGGGGGCGGACGAGACCACGGCGTTGGGGCCAGAGCACCTTTGGCGGAGGGGGGACGTGGGATTGATCTTCTTGTTGCGGTCCGATGGGGCAAGGCGGGAGAGGTGGTAGAGTGGAGGATTTCTTGGCGGGTCCTTTATAGCGTGGGCACGCGAGTCCGGGTGGTCCCGGTCGGTGGCGCGGGCAGCGTTGGCTGGTTTCTCCTTGTTTCAGCAGGGCGGCGGCTGGGGCAGTCTGGGTGCCCTTTATGGGGTGAGGTGGCTATTGGCTGGGTGGGCGCGAGCGCAGCCAACGGTCCCGGATTGGCGCCGTCCCGTGACTCCTGAGGCCTACAGGAGGCGCGAGTGCGGATAATTTGTGGCCCATTCGCAGACCGACCTGTAGGTTTTAGGCAATTCTGGGTCTGGGATCCTGTCCGGTACAGAACTTGGCGTTTTATGGGCGTCAGCGACCGGTTCGGGCGGGTGGTTTCTTCTGTCACAGGGACTGGAGTGTGGTTACCCAGTTTCAATTTATGGCGGTGCTCCGCCGGGCCTTGCGGCGTCTGGGCTTGGATGAGCGAGAGTATGCGTCTCAAGCCTTCCGGATAAGGACGGCGATGAGCGCTGCTGATGCTGGTCTGGGGGTGAGGTGGTTCAACGGATCGGGCGATGTGCCATCCGGGGCCTACGCAGGCTATGTGCGCCTGGACCAGTTGTGAGTGGGGTGCTGGGGAGGGGTGGGGGGTGTGGGGGGGGTGCTAATGCTGTGTTTCTTTTTCAGGTGTACTGCAGGGCGGGCGTACATGGGGGAAGGCACGGGGCCCGCTAGGCTTATGCCGGATTCTTGGACAATTTCCAGTTGGTTTGGCTGGGCGAGCGCTCCTTCCATGGATTCGGGAGCATGCGGAGCGACGACAGCGCCAGTGGGACTACTGATACATCTTGGTGGGCACGATCTCTCCAGTGGGACGTGCCGGCAGCTCATTCGAGCGGTGCAGCGGGTTCTTCGGGCGCTGCAGGAGCAGTGGCCAGACGTGGCAATCGTCTGGTTGGACATCATCCCGCGGCCGGCCTGCCTGCCTCAGCGATGGTGGCTGAGTGGGCTAGCGAAGGCAACAGGCAGATCGGCCGTTGGTGGCAGCGGGCCGGGGGGGGGCAGGTCCGGCGCCCTTGGGCGGACCACCAGTGTGCTGGACTGTGCCCTACTGACGGGGTACACTTGTCCCCGGTCGGACAGGACTTATTGCGTAATGATTGGCAGGAAGCACTAGTATGGATTGGTCGCAGCTTTATGGGGGGGCGGTGCGAGGATAGTGAATACCTCGCACCGGTGGTGGGGTACAGAGCCAGCGCTCGCAGGAGCGGCGCGGGCTTGAACTGGTTTACGAGCAGTGGGGGCGAAGTGCTCCTGGGGGTGGGGCGAGACAGCCCGGTTGGGGGTCTCGGCCCGGTAGCGGGGGGGTGGGAGCCGGCCTTTGCTACTAGTATGGCGAGGCAGGCGGAGGGGTTTGGGGGGGAGGAGGATGCTCCGCCTTGCTACTAAGATGGCGGGTGGGGGGCATCCTCCGGCAATGGGGTGTGGGGCTGGGTTATGTTGGATTGTTTTATATTCAGGCCCGTGTTGGGTCGGTTGTTACTGGTGTAAATAAAGCTGCGACCAAATGTTTGTACCAAACTACAGTTGTTGGTGAATTTGTGGGGGAATATTATTGTGGGATGCTAAGACATGGGAAGGAGGCGAGGAGGGCCTCCGGGTTACCAGAGTTAATGCTTGAGGCCGCGGGCCCGGTCCCGCGGCCGTCAGTAACCTGGGCCCGGGCCCGGCCTCGGCCTCTGGCATGTGGAGGGGGCGGGGGGGGGTGGTGTGGGAGTGGAGGCTGTGCGTGCGGCATTCGAAATCGCTCCGTCGCGGTGTCGGAGCGATTTCATTGGCTGCGGGCGGAAGGGGGCGGAGCAGTGTCTGCGAGGAGCCGCGTGGCCATCTCCTTCTTGCCGCGGCTCCTCGGGAATCGGACGCGTTCCCGCCCGCCCGCCCATTATGGAGGTGGTTTTGAGATGTTGCAGCTGGTGGGGGCGGGGTACAGAGCCAGCGCTCGCAGGAGCGGCGCGGGCTTGAACTGGTTTACGAGCAGTGGGGGCGAAGTGCTCCTGGGGGTGGGGCGAGACAGCCCGGTTGGGGGTCTCGGCCCGGTAGCGGGGGGGTGGGAGCCGGCCTTTGCTACTAGTATGGCGAGGCAGGCGGAGGGGTTTGGGGGGGAGGAGGATGCTCCGCCTTGCTACTAAGATGGCGGGTGGGGGGGCATCCTCCGGCAATGGGGTGTGGGGCTGGGTTATGTTGGATTGTTTTATATTCAGGCCCGTGTTGGGTCGGTTGTTACTGGTGTAAATAAAGCTGCGACCAAATGTTTGTACCAAACTACAGTTGTTGGTGAATTTGTGGGGGAATATTATTGTGGGATGCTAAGACATGGGAAGGAGGCGAGGAGGGCCTCCGGGTTACCAGAGTTACTAGTATTAAGGGTTATTTGGAGTCCATAAAGGCTATGAAGACAGTTTATTATTCTAGTTTATATCTTCTAGAAATTCTGCTATAGATCTTTTTCATGTGATAAATATGTTAATGAAACTCTCTGACAAGCTGCTTCACAAGTTTCAGAAGAATGGTTCAATCAATTTTTTTTTAAATTTTTTATTTATGAATTTTCTAATAACAATCAAGCAATGCTTGTACAGAAAAACTACTGCTTGTGGAAACAGAATGTTTACAAAAAACAAAAAAGAAGAAACAATGGTATATATAAGAAATAAAATACAAATTTCAACAAGCGTATAATTAGTCCACCATGTAGAGGGGGAGTAACACACACATTAGAACGAGGGTAGATGAAACACCTCAAACCCAGACAATGAATTCAACAATAAGAACTAATAACACCAGCGATAATCTGAGCTTAAACACAATCAATACGACAAAACACTCACTCGAGAGGCGAAGAGGATATTATAGTATGTGCAGAAATAAACGAGGATAAATCCTCTGGTTGAAAAAAAACATATTTAACCTGTCTAAAGTAAATAATACACTTGCAAGGGAACCTCAATAAAAAAGAAGCACCCAATTGAGTCGCACCTGGTCTAAGAAGCAAAAAGGTCCTACGCCTTTTTTACGTCTCTCTAGACAAATCTGGAAATACCACAACCTTTTTACCCATAAATGGAACAGAACGTCTCTTAAAATACAATTTCAAAATCCATTCCCTATCGGATGGAATAGCAAAAGAAACCAGCATTGTGGATACCTTTAGACCTTCTTCCTTGGGAGATTTCAATAAAGCAGAAACATCTAACACCTCCATTTCCACAGAACCCACTACTCTCTGATCTACCTTTTTACCCACAGGCAAGAAATATGCTTTTACAATTGGAGGAGTTAAATCAGTAGGCACTAACAAAATCTCATGCATATACTTCTTAAACAATTCTACAGGGGAGATTCCAGATACCATAGGAAAATTCAATAAGCGCAAATTTGACGCTCTCACTACATTTTCAATAGTCTCCAACTTCACCCTCATTGCCACATTATCCTTCAGAATAGAGTCAGTGAGCAAGGAAACCGTCTCTATTTTCTGCTCTCCAGTTATCAACTTCTCATACAGGTCATTCAGCTCACTACGAAAACCACCCGATAGGGTCTCCAGATGATCCAAGCGAGAGACTGTCAGTTCCACCTGCTGAGTCATAGCCGATGCCAAATAGCGTCCAGGGAAATAACCTTCGGTTGCTTCAGGGCAAACCCCTTAAACACAGAGGACACCGGGGAAAACTCTTGTCCCACTGCAGCTACTTCACCTCGCTGAGTAAGATGTGTCCCTTCCACAGCCGGACCTCCAACCACGGGAGCAATCCCGGGTTCCAAATGCTGACCGCCAGTTTCCTCCTCGGGCGAGACCCGCTCCAGAGACGCCGCTCTCACACCCTTAGGTGAAGCCGCACTCACTCTCGCGAGAGGAAGCATCGGACTATCGATCCGGATCGGAGGATTCCGTTCGTCGGGGGAGAGAGACACCTCCAGGGCAAGCAGCTCCGAGTCCACCTCAACCTGGGCTGCAGCGCCCACTTGAATCTCCCCAGTCTGTTGCTCAGACAGATGAACAAAACGATCCATCAGACCAGAGGTAACCGCAGGCTTAGGCTCCGCGGGAAGAGCCTTCTGCCTGCCCTTCCGCTTTGGCATGCTCTCACTAGGAAAACGCTATCGCCGCCATCTTAGATTACACCCACTCCCCCTTCAATCAATTTTTAATGTATTTTGAAGAGAAAGTAATACAATCAGAGCTCAGGATATGAGTCGCATAGATCAAGCTGGTTCTTCTTTGTTTTTGTTCCTTCTAGTAATTGTATTCATGAATTTAGATCACCGTCTTATAGATTTGAATGCAACTTTGAATAACATAAAATACATGTTGTATTCATTGGACCCCTGTACATCGTGGGTTGATAAGAGATATGAGGTTGGATCTTAGTTTTTTCCAGCTTAAAATAATCAATACCTCACTAGTGGAGGGTCATTTTCTTACATTACTAATGGAAGTGTTAATTTTCTCATTGCTAAAGAATGCTAAACTAGTCCCTGAAGATCTCATTATTGTTCAGTCTTACACTTGCCACTGTTAGTTAGGATTGCTAAGAGAGAGATCAAATTAAATGAATATGTAGAGGAGGTAACTTTCAGGAGTTTACATAGTATAGAGAGAGTTCTCGTTGCTTTAATGGACACTTTAATTCATTGAATGAAAAATAGCTCCCCACAGTATTGAAATTATTAGATTCTGTATCAGTGTGGCCTTGATACAGTTGATCATTCCATTCTTATCACCATTTGGAGCATTTTGGCTTAACTGGCCGAATATACTGTATGTCATTTTTGTTTGACCAGCAGCGTTTTCAAAACAGCATCACAGACTGTGCTTTCAGGGTACCACGAGGCTTGGTAATGTCGCCATTCCTATTCAGTTTCTATCTAAGAGCCTTAGCTGATCTGATTTCTAACGTTCAGATCTAGCCTCCCTATCAGTCAATTTCCAGGACTCTGAAGGATAAGTTCTAATTTGCAGGATTTTAAGATCCAGGTGACAAACCTGATGAAACGATTTGAAGAAAGGGGTGACTCTAACCATATATGGAGGACTGCATATAAATGCGTCTGATATGCAAATCAAGAAGTACTAAGTAATTATCGAGGGCATGAATCCCAATGAAAGCTCCCATTTTCTGAAAATTCTTCTCAGATCTCTAAAGCCATTTATAAATTTTGGCATGTTTTGGACCTCCATGACCCATTTTCTGAACAGTCTACTGTGGCATATAAATGGGCAAGGAACTTGTTGTTATTGAATGATGTATTTTTCTGTCTCTTGTTAGTGGGTATTTAACCTGTTGGTAATAGATAAAGACCTACATGGCCCATCAAGCCTCCTCAACAAGGTTGTTAGGGCTGCACCTGCCTCAGAGTACGAGGGTTACCTTCACATGCTTTGTTTCTGGGGCTATACTTATCTTGCGGTGCAGATTATTTTTCCATATGCTTTTGCATTTGGGGTTGTACCTGTTGCATAGTACAGGTTACTTTCCCCATGTTTCTGATTTTGGAGCGATATCTGCCACGTAGTGCAGTTTACTGTTCCCATGCTTTTGATTTTAAAACAAACTGAATGAGAGTGAGTAAGAGTAATGAAGGAATGACCAAGTGAATTTCTAATTGGCAGAAGAATGAATTTAGGAAAAAATAAATACTTGCCAGGAAAACTAAGGGATATGTTTACTAAAGCAGTTAGAATTTTGCAGCTAATACAGCGCTTTTGTGCAAATAGTGCCACATTAGCTGCAAATACGCTATCTGTTGAAAGTCTGCAAAGCATTTTCACAGCACATAGCGCACCAAAATTGCAGAGAACATAACCTGGCAATCTCATATTTCAGCTACTTGAGCACCCTGGAATGTATGCCATCTGGTCCCGATGATTTGCTACTCTTTAATTTATGAAATAGTTGAGTGACATCTTCCCAATTTATCAAGATTTGTTTTAATTCCTCTGATACATGACCTGTAAATATAATTTCTGGCATGGGTAAGTTTCCTACATCTTCTTCAGTAAAGACTGAAGCCTTCCGCTTACCCATAACAAGGCATTGGGAGGTGCTGGAGGAGCAGGCCCGGTCAAGGAGCCTATGAATCTCCATGTACAGCCTGTTGCTTTGCCTTCCGCTGTATTTTCGCTTTGCTTCTTTCCACAACTGTGAGTAATTCTTGGGATATTGAAACCTCCTTGAGTTCCGGTTGCCCTACACCTCCACCCCAGCCTTCTTCTATGATAGGCTTGTCTGCTCCAGATGCTAATAGTGGTTCTTAGAGAGCCATGTCTTCTCCACCTGCAAGCAAGCACTCTCCGCGATCTCCCTCCCTCTTGGGCTCCTTGGCTGGTGTTTGGTACCCCAAGGCAGTTTCTCTTGTATCACTGAGGTTTCCTTGAGGGATAAGAACATAACATAAGAACATAAGATATGCCATACTAGGTCAGACCAAGGTCCATCAAGCCCAGTATCCTGTTTCCAACAGTGGCCAATCTAGGTCATACGTACCTAGCAGTTTCCCCAAAAGACACAGGTTCCACAATGCTTGTACTGGGTCAAGCATTGATATCCTGGGTCCCTTCTTAATAATGGTTTATGGACTTTTCCTCCAGGAACTTGTCCAAACCTTTTTTTACCTTGTTTGGGGTAAGCTGTCAGGAGTGGAATCGATATTGACTTGGACTATGGGTCAATTGTGCAAGTTTTCTGAGACGTCTGTGGACAAATTTAAACAGCGGGACTCTTTAATTTCCTCTTAGAGTCTCGTATAATGAAACTTGAGGGCTCTTAGCCCTCATTGCAGTCTCTAGTGGGGGTAATAGTTAAGGATAGTTTGGTTATTCATACCAAACTAAAGGCAATGGAGAATCAATTAAGGGCAAGGAATTTGTGATTCCTGAATTTTCCTGTGATGTGGCTTCTGTCCCCCCTCGAGCTGCTGAAAAAGTATTTGAAAGAAATTTTGTTGTTTAGTAATGTTGATGCACTAGTTATTTCTAAATTATTTTATGTTTTGAAGGGGATTCGGGTAGAAGTGTCCGAAGGAGAGGAGTTGGATTCCATTGTCTCTCTGGACAACCTTGATTTGACCACTTTTCTTGATACCTCTCAGGACATTGCCATCATGCTGTTCTCCTTTTATCTGCAGCCATATTCCATCCAGGAGGAGAAACACCTACACACCCTCAACGGCATACATGCATTACAGATCTACATTGAGAGAAATGCTCCCCTTTGGAAGGGGACCCAACTCCATCTCCTTTGACTCCAACAAGCTGGGGTGCCCATTCATGAAAAGGACTCTCTCACAATGGATCTCTGCCTGCATTGCTCTCTGCTAGGCACAGGCCAGTGTACAGCCACCTGGGTCCATCCACGCCCACCAGCTCAGAGCCATGGTAACCATCTTGGCAAATCTCAAGGAGGTCTTGGTACGGGACATCTACAGAGCCGCAATCTAATCCTCCATAAGCACCTTACAGTGACACTACTGCCTGGACCTCCTAGCACACATGGACAGCACCTTAGGTCGCTCCATCCTCGATGCAGCCATATTGGGTACAGACAAGGACTAACCCAGGGATGGCCCATAATGCCTGGCCCAGAACCTGCACTCAAACTCAGATTATAATACACACTGTCACCTTTATCTGTGTTTCCAGTGTTAGTGCCATTACCATCACAGTAGTCCACCGGGGCACATTATTCCACAGTTCGGCCACAAACCTTTGTTCACACATTGTATTCGGTTGTCACCATTGTATAGTACAACCGTTGTATAGTTCTGCCACCACTGTGGCCACATTACTGTTGTTTGCGATATTCTGTTGTTTGCAATCCAAGGCTATGTTTGTAATAAAGGCATCTTTTATATGCCCGCCGGGTACCCACCACCTCTGTCCTACCACTTGATCCATTGCAGCCGCAGCTATGAAGTCACCAGTTGTGGCTGACTCATCCTACTTGTCCATGGAGAAAGCAAGGTTACTTACCTGTTATGGAGGCTCTCCATAGACAGCAGGATAAGTCAGTCACACGTTCCCGCTCATCTCCCCTGGATGAAGGAGCAAGCACACTCCACGACGCCCACCTTCCTACTTACAAGGACTCCACTGTGGACAGACTGGACCAGGTAGGGGCAGGCTGGTGGATAGGGCTCACTGGCACATGCTCAAAAAGGTTTACCTTCCTGAGCTCTGGGAAGCCACTTCCATCTGGATGGTGTCATCAGATGACATCACCAGGTGTGGCTGACTTATCCTGCTATCCACAGAGAACCCTCATTACAGGTAAGTAACCTCACTTTCTAGACACCTTTACAAAGAGGGCTTCCAGTTAGGAGGCAAGAAATCTGTGAAATCATTTTAAATAGATGTTAAAATCAAGTGACAGATCAAAGAGACAATTTATAAAGCTCCCTCTATCTAACCATGGGCTATGTGAATTACCCAGGAAATTGTTAAGAGATTACCTTAGAAGCACAGATCAGAGCACTGTGCAGCAACCAAGCTTTCACTGTTTCTTTCCCTTCCACCCACCCGAGGCATAATCTTAACTTTATAGGCTCTTAAACCTATTAAAGAGAAGGAGGTGGTTAAATTCACGTTCAGGTTCAGCTGGTTATTCTCATCAGGAACAGAATAATTAAGGCCCTGAAATTAATTAAGGAAGGCCCTAAAATTAATTAATCTTGAGGTGAACAAAGTCCATTAAACGTATTAGATGTATTGGTACAAGTATCCCTAGCAACTATAAGTAAGTAAACAACTTAAATATCTAAACAAATCCTTAAAACTAAGATGCAGACAGCAGTCCAGCAGTGAGATAGGGTCTATCCAGTCTTTTGAATTGAGTGTCACATGTACGATTTTCTCCCATTTGGTGAGAGATCTTATGTATGCACTAGGTGCAAGGAGCGCTTTGCTCTCAAGGAACAAGTCCAATCTCTGGAAGTCAGAGTAGCAAACTTGGAGGAGCTAAGGAAGACAGAGAGGTATATAGACAAAACCTACAGGGACATAGTACTGAAGTCTCACCTCCAGTCTAGCAGCTTCTTTGTTGACATGGAGAAGTGAAGTCATGTGAAAGGAGAGCATTACCTTAGTGTGGCAGGGATTGATCCTGTAGCTAGGACCTGTCCTCTAGATGATGCAAAATCCTCTCGCATCGAGGTGGTTTCTCCAGGACCATGTGCATATGAGGGAAGGGTTAGGACAGCCGTTATAGTTGGTGATTCGATTATAAGGCATGTAGATAGCAGGGTGGCTGGTGAACATGAATTTTGCCTGCTAACATGCCTGCCTGGTTCGAAGGTAGTAGACTTCATACGCCATCTATATACGATTTTAGTGCTGGAGAGGAGCCTGCTGTTTTGGTACATGTTGGTACCAATGAGATAGGAAAATGTGGGAGGGAGGTTTTGGAGGCCAAATATAGGTTTCTAGGTAGGAAGATGAAATCCAGAACTTCCAGGGTAGCATTCTCAGAAATGCTTCCAGT
The DNA here is from genome assembly GCA_033557465.1 of Ichthyophis bannanicus. Taxonomy (NCBI): domain Eukaryota; kingdom Metazoa; phylum Chordata; class Amphibia; order Gymnophiona; family Ichthyophiidae; genus Ichthyophis; species Ichthyophis bannanicus. The sequence goes on along the minus strand of CM066031.1, from coordinate 222,347,590 downwards.
TCCATGCACAGGACCCAAAAGGCAGGCAGAGCTTCGGAATCTCAAAGCATGGATGAGAAGATGGTGCAAGGAACAAGGTTTTGGATTTCTTAGGAACCGAGCAATATTATGGGGAAAGGAGGGGCTTTTCTGAAAGGATGGTCTCCAACTTAACCAGAATGGAACCAGGCTGCTGGCATTAATCCTTAAAAAGAAGATAGAGCAGCTTTTAAACTCAATAAGTGAGAAGCGGACAGTAGCACTTGAGCGCATGGTTCGGAAGGATGTATCCTTGAAGGATATTAGCAAAAGAGGGAAGTTAGGGCATCCTGATAGAGAGGTTCCAATAAAGATAAAAGGAACACTGTGATATCTGGTACAATGCGATACCTGGGTGCAAATTATATCACAATGATAGAGTAGATCAAATTGATGGAGAGGTTGCACTATGTTAGAGAGGACATTGAGTCACACAGGATTAAAGTTTTGCAGGAAACAAAATACACTGTAGAATCTCTATGAATTGAAATACCATGTAAAAAGGGGAAGGAGATGGCAGTGGGGGTATACTACTGACCGCCTGGCCAGAATGAACAAATAGATGATGAAATGCTCAAAGAAATCAGGGAAGCTAACAAAAGTTACAACACAGTAATAATAATGGGAGATTTCAATTACCCCAGTATTGATCAGGTCAGTGTCACGGCAGGACATGCTAGAGGGATAAAGTTTCTAGAAGAAATCAATGACTGCTTCTTGGAGCAGCTGGTTCATGAACCGACCAGAGGGGAAGCCATTTTGGACCTAGTCCTTAGTGTAACACAAGATCTGGTGCAAGAGATAATGGTGTTGGGGCCACTTGGCAATAGTGATCATAGCATGATCACATTTGATTTAATTAATAAAGGAGGGATGGTAAGGAAATCCACAGTACTACCTTTTAACTTTCGAAAGGGAGACTATAATAAAACGAGGAAAACAGTTAAGAAAAAACTAAAAGGAGCAGTTGCAAAGGTTAAAGATTTACATCAAGCATGGCTGTTGTTTAAAATACTATCTTGGAAGCCCAGACTAGCTGTATTCCATACTTTAAGAAAAGTGGACCGAAGCCCAAAAAAACTGCTAACATGGTTCAAAGGTGAAGTCAGAGAGGCTATTGTTGCCAAAAAAGCATCTTTCAGGAAATGGAAAAAGGAGTAAAATGACAAAAACTGGAAACATCATAACCTGTGTCTTTTGGGGAAACTGCTAGGTACGTATGACCTAGATTGGCCACTGTTGGAAACAGGATGCTGGGCTTGATGGACCTTGGTCTGACCCAATATGGCATGTTCTTATTTTATGTTCTTATAAGCACTGGCAAGTTAGATGCAAGGCACTAATTAGGCAGGCAAAGGGAGAATTTGAAAAAAAGCTTGCTGTGGAAGCAAAAACATAATAAAAATCTTTTCAAATACATTTGTAGCAAAAAACCTGTGAGAGAGTCAGTTAGACCATTAGATGATAAAGGGGTAAAAGGGGCACTAAGAGGGACACTAAGAGGGGACAAGGTCATAGTGGAGAGTCTGAATGAATTCTTTGCCTCAGTCTTTACTGAAGAAGATGTAGAGAAATTACCCATTACTGAAATGGTATTTAAAGATGATGCATCGGTACAATTGAAAGAAATATTGATAAACCAGGAAAAGGTATTACAACTATTTGATAAACTGCAGAGTACCAAATCACCTGACCGAATGGTATACATCTAATGGTGTTGAAAGAACTGAAATACAAGATTGCAGAGCTACTATTAGCAGTTTCTGAACTATCATTAAAATCATCTGTAATAACTGAAGATTGGAGAATGGCCAATTTAAGGCCAGTTTTTAAAAAGGGTTTCAGGGGTGCACTGGGAAATTACAGACCGGTGAGCCTGACATCAGTACCAGGCAAAATGTTAGAAACCATTATAAAGAACAAAGTTACTAAGCATGTAGATAGTTTTGGTTTAATGGGAGAAAGCCAACATGGCTTTCAGCCAAGGAAGGTCTTGTCTTACTAATTTGTTGTATTTTTTTGAAGGTGTGAATAAACAGGTAGACAAAAGTGAGCCGGTTGATTTGTATATCTGGATTTTCAGAAGGTCTTTGACAAGGTCCCTCATGGGAGACTCTTGGTGAAATGAAAAAGTCATGGGATAGGAGGCAGTGTACTATTGTGGATCAGGAACTGCTTAAAAGATAGAAGGCAAAGGGTAGGGCTAAATGGCCAATTTTCCAGATGGAGAAAGGTGAATAGTAGAATACTCCAGGGATCTGTGCTGGGTCTGCTCCTTTTTAACATATTCGTTAATGACCTGGAAATGGGAATAATGAGTGAGGTAATCAAATTTGTAGATGAAACAAAATTATTCAAAGTTGTTAAAAACCAAGAGGATTGTGAAAAATTGCAAGAGGACCTTGATAAATTGGAAGACTGGATGTTCAAATGGTAGATGAAATTTAATGTGGACAAGTGCAAAGTTATGCACCTAGGAAAGAAAGACCCAAACTATGGTTACACGATGCAAGGTTCCACATTAGGAACCACCACCCAGAAAAAAGATTTAGGCATCATCGTGGACAATACTTTGAAACCCTCTGCCCAGTGTGCACTGGTGGCCAAGAATTCAAATAGAATGCTAGGAATCATAAGGAAAGGAATGGAGACTAAAACAAAGGATACTATAATGCCTCTGTATCATTCCATAGTGTGACTACACTTTGAATATTGTGTGCAATTCTGGTCGCCATATCTTAAAAAAGATATAGCGGGATTAGAAAAGATACCAAAATGGTAAAGGGGATGGAAGGATACCCCCTATGAGGAGAGGCTTAAAAGGTTAGGCGTCTTCAACCTGGAAAAGAAACGACTGGGGGGATATATTACAGATGTCTATAAATTAATGGATGGAATGGAATGGGTAAATGTAGATCAATTGCTTATGTCATCAAAAAGTAGAAAGACTAGGAGACATGCAATGAAGCTACAGTGTAATTTGTTTAAGACTAATAAGAGAAAATATTTTTTCACTCAACGCGTAATCAAACTCTGGAATTTGTTACGAGAGGATGTAAAAAAAGCTGTTAGCATAGCTAGGTTTAAAAATGTTTTGGACAAGTTCCTGGAGGAAAGGTCCATAAACCATTATTAAAGAGGACCAGGGAAATCCACTGCTTACCCCGGGACAAGCATTGTGAAAGGTTTGTGCCTTTTTGGGAACCTGCCAGGTACTTGTGACCTAGATTGGCCACTCATTGGAAACAGGATACTGGGCTTGATGGATCTTGGTCTGACTCAGTATGGCATTTCTTATGTTCTTACTTAGTTTGAGTTTGAAGTGAACAATAGCGAAAGTGTGAAATGTACTAAGCGTTTTTCCCAGAGACCCATAGGTAATTTTCTAAACTTTTTCTGTATGTAAAAGTCTGATTTATGTGCATCCAAGGCCTCTTAAATAATTAGGCCAGATCTAAAAGTACAGATGGGGCTTTTTTATTAGTGTGCTAAGCAGTTTTTATATGCAGTAACTGCATGCTAGAGCCCATGGTGACAGTTATCACAGGGATATCACACAGGGGCATCACAGTTAACACACATGGATTCACGCATTATCACTCATGCTTTGGGATGCTGAATGGGTGCAGTAGGAGTGGACCATGGTGTGGTGAGCACACTGCCAGTAGCATTGGCGATGCATCACATGCTATCAATGTTGCAATTAGCATAGGTGCTCCTAATACCTGTGCAATAGTTGGTATCTCACCCTGCATTAGGGGCAAATTTGTATGTTAACTGTTAGGAATATTGTGTTCAAAAATTACCATGGAGGCTTTGCAACTAATGCACATTAGTTTTGTGCTTAACATGCATTAGGTGGAGAAAGCTAACACTCTTTAGTAAAAGGGCCCCTTGAAAAGCATTCTTGCAGCATACTTACATTCACATTTGCTCCCAAGCAGGCAGAAATGTCAGACCCACGATCTAAGAGCTAGTTCTGTAAGATCTGTGTTAGTATTTCAGAAAGACACATAGGTGCTTAGGGGCCCATTTCCAGGACGTGGGTTGAGGGACTGCAAACTTCCCCTCAGATGATCCAGGCATTGAAGAAAGCCCTTGATGCCATCAAAATACCTTTGGGGGCCGATGCCCCTAACACCAACTGCCCCACAGAAACCAAATTTCCGGTGGCACAGCAGCCCTGATCCACCCACCCAATAAAAAAAAATCTGTGTTGGAACAGTGGCCCTGATCACCCACCCACCCAATAAAAAAAAGCCCCTGGTGGCTCATTGGCCCCAATCTCACGTACCCAATAACAGAAGGCCCAGTGGCTCCCGCTCCATCTTCAAGGTACCGGGAGGGTGGGTGGAGGGTTTTGAGGGGCCACCGAACCACCGGGCCTTTTGTTATTGAGTGGGTGGGATTGGAGCAGCTGGGCCACCAGGGATTTGGTTTCTGTTGGAGGGTCGTGTCAGGGGCACCAGACCCCCGACAGTATTTTGATGGCATCGGGGCTTTCTCTTATGCCTGGATCATCTGAGAGGAAGTTTAACAATTCACCTCAGATGATCCAGGCATCAGGGAGAGCCTCCTGCCATCGAAATAATGATCATCTGAGGTGAACTGTCAAACTTCCCCTCGGATGACCCTGTTTCTATGGAAAAGCATGCCAAATTTGCACCAACTTCTGTGTGCATGCATTTGGCTTGCTCTCCCAGTTTAATGATGACATTTGTGCAATAGTTTAATGCTTGGATAATTTGCCTATGTGCCTATATCTGCATGCCAGCGTTGAAGTCACACACTATTGGCACCCTGCATAGACATGTACATCACTAATAGCATGCGGCTTCAGCGCTGACTTTCTGCATCAGCCCCTTTGGCCAGACAGCATGATGTCCAGCTAAAATTGATACATTTAAATTTAGGAAAGGCCAGAAGTGTTCTGGAGTGGGGCCAACATTTGTCTGGACTGGGCAATATTTAGTCGCTATTTAGATAAATGTATCCATTTAGGAGGACAGCACAAATAGTGGCCCCAGCATAAACGGATAAGTGGTTTGGCCAAAAGGGATTGGGAGCCGAATAGCGGGCATCAAGATAAGTGGATAAATCTGCCTTTCTTTATGCCTCCAATATACATAACATTGAGAAAGACAAGAGAAAAATGGATTGAGAAGACATAAGAATGGCTATTTTCAAAGCCCTTTACCCATGTAGATCCTAGATAGCTATTTACCAATTAAAACGGCTTAGCTGAAAGTCACCCTCATAAGCCCTGATAAAGTAAGTGTGGCTTTTGATAGCATGCAGACTTTTAGTACGCTGTGGAGAGATTTTTTGAGAATGTGTTTATGGGAGAGAAGGAAAATAACCTATATACATGACATTTTCACAGATATTTGAGATTTTTATGTTGGCAGCCAGAATGGGGCAAAATGAAGAAGGGCAGAGTAGAGATGTGCTTTTGGTTGAAATGAAAGCTAGCACACACCATTCATGCATGCGCAAATAGTGTGTGTTATTTTCCTAATAGTGCACACGCTCATGAAAGGGCATGCACTATTGCTCAATAGTGCACACTATTGAGGAAAAACAATACGAGATGTTAAAAAAGACAAACAAACAAGCAAAAGATTTTGCTCTGCACACTCCTAATGCAGAGTAGACAGCGATTTTTAATGTGTGCATATTACACTAGTTAATACAAAGTACACTCACTGATAGCATTCAAGTGGTATTGAAATGTTCTCCCTTGGGGAATGTGGGCCTGCAGCTATTTTTCATTGTATGTTCCTCCTGACATACTGTTTGTGCATATCTCTTTAGATATATGTGCAAGTGTATGTATGGCTGTGTGTCTTTATCCACACCCACAGATAAGGTGAACGTTGATAGTCTGCTAATTCTGTCAAACTTATTTTAACTTTTCACTGATAAAGTGACCAACCGTCCCGTATTATACGAGACAGTCCTATATTTTAAGGATTTGTCCCTGGAATCATATTACTTTGGTCGGGATGCCTAAATGTCCCCTATTTTAAAACATGGGTCCCACTCCTTGACTCCTCCACATTTGTAACAGCAAACCTCTCCACTCCAGCTGAAATTTTCAAAGGGAAACTATTTATATGAGACTATTTCCATCAGAGACACAGGCACATATACACATGCATGTACTCTGTTGTACTTCAGTCACACACACATGCACATGCATTCATCCAACCCCAATCCCCCAAATCAGGTACACACATGCACACTAGCACTTTTCAGACAGACAGATTCTGTCTCTGATTGCCTACTGGTGCTGTGCTGCTTCTGCACTCCTCTACTTCAGTGCCCCCAGTTCTTGCTTTTGCTATCAGTTCTTTTTCTCAGCCTGCAATAGCCTCCTCACATTTTGCCCCATTCCTCTTACATTTCTACCCTTTCTCAGCAGCCCCACTCACCCCTACCAAGAAACCCACTTATTCCACTGATTTTCTCCCAGACCCTGTGCGGAAAATCAGTCTACCCTTCCTGTGACTAGTGCAGCTTTTTCATTGGCTGGAACCTACCACTTACTCTGCACAGTGAGGGGGGAGCACTGGCGAGCTGCAGAGCTAAACTCTAAAAAATACCCAGACAATTTAGACATCATTCTAAGACAGTTTGCAAAGTTGTAGAATCCTAAAATAATTTAGATGGTTGGCAATCCTAAACTCCTGTGTCCTCAGCACATCTGACAAATCTGGCTCTGCTTCCTCCCCAGGGCCTAGGCAACCATCAGTCAGACACAGCCAGCCAATATTTATTTATTTATTTATTTTATTTACATTCTCTTATATACCGCGCTATTCTGCATCAGTGCGGTTTACAATGAACAAACTGAAATTACATTGAACAGGGCATTATAACTTGGAGATAACTATTTTACAGGGAACATGGGAACAACAGGGAGCAAGGGGAGGTGGGAGCAGTAGCTAGGCAAACATGCTCACATCACCCCCATTCTTGAATCCCTCCATTGGCTCCCCATCAATTCCCAAATAAAATATAAAGCCATAATGATGGCTTTCAAAATTCAACACAACCAATCTGCTGGCTGCCTAATAGACCTAATCCGAAGAGCCCCTTACAACAGATCAAGAAGAACACAGTATCAAAACCCCCTTGCAAGCTCCACATCTCTCAGAATACCCTAAGGAGAGCATTCAAATGCTACATACCATCACTCTGGAACTCTCTCCCACACCTCCTGAGAGCCACCACAGACGTCACTGACTTCTGGAAGCTCTTGAAGACTCACCTATTTACGGAACACTTCCATATTTGTTGATATGGAAGGACAGACTAGATAGGCCATGTGGTCTTTTTCTGTCATCATTTTTCTATGTTTCTATATCTCACCAACAATGTAACGTATTGACTACCATGCCAGATAGACCTGAAATTCTCAGGCACCCACAGAGCTCAAACTCCATGTAAATAGTTAAAATTGTTAAGTGTAAACACAGTTAACATCTCTTGTATATAGTTCTGAAAAAGCGTTTTACGTAAACAAAGTTCTCTTCTATGTAAACTGCCTTGAGAATCTGAAAGGTGGTATATAAAAAAAAAGTTAAGTAAATAAATAAATAAATAGATACCTTCCTTTCTTCCTTGTCCTGCAGCTCTGGAGTATGGTGTTTGGGTTTTTTTGCTACAGATATACAGACCTACAGGAGAAAATATTGGGAGTGCACAAGCACTCACAGCACCCACAGAGCTGATGCCAATGATCCTGGGTACAACATCAGTATCAATATCACAGTCATTGGTCATCTGATTTCATTGATTCTGTCATCTGTGTAGGCTCTTAGCCTGGAGTGCATGTTTCTATTTTGTTTTTAGACATTATTTTCATTTTTAAATGCCAAAAAGAAAGTGTGTTTTAATGACCAGTTACAAATTGAATACCTATTCATTAGAAACATTCTGGTGATAGCACACTGTTTTGTAACAAATGCCGGTCTTCCTTTTCAATCGCACATGCAGGAAAAGGTGACATTGTTCATCACCTAAGGACAGAGAAACACAAGACAGCAGATGTAAGTGCTTCTTCAAGTAGAACTGTGACTTCTTTTTTTAAAAGTCAAACTTTTGATGAAAAAACTCAGTCACTGGCTACAACTGAGGGTATATGGGCTTAGCACTGTGTTGTCTACAACCATTCTTTTCGGTCATCAAACTGTACTTCAAAGTTGTCGAAAAAATGTTTTGATGAAAAATACTCTTGTGCACGAACCAAAATGGAAGCAATCAGCTGTAATGTTTTCAAACCTGACTCTATTGATTCCCTCAAGAGAGACCTTTCTGAGACACGTTTCTTAACAGTTTTTGTGATTGTTCAAACCATGGAAGCATTAAAGTGTGTCCTATTAGTAAGGTACTTTCCTGAGAAATGGGTTCAAGTAAAGTTCTTGATGTCCATGAAGTTAAAGGCAAAACCTCAGACATTCTTTCCAAGTGCATTTTGAATACAGTTGAGTCCGAAAAGCTACGATCCAAAGTTTTGGCACTGTATGCCGACAATACCTATTGCAATATTGGTGGGGCCATTAGGAGGGGTAGTAGCAATATTTTCTACAAGCTGCAAAATGATTTAGAGAGTAATTTAATTGGTGCAATCTGTGCAGCTTACATTGCTCACAATTGTATCAGCACTGCTGCTGAATGCCTGCCATTTGACATTGAAGTTATTGTTGATAAGATATTACAGTGAGAATGGAAGAACGTAAAGAGATGTGTGATTTTATTGAGAGTATCAAATGCTCCTCAGATATAGTAACAGTAGGTGGCTGACTTTACTACCAGCCATAGAGAGGTTAATTAAAATGTTCCAACTAGTGAAATAATATTTTCTGAGCCATGAAAAATGGCCAGTTATCATCAAAAGATTTTTTGAAAATGAATCAGCAGAAGTTTGGCTGTACTTTCTTCACAGTCAGGCAGTAATTTTCCAAAATCTGATTTTAAAAATTGAGTCTCAAAAAATCTCAATGATAGAGGTGGCTGGAATAATCAGTGACCTTAGAAACAAGTTAGTAACTAGGAAGAATGAAATGCTTCTGCCTCTGACGATCAGATAGAAGAGGCAGCATTAGTGATACAAATTTCAATCAATTTAACATAATAACATATGGGGTCATTCCGAGACACGAATAGTGGGGATGGATGTCCATCCCCGCTATTCGGGCCCTTTCCCAATCCCGTCTACCTTCCCTGTGTGTTGTATGGGGAAGATAGACGGGGTTGGGAAAGCGGCAGATCGGGAGTGATGTTAGGGCGGGCAGTGGGCAGTCATTGGAGCCGGTGGATTGAACGGGGAACTTAGTGGGTGGGGAATGGCGGGCCCAGAGCACGGTAAGGGCAGGGGAGCAGAGGACATTTCCTGCAGCCCAATCTTGGCTTTAGAAGGCCAAATCGTGGTTCGGGCTACAAGGAAAGCAGCATTGGAGCTGGCAGCTGGGGATCATGACTTTTCAATGGAGCCACGGTGCCATGACAACCAGATGCCATGGCATCATGGCTTCATTGGAGAGCCTTGACTGAGCTAGCTGGGCAAGGTCTGTATGTGCAGGCCAGACTGAATCGGGGTCCTGGCCTGCACATACGGGCCTGGTCGCAATTCTGATCCTGCGGGGCTATACGTGCCCTGTGGGATCAGAAATCGCGGCATCCTCTGTGCGTCTGGTTCTGACCGGGCACACGGAGGACCGACACGTCGATGCAGATCGTCCCTCCCCATGCCTGTGTTTAGGGGTGTACTCACCGTTCCGTGTAGGTCACCCCTATTTGTTGAGATATGAGAGATAGTTATGTTTATTTTGATTTTTTCCTGTTGCTATAAAGGGATCCACTGTGTCTGTCCCATGCCATTTTGAATTCTGTCACTGTATTTTCTCCCACCACTTCCATCGGGAGGGCATTCCAAGCATCCACCACCCTTTCAGTGAAAAAGTATTTCCTGACATTGCCTTTGAATTTACCCCCTTGCAGCTTCATGTTATGCCTTCTAGTTTTACTGTTTACCCGTCATATCTCCCTGTCCCTCCTCTCCTCCAGAGTGTACATATTTAGGTATTCAAGTCTCTTCTCATAAGTCTTCTGACGCAGGTTCCAAATCATTTTGATTGCCTTCCTCTGAACTGTTTCCAGTCTTTTTATATCCTTTGAGAGATATGGTCTCCAAAACCCAATGCAATATTCCAAGTGAGGCCTCACCAGTGACTTGTACAGTAGCATTAGTACTGCTTCCTTTCTGCTTCTAATTCCTCTCTGTATGCAACACAGCATCTTTCTGGCTTTTGCCATTGCCTTGACGCACTGTTTCGCCATCTTGAGATCCTCAGAAACGATCACTCTGAGGTTCTTCTCCTGGTCTGTGCACACTAACCTCTTGTCCCGTCTCGCGTACAATTCCTTTAGATTTCTGCTTCTCAAGTGCACGACACTGCAATTCTTCACATTAAATCTTAACTGCCAAGCATTAGACTATTCGTCCAGTTTTTTTAGATCTTTCCTCATGTTATCCATTCCCTCAGGAGAGTCCACTCTGTTGCAAATTTTCGTGTCATCTGCAAAAAGACAGACTTTCAGTCCTTCAGCAATATCACTCACAAATACATTGAACAATACCAGTCCCAGAACCGACTGGGGCACACCGCTGATCACCTTCCTTTCATCTAAGTGAGTTCCGTTTACCATCACCTTCTGTCGTCTGTCAGTCAACCAATTTCTGATCCAATTCACCACTTTGGGACCCATCCCCAAGCTGTTGAGGTTATTGATAAGTCTCCTATGAGGAACAATATCAAAGACGTTGCTGAAATCCAGGTACATGACATCCATCGCATGCCCTTGAATCTGTGTCATCTTTCTACAACATGTGCATTGATTACCTGGGTCAGTGGACTGGTCACTTCCAGGAGATCGGGAGACAACAGTGGACTCTCCTTCAAATACAGTTAGAGTGATGTGAGCTAGAGTTTTCTTTAGAATACGTGTTGTCTACAAGACCCAGCCTAGAGTCAGTAATAAATGATACTGAACATTTGTTTCTGAAGAAAAAGTTTATGATTGGAAAAAAACAGACACCACAGTTGACGAAAATAGAAGGAGGTGTTTGGACACCTCAAAAGTAATGAGTTACCATATAAAAATATATGCAAACTGGTTGAACTTTTTTTATGTTTGCCAGGTTCCAATGCTCTACCTGAAAGGTGCTTTTCAATCATGAACAAAGTGTGGTTTACAGAAAAAACCCAACTGCGTGTATAAACTCTCAAATGTCTAATGATTGTAAAGAACAATTTTGAGTTGAGTTGTCGCAAAGTTTTTAATTATCTTAATGGAAATATTTATTTTATTTATGTATTTATTTATGTGTCTTTTATACCACCCTATCATGTAATCAGGGTGGTTTACATTATAAAGAACAGTATTACATTATAACATGTTAAACAATTAAAAGTAATAGATGTGGATGATTAGTTAATAGCTCTTTTGATAACATACTTACAATACCCAGATGTAATAAAGACCTAAAGTGTTCATATTTTAAATCCTTTCTTTGTTTCACTATCAATTCTTTGTTACCTGGTGTAGTGGGGGGGGGGGGGGAGGGGGAGAAGGATAAAATTTGTTAATATTGAATGGGTTTTTGGCTTTTATGTTGGGTGAATGTTTATATTTTCTTCGTTGCTGCCAAAGTGCTCAATGAATAGGAATGTTTTGAATTCGGTATGGAAGGTAGCCAAATCGGTTATAGATCTAGGTTTATCTGGCAATGTGTTCCATAAGGATAGGGATAAGTATTCAAAAGCCCTATTACTGGTGTGTTGTTTCATTTTGTGGTAGTCAGCTGGTATTGCTAATGTATTTATCATTCGTCCTCTCCGTTGGCGATCATTAGGCATTATCCTAATTAAATGTGATAGAGTTGTGGGAACTATATTTCTGATCATTTTAAAAGTGGTCATTATTATTTTGTATTTTATTCTGCTATGAACTGGTAACCAGTGAAGGGCATATAGTATTGGTGTTATGTGTTCTGTTTGGGGTGAATTGTAGATAATGTGCGCAGCCATATGTTGGGCCCTTTGGAGACAGTGTAGGGTTTCTTTAGGTAACCCATGTAGGAGACTATTACAATAGTTTATGTGTGGGAATATCATAGCCTGTAGTACTGTTGCTGTTTTGAAGAAAATTCACTCTATAGAGAAGTATAACAAGTAAGCCTGATTGGCACATTTGTAGGTAAGTAAACCTACTTAGTCGGTCTTTTTTTCACAGAGTATTTATAACCAAACGTGTACAATGAACTCCGTATAACAACTAGAAAGTAGTGCTAGTCAAACTCTAGACTGATAATGCTTATATTATTTAAACTTAAACTTATTAGGAATCATTAGACTTATTAGACCTCAGCAGGGTCGAACTAAGGAACAGACTTTATTATATGTGGAACAACGATGGATTCATATGCTCCAGACTGTCATCCCTACAGGTCTGAATGCTCGGATAGAGTGGGAGACCTGTGTATGACGTCAGTTCAGTAACGCTCCACTCATTGATAGCTCCCTTTATTTAAGGTGCGCATGTGTGGCATCTTTTACAACCGCTTAGCAGTTCAGCAATTTTTTGTGAATAGAACGCCAGCGTGTATAAGAGGTATGGATATAGTCTTTACATTGTTTTATATTTTACATTTTTACATGTTTAAGTTTTTCAGCGATGAAAGTAAAGTCTAAAAAAACTGTTTTTATATTTTAGAGCTTAGCAATCTCCCCTGATGAAACCTTGAATTGTGAAACGCCTAGTGCCTGACAGCGTTGGGAAAGACACTTAAAGCTAAGCATTGAGAAAGACATTCAAAGCTAAGCATTTTGTTTATTGTTCAATATTGAGAAAGACGTTTACAACTGAGCATTTTTTCATAGTTCAATATCGCTACAAAAATACGGTGGCTGCACTGTGGTGGTCCTTGATGTTACGGCTTGGGCGATAAGTCAGTTTACTGACGTTAGCCCGATGATACTGAGACCACGCGGCCACCCGATAAAGATTCCTAATAAGTTTAGGAGTAAGTAAACCTAGCCTACTGCTTAAAATTTTGGGTTAAAATTAAAACTGTAAACAGATGTTTTATTTTCCTTAACTTTGAACCCCCTGGCTTGATTGAGTGTCCTGTATTTGAACTTAGAAAAGATGATCAAGTTAACTGTGGAGTACTTGCTGCAATGTTCCTGATCTGACTGAAATCTGGCCATCATAGCATGAATCAGTTTAATTTTATCTCATGAAGTCAGAGTGTGAAATCCTGGAAGAGATCTTTGGTTCTGTATGTTCTTCCCTTAGTACTAGACAGGAAGAAACAGATTATAATAACCTGCATACCAACCTATATTCTCAGATATGTGGAAAGAATGGTCAATAAACAAAGGTGATGCCTTTTTATTGGACTAACTTAATGTATCTTTGACAAGATTTGAAGAGTTATCTTATCCTCAGAGCAATTTTTAGAGAAGGGACCATTCTAGAAGTAATTGGTGACATCAAAGGCTGGGGAGACAACAGCTACCTTATTCAACCTGTAGTGTGACATTTTCCAGCAAAAGCAAAGGCCTGGGAAAACATGTAGGCCTGAGGCATGTGAATAGATCTGCCCACAGCAGTGGGGCTTATAGAAATGCGAAACCGTATGCCTGCAGGCGCTTCTTCTAGCAGGGAGCTGGGACACTTGGTCTGCTTTCAGGAGGAAGGGTTGAGGAACTGATTGCAATTAAATCCATTGTTGCTCTTTTATATGGTTATTAGCCAACATGAATTGGAGAGCCAAAGTGCAAGAATTCTCACGCCTCCAACCTTCTATCCAGTTCTCTCTCAAGTACCTGTGAACAGTTAGATTTCTCTTTAGTCACAGTGTCAGGTCCCATTTTTGATCAGACAGTTTTCTAGGCTGTGAGGAATTGAAGAAGTTGCAAATATTTCTTTTTGTCTTTTACAACATTTGTTTGTGTGTTTTGGGCTAGTGTAAAACCAAGATATACAGATTAGCCAGGTCCTCTCAGCTCCAAATACCGTTTTGCCTCTACTTTCATTTCTTTCCTTTTTGTGCGAGATTTGTTATGTGGGGAGTCATACTTGGCTCAGGTTGTAAAGGAGTTATCGAGTAGAGTGACAAAAATAAGAGGCCAAATAGGGTACACTCACCCTTAGTTATCTTGAGTTTCATTTTTCACCTCCTCTACGTCAATCCTAAGCAGATCCTGTTTTTGTACCATTGCTTTCATAGAGATGTAATTTTCTTGGAGAAATTCAGAACTACAATTATGCAGTAGGAACTAGATCAACTAATTCATCTTGGTCTAAGTGAGATGGCAATTCTGCCTGACTCGTGCCTCAGAAAATGGGGTCTAGTGGTCAGTATATTTTAGTAGTTCCTGGATTAAACACCGTTTTATTTGACCACATAAAATGGATTAATTGCTAGTGGGGTTTTTTTACATATAAACTTGGAACTGGCAGATATACTACTTTCCCCAAACCTAGGGTGGGAAACTGACCAAGATCTACCAAAAGAGGCTAATTTAGTCCTGGATTTACTCCTATTGCAGGTCCAACTAAGAGCAACCAGTCACGTCAGAGACAATACACAGTAGAAGAACGTGATGTGTCCAAGGATAGAACAAAACAATCATATAATATTGAAAAGAGGCATTTTATTCACAAACCAATAGTTGGTGCCCACCCGACACAGGCCGTGTTTCGTTTAACAAAACTTCATCAGGGGTATAGGGCAACTTATTGGTTAACGCTGTAGAGATTTCCTCTTTGCAATTTTACCGGGCTCACTAAGCTGCACAAAGCGCTGCGCAAAAAACGTAAAAACGTTTTAAATTCGTAGCAATTTTTATGCCATTTGATGGAATAACGAATTTGCTACGAATTTAAAACGTTTTTACGTTTTTTGCGCGGCGCTTTGTGCAGCTTAGTGAGCCCGGTAAAATTGCAAAGAGGAAATCTCTACAGCGTTAACCAATAAGTTGCCCTATACCCCTGATGAAGTTTTGTTAAACGAAACACGGCCTGTGTCGGGTGGGCACCAACTATTGGTTTGTGAATAAAATGCCTCTTTTCAATATTATATGATTGTTTTGTTCTATCCTTGGACACATCACGTTCTTCTACTGTGTATTTACTCCTATTGCATCCATAGAAAAGTATTCTTGCTTTTACTGTGGGAAATAAGATTTATTCTGGATAGATTTGATTGATCCCACCCAACGATGCTTAATTGTAGTTACACGTAAAATAAAATGAATAAGGGGAAAGAGGAACAGGATTTGCCTTTTTCAGGAGTAGATAAAGGTAAATTGCATTTAGATACAATAGATATTTTTCCTATCCCAGAGGACTTACCTTCTACTACTACTACTACTACTACTAATCATTTGTATAGCACTACAAGGCGTACACAGTGCTGTAGGTATAGATGTAAGACATAGTCCCTTCTCATCAGAGCTTACAATCCAATCAGATGAAAAAACATCTCAAAACTGGGGATTACAATATGACAAGATGCACATAAGTAGTAGATAGGAGAATGAGGAGCATCAGAATCCAAAAGCAGCCTCAAAGAGTTGGCTCTTCAGCCTGGACTTGAATAGGGCCAGAGAAGGAGCCCGATGCACCGACTCAAGTAATTTGTTCCAGGCACATGGAGCAGCAAGATGGAATGAATGAAAGTTGGAGTTGGCAATTGTAGAAAGGGCACAGATAAAAGGGATCTGCCAGAGGAAAAGAGTTCCTGAGGAGTAGAATGAGATAAGAGAGGAAAGGTAGTGAGGAGCCGCAGAATGAATGCACTTCTAGGTAAGTAGGAGAAGTTTGAACTGGATGCGGAAATGGATAGGGAGCCAGTGAAGTGACTTGAGAAGAGGGCTTACATGTGCATAGTGGCACTGGTGGAAGATAAACCGTGTAGCTGAATTTTGAACAGATTGAAGGGGTGAAAGATGATTCAGGTAGGCCAGTGAGGAGCAGGTTGCAATAGTCAAGATGGGAGGTGACTAGTGAGTGGATGAGAGTCTTAGTTGTGTGTGTAGAAAGGAAGGGATACATTTTGCTAATGTTATAGAGAAAAAAGTGACTGATTTTAGATATCTGTTGGATCTATGCAGAGAAAGAGAGAAAACTGTAGAGTGAAAGATGACCCCAAGGTAGCGAGCTGAGGAAACAAGTAGGAGTGTAGTGTCATCCACAGAAATAAGGAAGAGAGGAAGGGAGGGAGGTGGGATTAGGGGGAAAGATAAGGAGCTCAGTTTTGGCTATGTTCAGTTTCAGATGGCGGTGAGACATCCAGGTAGCAATGTCGGATAAGCAGGCAGAGATCCAGGACTAGATTCCTGGAGATATTTCAGATGCAGAAAGGTAGATCTGAGAGTTGCCAGCATAAAGATGGTACTGAAAACCATAAGAGGAAATAAGTGCATGAAGGGACTGAGTATAGAGAGAGAGAAAAGGAGAGGCCCCAGACAGAACCATGAGGTACATCAACTGAAAGTGGGATGGCAGTACAGGAGGATCCACCAGAGTATACCCTAAATCTGAGAAGGGAGAGATAAGAAGAAAACCAGGACAGAACAGATCCTCTAAATTCAAGTGAGGACAGAGTATCGAGGAGAAGGTGTTGATAAACAATGTCAAAGGTAGCAGAAAGGACAAGTCTAAGTTTGTAACTGAGGCAATGGAGGGTTAAGTGACTTGCCCAAGATTACAAAGCATGGCAGTGGAATTTGAATCCTGGTCTCCTTGGTTTTCAGCCTACTGCTTTAACCATTAGGCTCCTCCTAAATCAATTTAGCTTACTAAAGGAAACTTTAAAAAAATCACTCTAAATTAAATTTAGTTGAAAACAGTGAGAACATGACTGCAAATCCAAAATGGAATACACTGCACCAATGTTCTCCCAAATTTTTGATGGGCATATGTCAATAGAAGCTTGTAAATTAGTAATTTGCCTACATGTATAAGTGGAGGTCGATTGCATGTCCAAAACATGGACGGGGCCCAGCTGAATCTGATTCCACAACCACGGGAGCTAGATGCAGCAGCTATTGTGGAATCGGGCACCTAGACATTCCAGCATACAGAGTAGTCCAATGTGGGGGACGTCTCCTGGGCTGCCCGATGCTCCGGCTGGTGTGCCGGTGCAGTGGCATCCCGTCACCATAGCACCAGCACATACAGCCAGAGTCAGCAAATGCCCAGACACTGCCATCTGACCCCTAGTGGAGGTCCCCTAGGTCTGGAGCTGGCGATGGGGGCTCTCTTGCGACATTGCGATGGGGTGCGTTAGGCTGCAGGTGGCAAATACCATCAGGTGGAATAAGCCGGGCAACCATCTCGGTGTGGTGGGACATAAAGAGGCCTGTCCTGAATAGCTTCAGTATATCCCGGCATCTGGCCAACTCTTGCTCCACTCCAGCACCACCTCCTCCCACCCACATCCGGTGCTCCTCACACAAATGCTCTGTACGTGTGGGGAGTGCTGGGGACAGAATCAGGTTCCGGAGCTGTGCGCGGCTTAGACTTCCAGCCAATACATCCAACCCTACTATTCGCTCCACAGAATGACCTCCATAGTGATTTTCCAAAGGCAATCTTTATGTGTGGTGATTGTAAGGAGGCATGGTTACAGTGTAGAGACAGAGTGGGCCTATAATATCATAGTAACATAGAAACATGATGGCAGAAAAAGACCAGATGGCCTATCTAGTCTGCCCTTCCATATCAACTACAATAGCTCCCTTTTTTCCTTTAGAGATCATTTGTGTTTGTCCCATGCTTTTTTGAATTCAGATACTGTCCTTGTTTCTACCATCTCCACTGGGAGACTACTCCATGCATCTACCACTTTTTCCATAAAGAAATATTTTCATATTACTCCTGAGTCTATCCCCTTTCACCCTCATCCTGTATCCCCCCATAGCAGAGCTTGCATTCAAATGAAAGAGACTCTCCTCTTGTGCATTTAAGCCACGGAGGTATTTAAATATCTCTATCATATCTCCTCTATCCCACCTTTCCTCTAAAGTATGCACATTAATATTTATGTCTGTCCTCATATGCTTTATAATAAAAAACATTAACCATTTTAGTAGCCACCCTCTGCACCCACTCCATCCTATTTATATGCTTTTGAAGGTGTGGTCTCCAGAACTGCACATGATACTCCAAATGAGGTCACACCAGAGACTTTTACAGAGACACTATCATCTCTTTTTTCTGATGGCCATTCCTCTCCCTATGCATCCAAGCATCCTTCTGGCTTTCACTGTGCCTTTTCTACCTATTTATGTACTTTAAGATCATCAGACACAATCACGGTCAGGTTTCCCTCTTCTTTTATGGACAGAATTACTTTATCCCCTACACTGTACTGCTCCCTTGCATTTTTGCAGCCCAGCATTAAATCTCAGCTGTTAAATTCCAGACCATTCTACAAGCTTAGCTAGATCCCTCCTCATGTTATCTACTCCTTCCTGGGTGTCTAGTATATTGCAGATCATCCGCAAACAGGCAAACCTTACCTGACAGCTCTTCTGCAGTATCACTATAACAAAGATGTTAAAAAGAATCAGACCAAGGACAGATCCCTGCGGCACACCACTGGTAACCTCCTTCTCCTCAGAGTGAGCTCCATTTACCTGTACCCTTTGTCACCTCTTTACTCAACCAATTTCTAATCCAATCAGTAACTTTATGGTCCATCTCTAGGGTGCTCAGTTTGTTTGAAAGTTGCCTGTGTGGAACGGTGTCAAAGGTTTTACTGAAATCTAAATACACAACATCTAGGGCTCTCCCTCAGTCCAATACCCTGGTCACACAGTCAAAGAAATCAATCAGATATGTCTGACAAGACCTGCCTCTGATAAGCCTATGTTGCCTCGGATCCTGCAATAGATTGGACTCCAGAAACCTCACTATTCTCTCTTTTAGCAGCGTTTCCAGTATTTTACTCACCACAGAAGTTAGACTAACCGGCCTGTAGCTTACAACCTCATCCTTACTTTCGCTTTTGTGTAAAGGGACCACATGTGCATTTCTCCAGTCCTCTGGGACCACTCCCAACTCCAAAGAAGCATTGAAAAGGTCAGTCAGTGGAGCCACTAGAATGTCCCCAAGTTCCTTCAGTATTCATGGATATATCCCATCCGGTCACATTGTGTTCATGAGGAGCTATCTAAACTAAAAGTAAATAAAGCAGTCTTCTCAAAATCATTCAAGATCCCCGTCACGTCTGTTCCTATTTGTGGTTTTTTTCTGAGGTCCTGCTCCTGGTCCTTCATCTGTGAACACAGAACAGAAATATTTGTTAAGCAATTCCGCTTTATCCTCATCAGCTTCTACATATTCCTCCCCTTCACCCTTGAGTCTGACAGTACCACTTTTGCCCTTCTTCCTCTCACAAATCTGAAAAATGTATTATCCCCCCATTTTATTGCATTGGCTATTTCTTATTCTTTTTGTATCTTTGCTTTCCTGAGTACTTTGCTAGCTTCTCTAAGCTTTTCAAGTATAGATGCCTTTCTTCCTCTCTCTGTGATCTATTGTATTTCATGAAGGCCTCCCTCTTTTTCTTCAACTTTTCAGCTACTTCTTTTGAGAACCATAGCGATCTCATTTTTCTTTTACATTTATTTACCTTTCTAACAAAAAGGTTTGTTGCCTTTAAAATATCCCCTTCCAGATTTGCCCACTCTTTTTCTACATCCCTCAGCTGTTTCCATTCTGCCAACAACTCCTTGAGAAATTGTCCCATCTTGGCAATGTTAGTTTATCAGCCCTAGTCCTAATACTGAACCATACTATCTGGTGATCACTGGATGTGAGATAATCTCCTACTATAATATCAGAAACACTTTCCCCATTGGTAAACACCAAGTCCAGTATGGCCCCTTCAAATAAAAGCGCTTGTGTCATCTACCCTCCTCATGGTTGTCTGTGAACCATGTCTCTGTAACCACCACTAAATCTAACTCAGTCTCTTCAATTAAAGCCTCAGCATCTGGGATCTTATTTTCCATGCTACAGATGTTTATACACACTGCTTTCTAGATGCTGCCCCTTTTACCCATTTTTACAAAGGCATTTAATGTATCACTTACCTGGGAGCTTTCACTTACCTGGGGGTTCTCTTCACCCATCCCCAATGAATCTAGTTTAAAGCTCTCTTCAGTAGATTAGCCAGTCTGCTGCTGAAGACACTTCTATCCTTCTTGGACAGATGGATGCCATCTCTTCTCTACAGCCCTTGGAACATCGTCCTATGGTCCTGGAAACCAAAATGCCCTCGATGACACCATCCACGCAGCCATGCATTCATCTCCAAGATGCGAGCTTCTCTGCTGCGATGTGTATATCGATTTGTATTATTCATTTGACAAGGCAGATACAAGTGGATTTTAAAAAATTCTGCATATTGGTATTTATACCTGTCCCCAGGCATGCATAAGTGCCTGCTTGAAGGGGCAGGTATAAATGACAAGGCCAGCACCCCTCTGAACACCCCTGACATCAAGCCCCACTCCCAAACTCCATCTGATATCAAGCTCCAGTCCCCAACTCCCACACACACATCAAGACCCACTCCTTGTACCTAGTATTAAGCCCTGCTCCCCATCCCCATCAACATCAAGTCCTACTTCCTGACCCCCCCCCCCTCACATCCCCTGGATAGCACTTAATCCCATCCCTGGTAGTCTTGTGGGAGCAGTCACTCAGTTGCACCTGCTCATAGTGGCTCCAGATTCAAAATGGCATACTTGACCCTTAACAGTAGTCTCATGGTACTGCTACTAGGGGTGAAGCAAGATTACCGCTAGAGGTCAAGGGTGCCATTTTGAATTTGGAACTGCCATGAGCAAAAGAATATGTGGATTGCTCCTATTCCTATTACACTGACAGATGCCAGTAACAGCCCAGGATTTATTTATTTATTTGTAGAGCTGCTATACTACTGGTGCAGTTGCATTATAACCGTTTACAAAATTCTAAAAGTAAATTGTTGGCAAACACAGAGAGACAACACAAAATAGGACAAAGGAAGACAAGGAGGAAATAAGGAAGCGAAACACGGTAGCACAACAATATTAGCCAAAAGAACTGTCTTGCTTTTAGAAACAGAAGGGAACAAGGAACAGTGGTAAAAGAAAAGGATAACTAAGTCATTCTTTGAAAGCCTTGGTGAAGAACCACATTTTTATACCCCTTCCTAAATTTAAGGTACAAGGATTCCAAGCGGAGTTCAGTGGGCAAGCAATTCCACAAGCAGGGACCTTGGCATATAAAACCATAGATCTATAGGTTACCAGATGCAAAACATTCTTTTCTGGAAGGATTAAGTAGTTTTCACTGGAAGTCCGAAGGTGCATCCTGAACGAAAGGGAATTAAGTGTGAGTGCAATTAGGCAGGCAGACCAGAGTAGAAGGCACAGTGTGAGCAGTCGGATCTTGTATTTGATGCGGAAAGTAATAGGAAGCCAGTGTGTTCACATAGGAAAGGTGTTGCATGATCAAAACGCCTAGCACCATAGAGCAGTTCAATGGCCGTGTTCTATATTACCTGTAATTACTTGATTTGCAGTTGAGAGGAACCTAGTAGCATGGAGTTACAATAATCAAGTTTGTTCATGACAAATGAGTGGAGGAAGGTTTTAAGATTCTGAGCATCAATAAAAGGCTTTATTGCTTTAATTCTTGGTAGTGAGAAAAAGCAACCTCTCACTACAGTAGAGATGTGAGGGGAGAAGATGAGCTGTTCATCTATGGTGACACCTATGGATCAGATGGAACTTTTGAAGAAGACAGTGGAGCCAGATATTTTAGGAAAGTACGATAGTGATTTTTGATAAAGATTTTTGAAATTTGTAAATATTTAAATCTGTATATATGTTTAAACTATCTATATACCTAATCAGCATTTACTCAGCATTGTAACCCTCAAATTACCATTTTTATTATATACAATTTAATGTTCACTGTAATTTCAATTGTTTGAATAAGTTTCAATGTAATGTTCAAGTTTTTGTTCTATGTAAACCGCTTTGATTTTTCTGAAAGGTGGTATATAAAACCATTCAATAAATAAATAAATAGTGATTTGCTATTGTGGGTAAGCCAGAGAGCTTTGAATTTAGTACCATTATGTGACATGTTAGCCAAGTTGCAATTTTGTGAAGTTTCTCGTCTAAGTCAACTTGGAAGGAGGATGGCCAAGAATCATGAGCAATTACCAAATGAATGTCATCAGCATAAAAATATGCACTTATACTCATATTTAAGTCTTGAATGAGGAGAGCCAAAGGGGAAATGAAGAGATTAAAAAGAGTAGGGGTGAGAATAGATCCCTGTGAAACACCAAAAGATTGAGAGGAAGATATGGATAGTTTGCTGTCAATACAAGTCTGAAAAGTATGACACAAAAGATGAGTGAAACCAATTTAGAGCAATATTGGTAATACCTGGTTCTCTTAGACAATACAGTAGGAGAGAGTAACATAGTAACAAAGTATATGATGGCAGATAAAGACCAGTATGGTCCATCTAGTCTGTCCAGCAAGGCGGCAAGAGTAGGTGCACTTGCCGCTCCGTGCAGGTCACCCCGCCCCATCGCAAGTGGAATGAAGATCCAATTGGATGATCATAATGCAATGGAATCAGGGATGAGAGGTGAGGGATCTTCCAACGGGGGCTATTCTGGGGGGGTTGATGTTAGTGGGCTTTGGTGGGGAGCTTCATGCTAGGGCATCGGGAAGTGGGTATTGATGTAGGTGTCAGGGAGTGAAGCTTTATGTCAGGGTAAGAGAATGGGGCTTGATGTCAGGATGGGTGTCAGAGGGTAAGAAAGATGCATGCTGCCAGCAAAAGCAATTTAAAAAGAGATCCAAGATGGCATCACAGAGTAGGATGCATTTGTAATTACAGTTGTAATATACTTTATTATATTGTTTTATATTGTAGAAAGACAGTATATAAAAACTGTTAAATAAATAAATAAATAAATAAATTTGTACCTGCTCCTATCGAGATTTTCTGTCAGTGATTTGTATCCTCAGTACTTGATGCCAAAGTGTAAAACAACAGGCAAAGGAGGTCTTCCTCCAAAGTCTGAAACTTTGCCAGTGGGGCAGTCTACGTTGGAATAATTCATGCAGGTAAAGACAGCAGGCATTTCTGCTACCGGAGCTGGGGGGGACCCTGGTTTGGGGAGTGATGTGTCGCTCAGTCTGACAGGCCCTTCCACTCCACCTGCACCTTCAGCTTCCAGGTCCGGATTACCTGATGTCAGTGCATGCATCAAGACCCAGGCAGCTCCAGTCACAGCAGTGTCTAGAGAAGTTGCCGCTTCCATTGCTGAAGGTGGGGATATTTCCCCTGCTGGAGAGTGTGTGTGTTTCTGGGAGCTATCTGGAGCATTGGAAGTGGATGTAAAGTCCTCTTTACCAGTTTCTATTATTTTACCGCCTCTGAACCACCCTAAGGAAGTGACTCTGGACTCCATATAGAACGCTTTGTAATCAGTATATAAGATATGCTCTGGTGTTCTTCAAGTCGCAGCCCAGCACTCTCCTAGTTTAGAGAGTTTGGAACAGAGCCTGGAGGCCCAGCATGGGCAGTTGTTGGGGGTTGAGTCATCTGTGCAGAAACTTCAGGAGACACGAGTATTGATTCAGGATAGAATAATTGTGCAGTGGAAGATTGAGAACCTGGAGAATCAACAAAGGAATCTGAATTTGCAGGTTCTGAACTTTCACCATTTATCTTTGGTTCCACCTAGGGACCTATTTGCTTGGTTCCTCAGAGACTTTCAATTATTCTGAATCTGGTGAACCTCCACTTCAGAAGATCTACTATATTCCCCCGGATGTTTCTAAGGATGCTTTGCAAAAGGTGGATACCTCATAGGTGGATGTTTCGTCTGATTCCTTGGACTTGTGTAATTTGTCTGAGGTTTTAGAGCAGTCCTCTGATGAGGTGGAAGCTAGAGTTACTTTGTTGGTTGTATCTTGTTTTTCTTCAGGATAAAGAAGCATTGTTAAGGTTCTCCTTTAAAAAGACTATTTCCTTTCTGAGTGGGAGGATACAGATTGTCCCAGTGTCCAAAAGGATGCAGGCGAGGAGGAAGAAGTTTCTGGAGCTCCAAACTGGGACCTTGGCCTTGTGGGGGAACTTCCAGTTGTGGTTTCCATGTAAATGTGTGCTCTCCTTTCAAAATAAGAACTATCATTTCTTTGAGCCCTCACAACTATGTTTCTTTCTGGATGCTAAGCGATTGCAAATCTAACATGTGGGTTTGATTGGGCTTAAATGTTTTATCTTCGCCTTTCTGCTCATTTCCTATACTATCTTTTTCTT
The DNA here is from genome assembly GCA_033557465.1 of Ichthyophis bannanicus. Taxonomy (NCBI): domain Eukaryota; kingdom Metazoa; phylum Chordata; class Amphibia; order Gymnophiona; family Ichthyophiidae; genus Ichthyophis; species Ichthyophis bannanicus. The sequence continues at coordinate 222,323,143 of CM066031.1, read as the reverse complement.
TTTGCCATTTGTCCATGGTTTGTGTGCTCTTGGATCTCCATTATCATACTGTGGCCTTCTTACATTCAGTGATGCTGTTATTTTTTTTAATGTTAATTGTTTAACTTTGTGATGTATTATAGAATGTGATGTATTACAGAATGTGTATTTTCCTATCCAAGGTTTTTTCCTTGCTTTTTTGTCGATAAGAAACAAAATCAACACCCTAGCTGACCACATAGAAGCCCAGCAACCAGACATTCTCTGCATCACCAAAACCTGGCTCATCCCCACGGACAATGTGCTCCTCAACCAATTAGTCCCCCCTCCCCCCACCTGCACTGCCTTCAACTACACTCGAAAACACAAAAAAGGAGGGGGAGTGCGCAAGGAACAGCCTAAAGCTCAAATGCCGAGCCAACACAGAAACAAGCCAATGCAATACAATCATTGTCGAGAACAGACAGCTAGCCCTGTGCCTCACCTACAGAGCTCCACATGCTCCCCCAGACAAACTATCATCCATCCTGGAATCAGTCTGTGCAACCAACAACCTCCAGAAATCCCTACTGGTGCTAGGAGACTTTAACCTTAAATCTGCCACAACCAAGGATGCAGAAGCCTTTCTGAAAGCCATGGACTCCCTTCAATACACCCAAATCATCAACGCCCCCACACACAAGCACGGATCATCTCCGACCTCATCTTCGCCCCCAACAACCTCATCGAAAATGACTTCATCACAAAACCATCGATCACCCCAGTGCCCTGGTCCGACCACCACATAATAAAAATCAACTTACAGTCGACAAACCAAAATAATCACCAAGAAAACCAAGCCACCCGGAGGAGATTCAAAAATTCAACAAGGATACTTTCCTTCAGGACACCCTACCCCACCTGCTCACAAATACCGAGGACATAAACAAACAAATTGCAAACTGGAATAGTACCATCACTTCTGCTGTCAAAGCCACTGATTCCAGTACCAGCAAAAGACACAACACTAAAGCCAGGACTACCCCCTGGTACTCAAAGGAAATCTGAGAGGCAAAGAAAGCCCTAAGACAAATAGAACATCGCTGGAGACGCAACAGATCCTCCACCACACAGGACCTATACTAGTCAAAGCAAAAATAATACAACAACCTCTTCAACCAAAAGAAGAGGGAATACTACACCAACCTAATCCTCAAATCCGCCAACAAGCCTAGAGAACTATTCGACATAGTAAAAACCCTCACCAACGAACGAAACCCTGAGAACTCGGATCAAATAGATCCTCAAACATTCGCAGACTACCTACAGGCCAAGTTCACCGCCTCCCCCCGGATGACCACTAATGGTACCTACAAACCTACCCTACCCAACAATATCTGGGAAACATTCAGCATTCCTTCAACTAAGCAGATATCACACATCATTACATCACTCAACACCAGCACCACCCCCACAGACCCATGCCCTGTGGTCTGGATAAAAACAGCAAAAGAGGAACTCATCCAATTCATCCACAATATAGTACACAACTCCCTAACACAGGGTATCATGCCTAGCATACTAAAGCTAACGTCAATACATCCAATCCCGAAAAAAATCCCCCTAAGTAAAATTGATTCTGTCGCCTACAGACCCATCTCAAGACTTCCCCTCCTATCTAAGATCATCGAGAAGGTGATTCAACAACAACTACAAGACCACATCGACGCCTATGCCCCCCTGGACCGCAATCAACACGGCTTCCGCCCAAACCATGGCATAGATGCCCTACTGATTTACCTCTTCGACAATCTGATCCAGATCATCGACAACATCAAGAAGGGCGTCATCATGATCTTCATAGACATCTCCTCTGCTTTCGACACCATCAACCACAAAACTCTACTATCCAGACTTAAGGGAATTGGTCTACACAGCACCACTTTGAACTGGTTCACATCCTACCTCACAGACAGACACCTCCAAGTCAAATGTGGTTCTGACACCTCCTAACCTCTGAGAGCCACCCAGGGTGTCCCACAAGGCTCCTCCCTCTCAGCCTTGTTGTTCAACCTGTACATACAACCTATCTGCTCTATCATCAAAAACAACAAAATACAATATACCATCTATGCAGATGACATTATGATATTCACCCCCATCAACCTTGACAACCCAGACTACTCCAACATAGACAACTGCCTACAACAGATGACTAACTGGCTACTGGAAAACAATTTAACCATAAGCTACAACAAGACAGAAGCGCTAATCATCACCAGAAACTCCGCCTTCACTCCTTCTCCTATCATCAAGCTGAACGACACCACCATACCAATAAAACCTGAAATAAAGTATCTCAGTGTGACACTCGACAAAGATCTGAACCTTCAATCCCACATCACCAAAGTCACCAGGAACGCATACCTCAAAATGAGAACTATAAGACGCCTTAAGCCAATCCTCTCACAGGATCACTTCTGCACAGTCTGTTAGGCTCTTATCATGCCCATCCTAGACTACTGCAATCCCATATACCTCTGCCTCTCAAAACAACCCACCCGGCCATTACAGATGGCACAAAACACAGCAGCCTGAATAATAACTGGATCTTCAAGGCACGACCACATCACCCCCATTCTCAAACACCTCCACTGGCTCCCAATCAGCACTCGCATCCATTACAAGGTACTCCTAAACACATTCTAAATCAAACAGAACATCTCCGCAGAAAGTCTGAAACCCCTCATCAGACCAGACCCAGGCATCAGACCCAAAAGGCGAGGCACATCAGACACTATCAACATACCCACAGCCTTTGCTAAAACAAGAAAAGACACTTCAAGAAGTGCACTATCCCTGGCTGCACCCATGCTCTGGAACTCACTCCCCGACAACCTGAGATCAACAAAAGACCTCAAAGACTTCCGTAAGATGCTCAAAACTACGCTCTTCACAGAAACCTACAAGGACATCACTTGAACTGTTCAACGAACTATCACTCTGCCCACCAAAATGTAAAAATGTAAATAGTTCTTGTACATAGCTCATACTGTATTTAGCTCACCCCACAATCAACCTAACCCTCACACACACACGTCTTGATCTATCACTGCATGCCCATACCCACGCACCCTGCCACTTGATTTGTTTGATGTGTAATCTGCTTTGAATTCAGGATAAAGCAGTATATAAATCATTTTAAATAAATAAAAATAAAAAAAATTCATAAAAAAGAAAATAAAAAAACAACAACAACCCATAAACAAAAAATTCTGCTCCAATTCACTGGATGATTCTTTTCAGGGCTGTGCACAGACAAGGAAAATTTGTTTAGTTTTCATTTTTTTTCATTATTTTTTCCTGATCTTTAGGTGTTTTTTGGTTAGTTTCACACGTTAGTTTTTAATAGAAAATTTCTAGTGCATGCTAAATTGTTTTAATGCTCACTAGCCAATGAATTAAGGTGCATGAAATTGATTAATGCGTTAAATCAATTTAGTACACACTAAATTTAAGGCACCTGAACAAACTGGAGTACATACCCCTAATTGTTTTCCCCATGTGTAGCTTTTTAAAATCTCAGCATCCACTAGAGATGATGAGACATTGACATGTAGTCCTGTATGTCTTTACACATACTTTACAAAAGGTTCTGCCAAATACAGAGACTTTGTAAAATACACTGGGAATTTTCCATGTCCTGACTTGGGCATCTTAATTTCCTTTTTCATGACCTATCTAAAATTGGCCTTTACATGTACAAAAAATGTCTCTTGTGCAACTTTTTACGAGCTGAGTTCAATTTATACTCTGCAAGCCAAGTGTATCTTGGCAGGTATAATGTAAATACTAAAAGTTCCTAAATGTTATTTAGGTAATAATTTAAAGGAAAGTAATTCTACATTGTTATTTTAGCACATCTTTGTTTAAATAATTAGAAAACAAATTAAATTTGATTTAATATGTTTATAGATGGCATATATTTTTATAATTATGCTTATTATGTCATTTTATGTGGGAAACACCAAACTGAAACAAGTTAAAGTGGGAAACAAGAATCTATGTTTAAACTATAATTAATAAATAATCATGAAGCAGGAATAGAGTAAGCTAAATCAGCTAACATTACAATTTTTCCTTGAGAACCTAAGCATTGGCCCATTTACTATAAACTCTGTTCAGATCTATTAGTTCTCCATCAAGCTAACTCTCATCAAACATCAGCATGTCCAGCTATCTCCACCACTTCTTTGATTCTCGTATATAGTCAAAACTGGTCGCACTATAGAAGAAAGATTACAAGAGCATAAAAGCCATCATAAACTCAGTAACAAAGCGAAATCTGCTGGTGCCCTCCACACGATTGTAACTGGCCATACAATTAGATTTGATGACACAATGATCCTAAAAAAAGAAGAACGCTTATGGCTGAGGAGAATCAATGAGTTAGTAGAGATAGCAAGACACTCACAAAAACTCAATGGGGACAAAGGATTCAACATAAACAAAGCATGGCAATCGCTCTTTCACAGAAGGTTGGTGCTATAAGAACTGGAGCTGAAGACCCACCAGTGGGGCAGCTCTATAATGAGGCAGAGTGAGGTGGTTGCCTCAGGCGGCAAGTGTTTTGGGGGCGTCAAAAAATGTTCCCCAAAAAGCTGCCTCTCTCTGCCTTCAAAAGTAAAAAAAACAAAAAACAAAAAACAAAAACAAGTGCACCAGTTGTTGCCGCTGCCGAGTCCACTTCTCGGTAGCAGCAGACTCATCCTCTCCTTTCCCTGGCAGCCGAGGCTGTGCTAGCGATCTTCAGTTTAAATAAAAGTGAAACCAGTGTGGAGCCTTCCCGCCTCTGTGAAGGAACCCATGCAGCTGCGTCCCACCCCCAAAGGAAGTTACATTAACTTCCTTTGGGGGCAGGATACAGCTGCATGGGTTCCTTCACAGAGGTGGGAAGGCTCTGCACTGGTTTGCCTTTTTATTTAAACTGAAGATCACTAGCACAGCTGCCCTGCCAGGGAAAGGAGAGGGTGAATCTGCCGGGGAGCTAACATGGGGAAGGTGGGGGCTGGAAGGGGGCAGACATGGGGGGGGAAGGGGCTGGAAGGGAACTAGCATGATGGGAAGGTGGGATCTGCAATGGGGCTGACATGGGGGGGGGAGAGGAGGGGGCTGGAACTGGGGAACTGACATGAGGGGAAGGTGGGTCTGCAATGGGGCTGACACGGGGGGATGTGGGGGCTGGAAGAGAACTGACACAAGGGGCAGGTTTGGTCTGCAACGGAGCTGACATGGGGGAAGGAGGGGGCTGGAAGGGAACTGACATGAGGGGAAGATGGGGTCTGCAACAGGGCTGACACCGGGGGGGAGGAGGGGGCTGACAAGGGGGGGGCAGGGGCTGGAAGAGAGCTGACACTGGGGAGGAGGGGGCTGGAAGGTAACTGACATGGGATTTGCTCTATGGGTCCTGTACTATGGGTTCTTGGTAAGGTCAACTTTATGGCACTGGTTGGGGGGGGGGGGTGTACTGGAATATGTACTGTCTTTGAAATTTGCAGTTTTGTGTTCTTTAGGCTGCCAGACTGAAAACTAAAATTTCTATTTTTAAGGGAACATCTCAGTTTAATTTTGTTTAGTAGCCTGATAGCTTCACTGCTGCTGAGTTCCGGACTTTTCCAGCTCTAGCACAATCCAATCCAGCGTTTGAATTCATGGCTACCAGAATTAATTTCTCATTTTATATCTTCCCTCCTCATCAATAATCTGGTCATAGCGAAATAACTGATGTGCAGATACGTATAATGGTTTGATTGGGGGGGGGGGAGCTGTGTAAGTGGCTTTTCATTAATCAAATTGAATGGTTTTTTTATTATGTTTGTTTTATTGTAACATCCGTTTTACTAAATTGCATGTATATGTTTGGAAGCCATCAAGGATTTTAGATTGAGGGCATATACATTTTAAAGTAAAGTATACTAAATTTATGCAAATAATGTTGCAATGAATCTCCGCACATGGCCTGCATTACCCTCATATCGTCCCGGGAGGAAGTAGATGGGGGGGGGGCACTAGGAGGTGGAGGAAAGCAGAAACCTCAGATTGGGAGCAGCATGATCAAGAAAAAAATGGTCAGACAACAAAATATAGAAGAAAATTTTATTTTCAATTTAATGAAGAGTCTTGGTACTGTCTTTATATTGTATAAAGTACAGGGAAATGGATCTCTTTCTATTTCTCTGGCATTGCATTGTATGCAGAATCTGACGTTTTGGGGTTGCAGTTTAATTTTTATCTATATATGCTTGTTATTAGGTTATGGTCACTTATTCTGTACTTTGGTGAGGGTCTGTGTTCTGAGTTTGTGTCCAAGGCCAGGTTTTCTGTTAACACGGAGTTTGTATGTAGGGATCTGTTCTGTAGTAATCTGAATTGTTCAGCTTTTCAAATACGTGTTTGGATGTTCCAGGACCCGCTGCAGTATTTACAGTTATGCTTTTTTTGGGTAGGCTCCTTATGTGAGTTTTGGAAGTTGAGCTGGCATGGTAAGTTTGCTCTACAGATCCTCAGTGACTTTGTTGTAGGGTTTTGTTTTAGTTCACAATATGCCTGGTACTGGAGAATGTTTGTTGTTGTTAGTGAGATGATTGGAATACAATTTTTTTAAAGATATTGAATTCTGTGGGTTAATGTCCTAGTTCTGCTCTGCACACATTGTTGAGGAGGGGTTTCTGTGTATGCAAAATATATGTTCAAAAAGAAAAAAGAAAGAACCATAATGCAGTTTATAACAACAAAATAAAGCTAAGTTATAATTTGGTGTTATAAACTGTGCTGTGGTTCTCGCTCTTTCTTTTAGTTCCTTGGTGTGCAAACATCTTGCATTTCCTCCACATTATCTAATTGGCCTTTTGGTTTTGTTCAGTCCCTGACTGGAGTTTTGAGAAAGACCACCCTTCCCTGCTCTGGGGGGGGGGGGGGGCCCGCCATCTCATCCCTCACCTCAGGCAGCAGATTGCCTTGAGCCGCCCCTGCCCACCGGAGTCGGAGATTGTCACAACAAACCTTCCTGCTAATATTCAAAATTCCCCACCTTCTAGAATTCAAGCTTGCACTTTTTCCTCCTCATCTCCAACTAATTTTCCCACCAAAATTATTTCACATCTTTTCTCCAATGAAATTTTCTGCCAAAATTCAAAATTTCCCACCTTTTCGCCAATGGACTTTCCCCGCCATAATTTAAATTTCCCACCTGAATCCCACAAATTTCATTTGAGAACCACTACATATAAGAACTGCATCATCACTTCACCCTGAAGAAAGCCATAGCATGATGACCGAAACATTGGTTCCACTTAGTAAAATGCTGCATGACACAGAAAACTGCAAAGATTGTCATACAAAATTTCTGTTATACGATATTCCATTTGTTTCATCTTTTTTATGGCATTATTTACAAACTGGATCATTATCATTCTTATTCAACTCAAAATATTCCAGAAGGAGATTATAGCTGTGAACTATTGCTTGAAGTGCAACTGCCTAGACAATAGGTGGAAAGCCACAGAGGGTCTCGAGGGTGCATTGCATGCCATATTCCCTGTGGGGAGAGGGGGGACACACATAGGGCTCAGTTGGATGCTACCATATCGCCTGTTGTGCATATCTGTATCCTACTGCAGTCTGGAGACCTGTCTATCCTGGGGGCAGGGGCATACCCATGAGTGGCAGGTGTGGGTTGCATATGATGGTACACCTCTGGCATCTGCCACCTTATTCCTTCCCACCAATCCCCTGGCCCTTTGAAATGTGTCCTGTGCCACCAGTGATGGTGCCATCTGGGTCTCTGCTTCACTTGTGTCACTCCTCTGGGCTCTTCAGACACCTCTGCAGTCCTCCCCCTTCCCTTTCTCCTATCTGTTGCACACAGGCATCGCTTGGCACCATGGTACTTGGTTGTGGGCCATGCGTGGCCTCAGCTGTGGGCATGTGCTATGGCAGGGAGCATCAACTGCCTCAGGGACCATAGCACTGCATGGTTTGTTATGCACCATGAAAGGACAGGGTGACATGGATTGTGCATGTCCGCTATGGCAGATCTGTCATGTTCTGTAGCATCACATCATCGACATGTTGCCACAGCTAGACAGGGAGTGGCAGGCAGTGGTGGCAGATCCACTTGCAGGGACAGACAGGTAACACATATGTGGTTTTTGCCATTGGTTTCCCCAGACTGCTGCACTGGTGCACAGGGGCTGTGGGGTGGAGCAGGTGTCTAGGCATCCACACTTGCTGGCAGGGTCCCCTGCAACCACAGCTCCCCCTGCACTGGGCATTACATTACTGTGCATTCCCTGTGCTGTTGCTACCAACCACCACCAGGGGATGCAGTGGCCTCACCACCTGCTGTGTGTGTGGGTATGCACCCTGCTGTGGACACTTAGGGCTGGCATCTGTGCCAATGCATGGCCCATCCCCCCATCAATGCCTGATTGACAAACATTGGAACAACCACCAGCATGTGGCTTGACATCACAGCCCTGTCTTCCTGTGCAGACACACAGCTGTGCCTTTCATGGGGTGAACATAAGAACATAAGATATGCCATACTGGGTCAGACCAAGGTCCATCAAGCCCAGTATCCTGTTTCCAACAGTGGCCAATCAAGGTCATACGTACCTAGTAATTTCCCCAAAAGACACAGGTTCTGCAATGCTTGTACTAGGTCAAGCATTGATATCTTGGGTGCCTTCTTAATAATGGTTTATGGACCTTTCCTCCAGGAACTTGTCCAAACCTTTTTTAAACCCAGCTACACTAACAGCCTTTACTACATCCTCCGGTAACAAATTCCAGAGTTTGATTACACGTTGAGTGGAAAAATATTTTCTTTTATTTGTCTTAAATAGTTTACCCTGTAGCTTCATTGCATGTCCCCTAGTCTTTCTATATTCTGATAACGTAAACAGTCGGTCTACGTTTACCTGTTCCACTCCTTTCATTAATTTATAGACTTCTATCATATCTCCCCTCAGGCGTCTCTTTTCCAGGTTAAAGAGCCCTAACCTTTTTAGCCTTTCTTCATAGGAGTATCCTTCCATCCCCTTTACCATTTTGGTGGCTCTTCTCTGAACCTTTTCTAATAACGCTATATCCTTTTTAAGATACAGCGACCAGAATTGCACACAATATTCAAGGTGCGGTTTCACCATGGAACGGTATAGAGGCATTATAATATCTTTTGTTTTATTTTCCATTCCTTTCCTTATGATACCTAGCATTCTATTTGCTCTCTTGGCTGCCGATGCACACTGGGCTGAGGGTTTTAACATGTTATCCACAATGACGCCTGAATCTTTTTCCTGGGTGGTGGTTCCTAATGCGGAACTTTGCATCATGTAACCATAGTTTGGGTTGTTCTTCCCTAGGTGCATAACTTTGCACTTGTCCACATTAAATTTCATCTGCCATTTTGATGCCCAGTTTTCCAATTTATCAAGATCCTCTTGCAATTTTCCACAATCCTCTTGGGTTTTAACAACTTTAAATAGTTTTGTGTAATCTGCAAATTTGATAACCTCACTCGTTATTCCACTTTCCAGGTCATTTATGAATATGTCAAAAAGCAGCGGACCCAGCACAGATCCCTGGGGTACACCACTATTCACCTTTCTCAATTGGGAAAATTGGCCATTTAGCCCAACCCTCTGCTTTCTATCTTTCAACCAGTTCCTGATCCACAGTAGTACACTGCCTCCTATCCCATGACTCTTTAGTTTTGCCAAAAGTCTCTGATGAGGGACCTTGTCAAAGGCTTTCTGAAAGTCCAGATACACTATATCAACCGACTCACCTTTGTCCACCTGTTTATTCACACTTTAAAAAAACATAACAGATAAGTAAGACAAGATCTTCCTTGTCTAAAGCCATGTTGGCTGTCTCCCATTAGGCCATGACTATCTACATGCTGAGTAATTTTATTCTTTATGATGGTTTCTACCATTTTTCCCGGTACTGACGTGAGGCTCACCGGTCTGTAGTTTCCCGGATCACCCCTCAAACCCTTTTTAAAAATTGGTGTTACATTGGTGATCCGCCAATCTTTAGGCATTAGAGATGATTTTAATGATAGTTCACAGATTACTAATAGCAGGTCTGCAATCTCATATTTCAGTTCTTTCAACACCCTTGGATGTATACCATCTGGCCCAGGTGATTTGCTACTCTTCAGTTTATCTAATAGTTGTAATACATCTTCCCAATGTATCGCTATTTCCTTCAATTCTTCCGCACCTTTAAATACCACTTCAGTCATGGGTAACATCCCTACATCTTCCTCAGTAAAGACCGAAGCAAAGAATTCATTCAGTCTCTCCGCTATCGCCTTGTCGCCTCTTAGTGCCCCTTTAACTCCTATATCAACTAATGGTCCAACTGACTCTCTCACAGGTTTTTTGCTATGAATGTACTTGAAAAAATCTTTATTTCACGTTTTTGCTTCCGCAGCAAGCTTCTTCTCAAATTCTCTCTTTGCCTTCTTTATCAATGCCTTGCATTTGTCCTGGCAGTGCTTGTGCTGTTTCCAGTTTTCATCGTTTGGCTCTTTTTTCCATTTCCTGAAAGATGCTTTCTTGGCAACAACAGCCTCTCTGACCTCACCTTTAAACCATGCTGGCATTTTTTTGGACTTCCTTCCACTTTTCTTAAAGCGTGGAATACAGCTGGTCTGGGCTTCCAAGATAGTATTTTTCAACAACACCCAAGCTTGATGTAAGTCTTTAACCTTTGCAACTGCTCCTTTTAGTTTTTTCTTAACTGTTTTCCTCATTTTATCATAGTCTCCCTTTCAAAAGTTAAAAGGTCGTACTGTGGATTTCCTTACTATCCCTCCTCCACTAATTAAATCAAAGGCGATCATGCTATGATCACTATTGCCAAGTGGCCCCAACACCCTTATCTCTTGCACTAGATCTGGTATTCCACTAAGGACTAGGTCTAATATGGCTTCCCCTCTGGTCGGTTCATGAACCAGCTGCTCCAAGAAGCAGTCATTTATGTCATCTAGGAACTTTATCTCCCTAGCATGTACTGCCGTGACACTAACCCAGTCAATACCGGGGTAATTGAAATCGCCCATTATTATTACCGCGCTGTAACTTTTGTTAGCTTCCTTGATTTCTTTGAGCATTTCATCATCCATTTGTTCATTCTGGCCAGGCGGTCGATAGTACACCCCCACTGCCTTACCCTTTTTACATGGAATTTCAATCCATAGAGATTCTACAGAAAATTTTGTTTCCTGCAAAACTTTAATCCTTTCTGACTCAATGCCCTCTCTAACATAGAGCGCAACCCCTCCACCAATTTGATCAGCTCTATCATTATGATATAGTTTGTACCCAGGTATCACAGTGTCCCACTGGTTGTCCTCCTTCCACCATGTCTCTGATATTCCAATCACATCTAACCTCTCATTTAGTGCTATATATTCTAACTCTTCCATCTTATTTTTTAGACTTCTAGCATTTGCATACAAGCATTTTAGAGACTGTATTTTATTCATATTAATTTGGCTATTGGTAGACATGGGTAATTTGGGATCTTTAAGCTCTGCCTGCTCCATACTCGAGGGCATTTGGGCTACTTTACTCTTTTTTGGAACCTCTCTGCTTTTGGTAGTATCCTTCAAGGATACATTCTTCCGAACCATCTGCTCTTGGGCGACTGTCGGCTTTCCCCTATTATCTAGTTTAAAAGCTGCTCTATCTCCTTTTTAAAGGTTAATGCCAGCAGCCTGGTTCCATCCCGGTTAAGGTGAAGCCCATCCCTTCGTAAGAGCCCCTCCTTTCCCCAGAATGTACCCCAGTTCCTAACAAATCCAAACCCCTCATCTCTGCATCATTGTCTCATCCACGCATTGAGACTCCGGAGCTCTGCCTGCCTTTTGGGTCCTGCACGTGGAACGGGAAGCATTTCGGAGAATGCTACCCTGGAAGTTCTGGATTTCAACTTCCTACCTAAAAGCCTAAATTTAGCCTCCAGAACCTCCCTACCACATTTTCCTATGTCATTGGTACCGACATGTACCAGGACAGCAGACTCCTCCCCAGGACTATCTAAGACCTTATCTAGGTGGCGCGTGAGGTACGCTACCTTTGCATCAGGCAGGCATGTTACCAGGCGATCCTCACGTCCACCAGCCACCCAGCTATCTATATGCCTAATGATCGAATCACCAACTATAACTGCTGTCCTAACCCTTCCCTCATGGGCACATGGCTCTGGAGAAACTTCCTCGGTGTGAGAGGGCTTTACATCACCTGGAGGACAGGTCCTAGTTACAGGATCACTTCCTGCCACACCAGGGTGATGCTCTCCTGTCACGTGACCACTCTCCGCCATGGCAACAGGGATGCTGCCAGACTGGAGGTGGGACTTCAGGACTATATCCCTGTAGGTCTCGTCTATGTACCTCTCTGTCTTTCTTATGTTTTCCAAGTCTGCTACTCTAGCCTCTAGAGAACGGACTCGTTCCCTGAGAGCAAAGAGCTCCTTGCACCTAGTGCACACGTAAGACCTCTCACCAACTGGGAGAAAATCATACATGTGACACTCAATGCAAAAGACTGGAAAGCCCCCATCCCGCTGCTGGACTGCTGTCTGCATCTTAGTTTTAAGTTTTTGTTTAGATCTTTAAGTTTACTTACTAAAGGTTGCTATGGATGTTTATACCAATAAAACTGTACCTAATACGTTTAATATACCTTGTTCACCTGAAGCTTAATTAATCTTAGGTCCTTAGTGTATGTCTGATTTGGGTAACAAGCTTCACCTGAGAGCACCTCCTGTCTTTTAAGATGTGTAAGTACTTATAAAGCTACGATTATCCCAGGGGTGGGTGGGTGTGGGGAGGGAGGAGGGAAATAACACTTATTAAAAGAGGGCTGCTACACAGTACCCTGTCCTGTGCTGCTGAGGTAAGCTATATTCTTATTTGATTTAAATTATAGCTCTTTGCTGCTGCTAGGCTCTAACTTATTATGAAATTTAAACTACAAGCTCTCTGCTGGGTTCTAAATTTAACCAGAAAGCTCTCTTCTGTGTTTTAAATTTAAACTAAAAATACTTTGCTAATACTAGGCCCTGAGTGACTATTAGATTAAAACTATAAGCTCTCTGCTGGGTATGAAATGTAACCAGAAAGTTCTCTTCTGTGTTTTAAATTTAAACTTAAACTGCTGCTACTAGGCCCTGACTGATGTAACAAAAAATAGTGGGTTCACAGATTAAATAGCTTTAATAGAAAGAATTCCTTTCAGAAAATTCCCAGAAGTATATACTCACAATTGCAGATCTCTCTCCAGAAGCAACAGTCCCTTTTTCTAGTCCTTCAAGACTGAGGATCACAGAGCTCTGGTTGAGCTATTTATGCCTGTGCTGCTGAGGTAAGCTGTGACCAACTTCCTGGATGATTAACAGTCCTTGCTTGGATAGAAGGAGTCTTTCAAAATGGCCTTTTGAACTGCCACCTGGTGTTAACACCTATTGAAAAAGTTTCACAGATCTCTTGCCCCCTAAGTAGAAGGCCTCTTTGCAAAGGTCTCTAGAAGACTTTATTTGCTGCTCAAAGAGTACTGACCCTGTTTTGCCTTTTGTGCTAATCTATATTCTTATTTGATTTAAATTATAGCTCTTTGCTGCTGCTAGGCTCTAACTTATTATGAAATTTAAACTACAAGCTCTCTGCTGGGTTCTAAATTTAACAAGAAAGCTCTCTTTGGTGTTTTAAATTTATACTAAAAATACTTTGCTGATACTAGGCCCTGAGTGACTATTAAATTTAAACTATAAGCTCTCTGCTGGGTATGAAATGTAACCAGAAAGTTCTCTTCTGTGTTTTAAATTTAAACTTAAACTGCTGCTACTAGGCCTTGACTGATTTAACAAAAAATAGTGGGTTTACAGATTAAATAGCTTTAATAGAAAGAATTCCTTTCAGAAAATTCCCAGAAGTATATACTCACAATTGCAGATCTCTCTCCAGAAGTAACAGTCCCTTTTTCTAGTCCTTCAAGGGTGTCTGCCTCTTATGGTGCTCAGCCCCCCCCCCTTACCTGTTGTGGCTTCCTTACCTGTGCAACCGGAGTTGGATGCCCCTCCGAATGGCTGTTGACAGCAGCAGATTTGGCTGGCAGCCCCCCTGGAGTAGAGAAACCCCTCATGCTGCATCATGGAGCGAACAAGTGTCTCTCTCTCACCGGGGCTGAAATTCATATTTCTCCTCGCTGCCATGCCGCTGGTGTCTATCTGCCCAGCTACAGGGGGCTCTTGCACAGGCAGCCCATGGGACCTTTGTGATGGTGTCGTCTATGCATGGGTATGCCAGACAGGCAATGCACAGGTATGCCGGATGGGCAATATACAGGTTCAATGCACAAAACACACCACTTATTTGCAAACAATGAATATAACCAAAAATACACAATGCAAATACATACAGCCTGAGAATAATCCCTCATTCATTACTTCAAAATTTTTAAACACGTCTAACAGATGTAATCAACACCACACTGAATTTCTAATTACTAACACTAGTGTGTATCAACATATATTTTATTATGTATAAATATTAAATATTCCAATATACATGTCTTTTTAAATTTTAAATGTATATCTATAAGTAATTAATATTAAAAATTCTAATTGCACAATACTTATATATAATGACATACAGTTATCAATTGGCCAAACCAATCTTAACAGTTAAAAAAACGTTGACCAGCTTATTTATTATGACTCCTTAATATCTCCCCCAATAACAACTAACGTTATGCTACACACATACAACTCCGTTCTTAATAACACTTTTAAAACAGTATGTAGTAACTCCAAGGATTTCATTCCATCTACACAAAAAACCCAAATTAAATTATGTCAACACAACATCACAAGTGAAAAAGCTACATACACAGTAGAAGAAAAAAACGAAACCAAAAAGAAAAAACACACTGACCTTTGATAAGCCACTAAATCACTAGCAACATACGGTCCTCATTGACATGATGGGTTTTCTAAAAAACGCCGGCATATGTGCAGTTTTATTCTTATGCCACCCAATCATGATTCAATAGAACCAATGCCATTCAATTTGAGAATTTAACCCTCGCGGTTCCACAGTCTGTCAATGAAATATAAATCGTTGCTCCTTCCGACTCAGCAACTGTTGAAAATTACCACCCTCTCCACCCCTTACTTGTAGTATAACAAAACATCGTAATTCTTCTACTAAATGCTTTTTTAATCTCCAATGTGCCACTAAGGGCGCTGTTTCAGCTTTATCTGCTCTTATCTACTTTGTTATTATGATATTTCTATACCTTCAAATCATAAATGGTGCAGAAAAGGCGAGCATTTCTTCTAGTGACATGGAAGCTCCAGTTTACATGGCTATATTGTGAGGCTGAGGAGCAAGAGGAATCATTTAGGAAAACTTGCTTGACAGTAGGGATGTGTGTAGGTCTGGCACAACCCACTGTGCAGGCCATGCATTTGCACAGGGCAGAACCTCCAGTGGGGCGGCAGCAGCAGCATGGAACTCCAAAGATGAGAAAAGAAAGGAGTAAAAATAGCACAGGCGAGTGCAGGAGGAGAGAGGTACACTAATTTGGGCAGGCAGTGGTGACAGTGGCAGAAAGAGAAATAACACAAATTCAGGTGGGTAGAAGCAAGAATGGCAAATCTCCGGCAGCAAAAGAAAGATGCAGGAATTTGGGTGGGCAATGGCAGGAGGGACAACACAAATCTGGGTTTTATTTTTAGCTCACCGCTCCTTCCCGAGTTTTACCACAGCCTGCTCTTTTCATTAAATGCTCCTCTTCACGTGCAGCGTTTTGCCTTGGGACTGACCCTGTGCGCCTGAAGTGAAGCTTTTAATGAGAACAGCAGGATGTGGTGCAACCCGAGAAGGAATGCTGAGCTGAAAGAAGAAAAGCTAGTGTTTGTACTACCACTGTTTCTGACAGGGTATATTAGTCTTGAGGGGAAGGGAAGAAGATGCTGAACTGGGGGTAGGAAGGAGAAATGGGGTAATGTCAGACTGAGGGAAAGAGAGGGGGAAGGGGAAGAGGGAAATGCTAGACTAAGAGGGGGAGTGGAAAGAGGATAATGCTGGACTAAGGAGGAAAGGGGTAATGCAAGACTGAGAAGGGGAAAGGGGGGCAATGCTGGACTGAGAGGGGAAGAGAGATGCTGAGCATGGTGGGAGAGGCCATGGAGTAGGCTGTGAAGGAGATGAGCGAGAAGAGGTTGGAAATAAAGCTTGGAAGGTGGCAAAAATTGGTCAGTAGGAGACTGGGTGATGATTACAGACAGAAGAAAGAGACTGGAGAGAATGACTGAGGCTAGTAAAAGGGTGAGACAAAAAATGGATGAGGGCTGGGAAGGGAGTGAGCACAGAGGGTGTAAGTGGGAGAAGGAAAAGAATGGGTGAAAGACAGAAAAGAATGAGAAGCTGGAGAAAGTGGAATGGGAGAGGTAAGGAGAGGTTAAGAGTGGCGGAGATTATCATGGAAGGAAATCAGTGAAGGAGATGGAAAGTTGATAGGTAAAAGGAAGGAGGGTACAATTAGAGTCAGATGCTAGCAAAGAATGAACAAGAATTGGAAGAGAAAAGAGAATGTTATCTGGGTAGCACTCGCTGAATAAAGTTAGGAGGAAACTGTCAGAAGAAAGTAGAAAACAGAGACTGGGACCCACATGACTGACAGTGTAGAATGTCTAGACAACAAAGGTAGAAGAAATATTTTATTTTGAATTAACTGAAGCCTGTCAGCTTTGGGAAATGTGCATCACTCGGGTCTGAATTTTGCTCAGTACAAGAGGCAATGCATTTCTGTTTCTATTTGTTCAGTGTTGCACTGCATGACGAATCTGATTTCTTGGGATGTTCTGTTAAATTTTTGTTTGCAAATTTCTGTTTCTAATTTATGGCCCCTTGTTCTGTATTTGATGAGGTGTTGTCTGTGTTTTGCGTGTGTAACTGAGGAGTGTGCTGCCAGTGTTGCTTTCTGTGTAGGGGGATCTCTAGCAGTCCCAGTTTTCCCAGTAAGAAGTGTATAGTGTATAGTGTTCTAGGGCCCAATATACTGTAATATTTGTAGTGCAAGTTTGCTAGGCTGTGAATGCGCAGGGTCTTGTAGTACTTCATGATGTACCTGTCAGTTGGCTTTAGGGGGACATAGGGTGTTAATCTGAGAGCCTTTTTGTAACCCCACTCTGGTTCATTTTTGTTTATAGACAAAAGGAACAGCTTCCCTGGGCCCACCAAACAAGGGTCCCATAGGTAAAAATCGGCCTAGAGAACAAGGTTCACTACACTTAATATACTTAATGTTTTGTGGGGAAATATGGCCAGAAAGAACTTCTTGCAAAATTCCCCTGTATACCAAATCAAGTGATGAAATACAACAAGACACAGACTGAAAGTGATTGGCCTATGAGACTGCCAATCAGATGTTGCTTCTCCTATCTGCAGGCCTTTCACCTACCTGTCGACCTTTCATCTCTCTCCTCCTGTTTGCTGCCTTTTGATTGGCTAAGCACCTCTTTGTGCCTCTCCCGTTCCCCCAGCTGCAACCTCTGTCAAGTGAGAACTCAACATCTATTGTATATAAGTTAAAGTTATACGTACATAAATTGAAAAACTGTTTGAATGCAACAATATCTAACCTTGTTCAATGTAAACCGTTTTGACCCAGTGAAAAGCGGTATATAGACAATGCTAAATAAATAAATGCACGCTTGGCTTACGAGAGGTTCGGCTATGTGGCGCCTTCAGCAGCATTCCAGCAGTTATCCCTTCTCCGCAGATCTCAGGGCAGCATCAGGGAGTCATCAAAGAGCAGGGGGTAGTCAGGCAAGAGGGGGCACTGTGGCAGCTGAGGCAGAATGCATAAAACATGATTTTCTTTAAGTTTGCTGCTCTGCCTCTCGCTCCTGTTTTTAAGTTAATTTTGTTTTCCTTGCCTCGCAGCCAGCAATTCCTGCTGCTGGGCCAAAATCTCACAATAACAGCTGCAAAATCAAGCACCAGTCCCCCTTCCCACATCATGGGGGAGCCCTTCTGAAAAATGTTGCTTGGGGGCCCCCATTAGCACATACACTACAGGTCACAGGCTCCTGCCAGTCACACCTCCAATATCCAGCAGTAGCTCAGGGGTCTTCACATCTCTTACTTTCTGCTTGCTGCAACAGCCCTTATGGGGCGATTGTTCAGGAAACTCTGACGTTGACCTTGAGGCTGATGCTGTCGCTTTCCTTCCTAGCCTGGTAAACTGAGTAAAGATGACATTCTAGCCTAAGTTCTGATAGGGAGTGGGTGAGGGGTTTTAGTGTCAAGTAGAGGCTTGACTAGGGAAGCAAGTGTCCGTGGAAAGGCAGGAGAAAGGGAAAATGGGTGCCTAATGGTGAAGGAGGAGGCCCCACATGGGAAAGGAGGTACCTTGATGGAAAGGGGATGCTTCATTGGAATGAGATTGTGCCTTCATGAGAAGAGAGGGACAGTGGGTGTCTAGATGGGAAGGAGGATGTGGAAATAGGGTGCTTTGATGGGAGAGAAGCTGTTTTGGAGGAGGGAACATTGATGGGAAAATAGGAATGCCTGAAGGGGAAATTATGGAGGGAAGGGCAGTTCAGATTCTTAGGCTGGTAGGGGGTACAGAGCCATAAAGAAGGAGCATTATGAGGGAAAATGTATGAGGGGTGACTTCAAAGAAATAAACACAACACAATTTATATAAAAACTGTATTTCGTGCTACTTAAAATTAATTTGATACAAAATTTTGACTGATTGCAACAGATTTTGCTCTTATTTTGCACTGATAGTGAGTAGTGAAACCATATTAGATGTGGAATTTCATAAGGAGTAAGTAGCAAATGGGGTTTGGTCTCTAAAGTATACTTTGTTCACGTGGAATGATATTAGCATTATTGCATTACTGCAATATGTCTAATAATTTGCAAACATTGTCCTATTTCATATTGTAGTGAGGAAAGCTCCCAGGAAGACATGGAAGTGGAAGAAAATCATAGTTTCCCCTTTGAAATGAATGACAGTTCACTTGTGCATAAGACTTGCAAGCCAGATCAGAAAAACCCCCAGCTCCCTGCTAAGGTCAGGCCACGCCCTAGCTCAGGGGTAGAGACAAGCTTGCCTGATGATTGGTCATACAGGTGCAGAGAACAGGGAGTGCCTAGCAGCCAACGGTTCTTAAAACCACGGGCAGAGCAGAAAGAGGAAGGAAGGAGGAAGGCAAAGGACAACAGAGAGAGCAATGCTGAGCATAGCTGGAGGAGAAAGAAAGAAGAAAACTCCCAGGAAAGCAGCTACCTAAGAGGGCCTGGAGAAGGACATAAGGAGGCTGAATTTCAGAGCCTGGAGGATCCCAGGAAGAAAGAAATCAGCACTTGTCTGAGGAACCATCCCCAAGGTAAAGCCAGCAGTTTTAGAGCTGAGAAATCAACAGAGAAACAGTTTGCTATTGCTAAGGTCCAGGAAGCAGAGCCCTCACCATCTACTGTTAAGAGGTGGGTGGAAAGGTTTACGTATGGGAAAAGCCATAGCCCTGATAAAAGCAGAACAGCCGAGTCTTCAAAGCTAGAAGCACTGAGAGAGTTGTTTGCTGAGGGAAAAGTTCACTCCCCTAATACAGCTGTGCCTTTACAAGCTGAATTGCTGTGGAATCAGTTCCAGGAATTTTTAAAGGAGAGAAAGTCTGGGAGAGTTTGTAACTTTGATAGAGATACCCTATATCCTGATGCCATAGAAGGAATGCAAATAGATTCCTGTTTGCCAAGCTCTGAGTGTGAACCTGTAATAATGGATTGCTCATTGTGTTTAAAGGAAGAGTTTGCATTATTGAACTGAGCTGAGAGACTGTGAAACAATTATAGAGAATAAGTGCGGTATCTGCTTAGAATTAAGGAAAGCTAATACTGTGTTTTACTAAGCTTAATTGCCTTCTGAAGCTAAGAAGCAGTGCTTAGAAGAAGTTTGCTTTGAGAAAAGAAAATCACAGCTGTTGCAAGTTTATCTGTATTTCTGTTGAATGACCACACGAGGCAGTCCTCGGTGTAAGCTTGTGGGAATAAGAACAGCTGAACAGTGAAAAGAGGTTCTTGTTACGTCACTCTCTGTTACCTGATTTATCCTTTATGTTGGAGAAGCATCCTTTTTGCCTTGTTTGTGTATTGAGCTTAAATGCCCATGGAAATCCCCACAAAATAAATTTTCTTGCTGCCTTGAACCACCGACTCACAACTACAATTTGTCCTTAAAGAATAAACTAACTACATGTCCCAGCATACCTCTGGTGACAACAAGGGAAGCTTTATTCATAAGTGGACAACATAAGGCTGTTTCCTGCTTGTAGGTTCTTGGGCCCAAGCGGAAGCATCACAATATATTGTGTAAAAACATATCAGAGTTGCATAATTTTGATTTTTTGGATGCATAGTTTCTTGGGGTGCATTCTAACAGAAGACAACTTTCTGAAAGTGTATTTGGCCTTGCTGCAATGAATACCAACTTGAATAGCCTTGGTACAACTCTAGCTGATGCCCTCCCTTCAGATAGCTTTACTACAGTCACAGCTTACTTCCTGTCTCTGGTCTCATAGGGCCCATTATTCAACTGGGCAGGGCTAAACGCCGTAGCTGCTTAGCCCTGCTCGCCCATTCCCAAACCCCAGATATTCGGGTCTGGCCATGCTGCCCGGAAGCCGCCGAGGCTAACTGTGCAGCATTGATATTGGATGATGCACGGTTAGCCTCAGCGTCTTTAAGATAGGCGAGAGTTTTCCTCGCCTATCTTATAATCACCCAGCGCTAACTGTGCAGCTTGTAATATTGGTGCTGCATGGTCAGCATTGATCCCCACCTCTGCACCTGGGCGCATAGGGGACTTAGTCGGGGATATTCGACTGCACTACCTGTGTATGTGCCATTGAATATCCAGTTAGCAGGCATTTATATGGCTAACTGGCTGTTAACCATGTAAATGCCTTTTGAATATTAGGCCCATAGTGTCTTAGTGCAAAAGAAGCTGACATCATATGAGCATAGCACATGGCGCCTGCTGCAGTGCATGGACACTGTAAAATACAGAGAGGAACATGGTCCTGGGTGACCTCCACCCTACTGGCTGCTGCAGCCTGAAGGGCAAAGAGGGAGGACTATTTTATCCCTTCTACTGTGAGTGACAGACTGCTGGCAGGGGACCCAGGGATTGTTTGGGACATTGAGGAAGACAATTGGCAGGGTGTGGAGAAAGAAGAAAGGTCTGATATGGATTTTGGTTGGAATGAAAGCAAATACAGGGAGATTTGATTGGGGAGGAAGAGATGGGAAAGAGCAGGAACTTGGGATTGGGCAAGATGGGGAAGGAATGTGGGATAAGGAGAAAAGTAGGGACTGGAGGATTGTGCCTTTGAGTCAATGCTGACTCCTGGCAGCCCAGCAGCCCCTGCGTTTTCTTGGTAGTGTGACCAGAAGTGGATTGCCAGGCTTTTCTTCCAAAGCAATGGAGGGTTAAGTGACTTGCCCAAAGCCACAAGGAATGGCAGTGTTATTCTTGGAAAAATAAAGAGGTCCCATCCTCAAAAGGTTTGCCCAGGGTCCCATGAGTTATTAAAGCAGCCCTGACCCCACTGCATGTGTAAGCAGTATTCAAACACTTATAACATTATTGTTGGAAGAAAAGAGAAGCTTGCGAAGGGCTCTATTGGAATCCACTGACACTGGGGTAGGATTGGGGGCAGCACAGTAATCACTCTCACAGGGCAGCAAGATGTGCATTCATTAGAGCACATTTGGTTCACTGCTGCTCCTTAAGACGTATCAAAAGGTAATGTTATCAGATATCTACTTTAAACATGAAAGTAGGTGCCTAAAAAAGAGTTATTTTAGTCATCTTCATGCATCTGTGGCAACTTACACGTGTTAATAACCTCTTATACAGTATGTTTCAATGTACAAGAGGACTAGGCTGTCTGCATGTGCGTGCGGGGGAACATGAGTATATTTTGGCATGTGCACAGTGAACACTTTGTACCTGTACGTCATTCAGTCCTATCACATGCACGTGTGTCCTTCAGTGACGTGTCCAGCGTGAATTGCGCATGTCCATCCAGTGTTTATTGCGCGTATCTGTCCAGAGTTCATTGCGCATCTCCATCCAGTGTTGCTTGCACATGTCCAGCCAGAGATATCCCGTTCAGTGTTACTTATCACCAGTGGTTGGAGGTCACCACGGAAGAGGGCAGCAGCAAATCATGGGTGACATTAACTTATAGTTTGTGATGGCCCTGCTGTATGGGGCTGAAGATGAGAGGCAAAGGGCTGCAGGGTGGCATCCATATTCCAGGTGCCTAGACTGAGAAGCCAGTACCTGGATCTCACAGATGACCTCTGTGTAACCAGGTACCAGTTTGATCAGGCAGCTATCCATGATCTCTGCGTGGAGCTGGAGCCCCACCTTGCCAGCAGCACACATAGGGGTCAGGCTCTGCCTCTGCATGGAAAGGTCACCACAGCACTGGCCTTCCTGGGAACAAGTAGTTTCCAGTCAGTGCTGGCAGCTGCAGAAGGTTTGAGCAAGGCTGAGGTCTCCAGGTGCCTGACACAGTTCCTGACAGCTCTCAGTAGGCGCCTTCTGCAATACATCAGCTTCCCACACACAAAGCAGCAAAGACACCAGATGATGTAGGGGTTCCATGGGGTGGCTGGGTTTCCATCAGTGCTGGGTGTTATTGACTGCACCCATGTGGCCCTCAGGCCCCCAGGTCAGAGTGAGAGGTCATGTACCGCAACCACAAGGCATTCCATTAGATGAACTTGCAAGCTATGTGCAATGCCCAGGGGAAAATTACTACATCGTGGCCCAATACCCAGGATCCTGCCATGATTCATACATTCTTTCCTAGTCTGGGATACACAGCCGCTTCGAGAGGAGTGAGATCTCAGGAGGCTGTCTACTAGGTAAGTTGAGACTGAACTCCCCCCTCTCATGCCCACACTGGCCAAAACATGGCATCACATCTACAAGGAAGACTGTGAGAAGGTAGCCATGGGGCACAGCTACTATATGTATACAGACAAGAGGATGGCTAGGTATAAAACAATCATGCAGGACAGGTGTATGCCCCCTATCAGAGCAATATGTCAGTGCCAAGGTATTGTGTAAAGGTGCCATCTCCATGGAGTGCAAGCACAGTGCAGACATGATGCCTTTCAGATTCTTTATGTGCAGCTGGTATACATATGATACCTAAGCATGACATCCCGCAAGGATAATCTGTGATACGTCATGCTACAAGGGCACAGAGATCCATTCCTGGTGAACAAGCACAATCACACACCTAATGATGGAACAGGTCCTGAAGCAGTAATGGTGGGAATGGACAGGTAGAGCACAGGATACACTGGCCTCCCATTGAGGGTGGGGAAGTATATCAGAGGGCCTACAACAAATGATCAGACCATGCCTGTTATCAGGCAGATGCCCTTGCTGGTGGGAGGGTTGGCGAGGCTCATGCTCTGTCTAGGTGCACACTTCTCTCTCTAGTGATGTAGCTCATCAAAGACCAAAGTGACACTTTCTCCCTGACTCCCACAGCACAGCTGGATCACACATATCATGATCTTGTGTTTCCCATATGTGTTCATTCAATGCCTCTCATGACACCTGTGTGTTGTTGTCCATGTCTATGTATGTCTATGTAGGTGACAGAGGATACTCCCTGAGGGAATGGCTTATGACCCCCATCTTCCTCCCAAGCTCACCGGCAGAACAGTGCAGGTAGCCCATACCAGCAGGCCCTGACCTACTCCTGTGGGATAGCGAGGAGGATGATGAGATAGCACCACCACAGCCCCTTGGCCCGACAGTCCAGGGGGGGGAGGGGGGTGGCAGTGGCATGGCAAAACCTGCTCTTCATCAATTTTGCTTGATTTTTTTGTGCTTTGTACCAACTCAGCCAACTGTACTGGCAGGGAGCCGTACTGGGACTGCATATTTGTAAAAAGGTGCAGCATGCTGCAACCTGTGAAGAAGAATCCAGATTGGTTACATGGGCAGTGTTTATTGTGAGGACAAAACACATTTCTTTAGTTTGTTTTTTAGTTTATTTTTCAATTTTTATTTCTGATTCATATGTTTCCCTTCATTCGAGGGTGCTATCAGGTGAGCAATGACCCCTGGTGTCCCTGCAGGCTCTGTTGTTATTCGCCCTATATCAGGGTGATAGGAAAATCCGCACTGATTGCTTTTGTAGTAGCCTATTGGTCTGACCACTACACCAGTCCTCCGTCATTTCTTGCCCCTTCCTCTGTACCCCCAACCTTGCATCCCTGCAACCCTTAGACATCCACCCTCCTCAGTCAAGCCCATGTGCAGGTGGGACTCCCTGTGCTCACCTCAAGCCCATTACCACCTAGATCCATGCATACATCCCAACAATGCCAAGATTTTTGACACACTCTCTCCCTTCCCTGATGCCAACACAGTGGCCTGATGAGCCACCTGCAGGGCACACACATCTCCCCCTGTCACTGTGACCTGCCCCACCCACAACCCCTGCCCCTTGCCCTTGCCCCCCCCCCTCACTGAGGGTGCATTCACAGGGGCCACTCTTGGACATGTGGCACCTCAGGGAGTACGACACAGACCACTATATGTTGGTGGTATTGACCAAGTTCATCCTCTGAGTGGGTTAATATGCTCCCTGTGGCCATTGCACACTGTGGACCAAACTCTCAAGGCATCAGGTGCCTAATAAGGGGCATTCCTTGCACTGTGCTATGCATGCTACAGTACTTCTCAGTGAGACTGCATGATGAGAGCAGTGGAGATCAGCATATCCTGCACACACAAATATATTTATGACACCACTGGCTGCACTGGTCGCTGGCACTTCATCTTGAGGCACCACAGCTGGAGAGGAGGTGGCCAACAGCTGCTGTCACCCCCTCCCATCCCCTCCTTTCTCCACCTGCCTCCACCCATCCCCTGTCTCCTTGCCATCTCCCAACCCATTCCTTGCATCCTCCACCTCCCCCTGCCACTCCTCCTCCTTCAACTCCCCCTCCTCCAGGACTCCACATCAACTGTATCCTCCCCCTCCTCCAGGGACCCCGTTTCCTCACCAACCTTTTCTTCCCCCATCGGACTAATGGTTACCGAAGCAGCATAACACCTAGCAGATCAGAGTTCAATCCCACCAGGTGCTCCTTGATCTGGTCACTATGACCATGCATCAGGTTGGTAGGAAATGCATGCTGTGATGATGTACATGGTGCCGGACTCCTTGTACCTCCTCCTGCATCCTCAAGCACACCAAACAACCTGACAATCCTGTATTCAATTCCAGTCCAGGTTTTATAGAAAATAGCAAGAGTTGCCTTCCAAAAGTTAAAGCAGTTTAAGGAGCAGTTCTGCTACTCCTACTTCTCATTGGGAGTTAGCCCCAAAACACTGTGCCTCTGGCAGCAGAAGTGACGGGCATGGCCTCCCCTTTTCCAGAACACAAACACAGCAGAAGTTCCAGATAATCAGCACTCAGCAGTCATAGGCAGTCCCATGAACACAGTGACCCAAACCCATAGTCTTTTCCTGATCATTACATATCCCCTCCCACCTTAAGCGATTGCAACACACCGGAGGATCAAATACATCCTCTGATGGGTCAGCAATCATGGATAAAGCATTGCCATTTTCCTGCAACTTCCCAACTTTGTGTTGCACTCGAAAATTATACCTCTGTAAGGCTAGGTACCACCTTGTCAGCCTAATGTTATTTTGCATTTGGTTTAATCACCTCAAAGAGGCATGGGCCATAAAGAAAGTGAAGGTCTTCTCCATCAGATAGTATTTTAAGGCTTCTATGGCCCATTTAATGGCCAAATATTCTTTTTCTATGGTGGCATAGTATTTTTCCGGGAGTGTCAACTTCCTGTTTTAATACAAGTTGGGGTCTTTCTCCCCTTCATCTTCCTGTGATAGAACAGCCCCTAAGCCCTTTTTGGATGCATCTGTTTTTAACAGAAAGGGCTGGATTAAGTTGACCGCTCTCAGTATGGGTTCCTTACATAAGCTATTCCTTAGGTTGCTGAAGGTGACCTCCTCACATTCAGACCATTGTAACTGGTTAAGCCTGTTTTTCTTTAGCATATCCCTGAGGTGGCCGAACTCTTCGGCAAACCTAGGAATGAAGCGTCAGTAGTATCCCACTAGGTCCAGGAAACTCCTCAGCTGTTTTTTCATTTTCGGTTGGGGAAATTCCCAAATGCTCTGAACCTTGTCCATCAGGGGTTTTAGACTACCCTGTTCCAATAGGAACCCAAGATACTTCACCTCCTGTTGGCCAAATGCACACATGTGGATTTATGGTAAGACTGCCTTACATATTGATTCTATTCTAGGGATGCCAGTCAGGGGTAAATATAATAATGTCATTGATATAGGCAGTGGCATACTCCTGTCAGAGGACCTAATCAACAAGCCTTTGACAGGTAGCCAAAGCCCCATTAAACCCAAAGGGCATTCGGCAAAATTGGTACAAGCCGATTGGAGTACTAAAGGCTGTCTCAGGTCAGGACTCCTTAGCCAGAGGAATCTGCCAATAGTCCTTAGTAAGGTCTAAAGTGGTTAAATACTGAGCCTGACCCAATCGCTCCAGGACGTCATCCACCCATGGATGGGATAAGCATCATATGTGGAGAGGGCATTTACCTGGCGAAAATCTATACAAAAGCATTGTGTTCTATTCGGCTTTGGTACCAGCACGATAGGACTAGACCAAGGACTTCGGGACCACTCCACATCTCCAAACCTCTCCATTTCTCTTACCTGATCAACTATCTCCTGTCTCTTGGCCTCAGGTAATCTATAAGGCCATTGCCTTACAATCTTCTCCTGCATGGTGCTGAGGTGGGTTTCTCCTGGTGCGGATGTTAGTACATCCTGGAAGGCATCTAACAATTCTGACAAGTTGGCCTTTTGATTAGGACTTAGATCCACCTCCACCAAGGACTTTTCCTTATTATAAAAATCACTGACTTGGGGACCCAAGTCCTACCCTTCCTCATCTTTTACTGGAGCGGTCAGGGCCTGGCGCTCGTGCCACGGCTTAAGTACATTAATATAGTACATTTGCCTCCGGCCCCTATTATTTACTAATTCGTACATATAGGATCCCACCTGTCTAACTACGGTCATGGGTCTCTTCCACTTGAATGTAAACTTTATGGGGCTATCGGAGATCATCACTAGGACCTTGTCACCCTCCTTCAAAGTTCTAGACTGAGCTCCGCGATCATAGTATGCCGTCGCTTTTGGCTATGCTTTGGATTCTCCTAGGCGTGTTTGGAAATCCTTACCAACCTCCCTTTAAGGTCCTGCAGAAAGGCTGGTATAGCTTGTGGGTCCCCCTCTGGCTCTACCCATTGTTCTTTTTAATATATCAAGGATACCTCTAGGAGGCCGCCCATATAAGAACTCAAAGGAAGAGACCCCCATTGAGGCCTGAATAGTCTGCCAGCATAGAGGGCAAAGGGCAATAACTGATCCCATGCTGCATAGTCTCCATTCAATCTCCTTCTTAACATAGCCTTTAGGGTTCTGTTAAATCGCTTTACTAATCCATTTGTTTGGGGGTGATATACGGAGGTTTTGAGATGAGTTATCCCAAACGCCTTCCACAGTTGCCGGAGCTGGCCAGACAAAGTTGGTATCACTATCTGATAGGAATTCCCTGGGGAAGCCTATCTCACAGAATAATTTGACAAACTATGACCTTGGCTGAGGTTCTTCATAAGGGTACCGTCCAAGGGAACCAAGTGGCCTGTTCCATGATATCTAATATATACAAAAAAACACGAGGGGTTTTAATATGGGGGCCTACCATATCCATAGCCAGTCTGGTTACTGGCTCTTTAATAACCAGCAAGGGTTGGAGAGGTACCAGGGCTGGGCGGAAAGTGGATACCTGCTGACATGAGAGCAGGAAAAGCAATACTGTGCTACCTCCCTGTGAACTCCGGGCCAATAAAATCTTTTGTAGTATTTGCTGCAAGGTACCCTGAATCCTCTTGTGCCCTGACAGGGGGTGGTTGTGGGCTAGTTTTACCACCAAATCTTTAAAAGTTTGTGGAACTACTAGCTGCCTTTTCTTCCCAGGCCTGATGGAAATTGGGCTCTTCCTATATAGGATTGCTTGTTCCAGCATGAATCCAGGCAAACCAGCCTTCATGGACCCACTATCTTGCTCTTATGCTCTAACCAGGGCTGAATCAGCCTTTTGTTCATGTAGGAATGAAGGAAACCTCTTTATTAGTTCCTCTGGTGCCCATGGCATCTCCTGTCCTGCCCATATATCCGACCTCCCCTGGGTTTTGTCTGACCTCTTCCTCCTTCAGAGGGTCTTTGCTTTCCTTCCTTTCCCCAAAGCACCTATCACGTTGCTCTGGAAGGGGAATACTTGGGAGGGATTTTCCTCCTGCTTCTCTGCAGGGTCCTCTTCCTTTGTCTTTTGTGAATGGGGGGAAACTAGTCCTTCCCCCGCTTTAAACAATGTGAAAAGGAGGGCCAATCCTGCCCTAATAGGGAATGGGGTAACTTTTGGAGCACCGCTGGAGGGATTTTCTTACTGTAGCCGGGGCCCCGTACATGCAGGTTATACAGGAGATAGGAGGTGGAAGCCCCGTGAATGCACCGAATCTTAACCACCCCCTGATACCTGTTTTCCTTGTCCCTGAGATGTGCTCTTATGGTTTCCCAGAGCTTCTGGGAGATCATACTTTGGTCCACCCCTAGTCCAATAAGGCCTTGGTGGGGACACCCTCTATGGCAATGTCCTGAAAAAAAACCTTCTCGGCTCCTCCTTTTGTGCTTCCCAATAAACCCTCAGGTTCTAGGCATTTAATTGCCAGGTCCCTCAGTCCCAGTGAGAGCCCGGGGCCTTTCATCCTTGGTTAGCTGGGTGTCTCTAAAGGTTATTCTACAGGAGTCCTTTGTTAATCCAAACCTATTCTGTATGACCGCTTTCATGGCCTGCGAAGGGGGTAGAATTCTATATGCAGCCAAGGCTTCCCCCATTAGAGATATGGCCAACCTGATGGCCCATTGTTCAGGAGGCCAACCCACCGCCAGGGCTACCCTCTCAAAAGTTCCCAAAAAATCATCAATGTCATCAGTATCCCCCAGTTTCCCAAAAGAAAAAGGGTCCATACTGTTGGGATTCTACCCCGATACTGGATACAACTGAAGACTCCTGCTCTCCGGGAGATCTGCCTTCCTTTGCTCTGGTTGTGGCCTTGAGGTAAGTCCAAAAGGGGGCACTGCTGCTCCTGCATGGCAGCCAGGGCTGCTGGCTGAGCTCTCAGGGATTCTTTCTGCTGCTTCTGGAACTGGGTAGCCATCCACTGAAATACTTCCTTGGGATCCATAAGAAACAGCCTGTAACAAAAACCCCAAGGAAAAACCAAGTACGGTCCCCCTAGGCATCCACATAGTGCCTTGCATCACTTGCTGTTTTGCCCCTGCCTAGGCAGTATTTCCTCCTCTACCCATCACAGCTATCAGCAATACCCACCCTAGGTACCCTTAGGTAAGGAGTTGGAGTCCATCTTATACCTGGGTTCCCAATGCTGCGACTCGGCCATCAAAATCCTGCCAACTATGCCACTGTGATGATGTAGATGGTGCTGGAGTCCTTGGACCTCCTCCTGCACCATCAAGTGCACCAAACAACCCGACAATCCAATATTTAATTCCAGTCCAGGTTGCCTTCCAAAAGTTAAAGCAGTTCAAGGAGTACTTCTTAGTGGGAGTTAGCCCCAAAACACTGTGCCTCTGGCAGTAGCAGCATTGGGCATGACCTCCCCTTTTCCAAAATGCAAACACAGCAGAAGTTTCAGATAATCAGCACTCAGCAGTCATAGGCAGTCCCATGAACACAGTGACCCAAAACCCATAGTCTTTTCCTTTACAATTAACAATGTTGTTCAGCTACACAGTTTAACCAGCTGTGCAGCCACCCTTTCCTTCCCCCCTTCAAGTTCTGTATCAGCTTGTTGAATCTGTCCCAGGCTAAAGCATTCACCGTTCTAGAAAAGGTACCCCCATGGGTTCAAGGGATCTGTCCTCCTCCTCATACTCCTGTGTTACCATGGGTTCTTCCTGCTGCATTTCACTGCCTGCCTCCCTGTGGAACCTAGGGATCTTTTCTAGGGTGTGGACTGCTCTGCCCTCCCCCTTCCAGCCTCCCTTTGGTTCCAAAGAATATTGCCTTGTGAGCCAGGGAAACTGGGCCAGCTCAGGATCCTGTAGTGGCTCAGTGGATTGGCTCTGTTCCTTCCTAGCAGGGGATATTGAGAAAAGCCTCCTCCCTTCCAGAAGCCAGGCTGGGGTTTTATTAGGGTTGTAGGCTTTATTCTTCCCCTGGGGCTTTAAGGAAGCTTGCACAATCCCAAGGTATTTTCCTCTTGTTTGTTATACCGCTGATCATTACAATGCCTACCATATTAAGGCTTCAGAGGCAAATTCCACCACAGCACCCTTGTGTGGAATCCAGGCAGTTGGTCTACCTAAATATTCTCCTATTTATCCAATATGGGTGGAATTATAGTGACATTGCATGTCCTCAAGTAGCTGTACATCAGGATGGTGTGCATTAGGAGAGTTTGGGGTGTAGCCCAGTGATAAAAACAGCCCAGCACACAGAAGACCCAGGTTTAATTCCCACCTACATTCCTAGGTGCCCTAGGGAAGTAACTTATCCAACCATAGTCTCTGCAAATAACATGTCCTCAGTGTCAGATACAGTCCCACCTTTTGATAAGAAAAGCAACCACTAGGACTGAATTAATCTGGGGCATACATATATATAAGACACATATATAAGTAAATGTCAGGTGAACTATGTGAGAGGATTGCTGTTTGAGGAAGTGACTGTGGAGCATGTGTTGCTGGTGGAAGGAGATCAGGGTGCATGTAGAGATTGGGAGAAACATTTTCACAAAGCAGCTTCCATGTAGCAGTGGGGTCTAGTTGAACCTATGTCCCCATGGCCAAACATCGGTGTCATTTGCAATCACAGGGAATGGTGAGATATGGGTTTTCAGTCCTACACGTCCATACACACTTTTCGAAGGGGAATCAGTGTTTGGCTACAAATTGTGACATATACAGTGCAACTCGTGAACATCCAGAGCAGTATGAATGAAAACTCATTACCCCATTCTATCCCAAATTGCCCAGTTTACTTACACACAATCCATACTATGCAAGCATTAAGTGCAATTATTAGCACTGCCATATGTAGAGTTTGAGTGGATCCCTAAATCTACCCAGGCACCAATAGGTGTGATGGTGTATACCTTCAACATAGGTGGAAGACTGTCATGGTCATGACCTACATAACAGCCTGGAGGCAGTCTCCTAAGTGTAGTTATGAGGATATTATCAGGAATCATGTAGTAAACAGTACCCCAATGGCTGCAACAAAGACAATGACACAAGAGTTGCCATCAGTATCCCAACTTAATGGTACTTATTATTATTATTTTTTTTATACTGTGCTCTTTAGAATCAGTGCGGTTTACATGTATACTAACAGGTACTTTTTATTCCCTTGTCCCCGAAGGGCTCACAATCTAAGTGTACCTGAGGCAATGAAGGGTTAAGTGGCTTGCCCAAGGCCACAAGGCCTCCTAAGAAACACAGCATTCCCTCACCTCATGCTCATAATATCTTAAGTATTCATGATACTACATACAGCTCAACGGACTCATTATTTATTCTATAGTCCAACATTGTTATTGGATTATTACCTCATGTATATAGTTCAACCCTGTTATCCAAGTTTGTACCCCTGTTCGATGTAAAACCAAACAGAATGTGTTTTGGTCATTTTGTTATACTGTAAACCGCGCTGATGCTGAATAGTGCGGTATATAAGCAACTGTAATAAATAAATAAATAAATAAATAGAGACCCCAATCTCTCCAGCCTGAGGTTGCTTGTCTCCATGTGGGAATTGAACCCCTGGCCTTCTGGCTTGAGGTAACCTGTCCCAACCACTGAGCCACTCCTCCCTTGCAAGACAAAAATAACACACATACATGGGTCCCAGCCCTTCTCATGCATCTAAAACCTTGCCCACCCAGTCCCCCACACCTCACACCCACCCATAACACACTGTCCACATCCAACATCACATTGACACTCCAACCCACATAACCCCCTCTTGTCCAGAATCAGCGAGGCATCCAAAGCCCTCTACTTGTCCTTCCCATGGCCCCTGCCCCGCCCCTTGCCCTCCACCCTCACATGGCCCAGGGACTGTGTGACTGTTACAAAATATGGGGAAGGCAGGTTGGCATCTGAGCCGAGCTCCCACTGCTCTAATTCTCCCCCTCAGGGTTTGCATAAAAGGGTGAGAAAACCAGGACTGTTCCCCCGGCATGCTGAATGAGGCCCAGAATGTAGTTGGGCTTAGTGTTTATCGTGCCAGATGCAATGGACTGCCATGTGGCAGGGACACTCTGGTAGTCCCACGAGCAGATGTAGATGATGCCATGCTGGTTGTAGTAGTGGCAGAGGTAGTGACTGGAATAGCCACTGACTGGCATGTGCAGGGGGAAGTGGCATTGCTATGCACTGAGCAGGCACGAGTCTAATGTAGCTCTTACAGGAACTCCACTACTGTGTTCCCAAGGACCCTGATGGATTCCTCCAGCTGTGATGTGGCCTGGAGCTGGCGCCCCTGCAGAGCAATGCTCTCCTCGAGCATGGCAAATTTTGCTGTGACTCTGCCTATTGTTCCTCTTGACAGGCCAACAGCCGCTCTGTGCAACGGAGAAGCTGGCTCGAGCTTCCCCTTATCGAGCGTTCTACCTGGCTGGTTGCAGCCTGCTGTGCTGGTGGGATAGGGGAAGATGCCCTAAGCTTAAAATCCTCAAAAACACCATCTCCAGCAGCTGGCAGCCGTGTGTCCTGGCCAGCACCATCAGTTGGTTCATCACTCTGACTTGTCCCCAATAACCTGGCAGATAAGGTAGATGGAGTCACAGGAAACTGTGAAGGGGGATCCGCTGGGGTCCTCTGTGTATCCTGTGCTGCAGCATCACCACCTGTGAAGACACAGTCATATCATGTTAGTCACAAGGACACATCTGCCTGTCATATACAGAGGGAGAGCAGGGTATGACATATCAACAGCACACAGTTAAGTACCTCAGAGCTGGATCCCCTAGTAGGATGGGATCTGTAGGATCCCTAGTAGGATGGGATAGGATGGGATCTGTAGGATCCCTAGTAGGTCCCCTAGTAGGATGGGATCTGTAGGATCCCTAGTAGGATGGGATAGGATGGGATAAATAAATAAATAAATAAATTGTACTATGCTCCTCTCTGTGACAAGGCAGCTAACATCACAACATGAGAACTCACAGTACACACATTCCCTGAAGTAGCTATACCATCATCATATGTATATTACACCCCATGGCAGACACAGGCTGTGAGCAGGACTTAAAGCACAAACCAACAGGTTAGGGGGCCTGCTCCCTGACAACCAAGAAATACTAGATGACCAAGGTGCTTTCTCCATACCTAGGTGAATAAGCACCCTAGCTGTATCCACAAAGAGGGGTGGACATTGCTGCATGCATGGCAAGCACAGAATGGCATTAACAACTGTTTTATATAGGTACTCCCCACAACATCCATTTCCTAGGAGAGGTAAGCATGCACTGATGATGTGTTGATATAGGCATGCCCTCCCAGCCATCAAGCAATGGTCCTATCCTCTCTTCTAGGTCACAGTTGGACAAAAGAAGAGTTGCTGTGAGGCTGAAACATGTCCCATAGCACACTCCCAGATATGCTAACACTGCATTTAAATTAGTAGATGTGGTGGAAGGGTATGGCCTAGCATCTGAAACACACAGTGGTCTTAGGGTGCAGGGTCTCGCTGCTCATCTGATGTCATGCTGAAGGGCATGCCACACACAGCTTGGTAGAGCCAGGGCATGAGTTTGTGACAGCACACCAATGACTGTTAATGTGCAACACCCACATTGTTAACCTGTTTAGTGTTGAGTAGAGGTATAGTTGTATGGTTACAGCATGGCTTGGGAACCAGGATAGCTGGGTTGGAATCTCACATGCACACCTGGTGTCCAATGCCAGGCCAACTACCGTCCAATGACTCATACAGACCCTAGTACTCAGGGGGTCAGTTTATTGCATCTTCTTGATTGTTGCTGATACTGTCAACCACGTTTTCTGCAATGGTGAGGTGGTAGATGAAACCAGAACATGCCTGATGTTGTATGATAGCTATTGAAATGTCTGAGTCCACAGTCTATGCCCCCCCCCCCCCCCCCAGGCTGCCTAGGTGACATGGCAGCTCCAACACACCATGTCTGACACATTTCTGCTAGGGCACCATGTGTACAACATAACCAGCAATGTCATTGTGGGCAAATGATGATGTGATATCTGAGTGCCATAGCCCTGCCTTATACAGCTGTGCAATGGCAGGGAGCTGATGGGAAGGTGGAAGACCCAGGATAGCATAACTGTTGTCAGGTGACAACCTCCCTGAGCTTGTTCCTTGGAGGCCTGCATTGACAAGGCTCATGTGGAAAAGTCGATGCCACTGCTGTGAGTGGTCCTAGTGGGCATAGAGGAACACATATTTATTTATTTAATCAGTTTTATATATATACCACCTTATCCTTCAATCAAAGTGGTCAATAAGACAACAGAGGGACTACATCGAGGGGGGGGGGGAGACAACAAGATAGTACATTACAGTAAACTACAGTACATTACATTAAATTATACATAAACTACAGCAAAATTACATTTCATAATTCATTACAATTACATTAAACAAATAACTGCAATCTTACAAAATGTTAAAATAATTTAAACATTATAGGAAAATTGAAATTCAAAGGGTTAAAACATTTTGTTCTATTGGAATTAGATTAATTGCCATATGCTTCAACAAATAGGTACGTTTTAAGGGACTTTCGAAAATCTTTGATATCATACTCATTTCTTAAATCACTAGGAATAGAATTCCATAGTTGTGGTGCCATAAAGGAGAAAGCCCTATTAGATGTCATTTGTTTGGATCTATTAAACTTCAAGTGGGAATTAAGTCTGTTAGTATACTGTGAGCATCTGGGCCTTGAGCCTATGTCCTTAGAAATAATTGTTAGAACGTTTGCTGTTGACTCATGTAAAGGTTTGAAAATATTCATGAGGTTCTTGTATTTCGATCTCATAATGATTGGAAGCCAGTGCAATTCTTGAAGCAAGGGAGTTATATGATCAAATTTTGGAGAATTCATTATAGTTCTTGCGGTTGTATTTTGTGCCAATTGGAGGGGATGGGTAGTATGTTTTGGAAGACCTTGATAAAGGATATTTCCAAAGTCGAGGAGTGGTGTTATAACTGCTTGACATACCGTTCGAAAGTGATTTAGTTGTAAAATTGGCTTGAGGCCTTATGATCTTTGAACGATGGTATACTCTAGCTTTAATTTTATTTATATGGGATTTTAAGTTAATATGTTTATCTATGATTATACCAAGGTATTTTACTTCCTCGCTGACCTTTATGGGTTTGTTTAGTATATTGATTTCTTTAGGAGTTATTAAGTTCTGATTATTAAAAATGAACAACGCTTCTGTTTTATCTGGGTTTATTTTAAAGTTGTTACCTATGAGTCAATTGTTCATATCAGTCAAACAGTAATTAATTATTTCTGTGTCAAATGCATTCGGGTTAACTGCAGTGTAGATCATAATATCATCAGCGTATAGATGGTAATTTATTCCATATTGTTGAATAATTCTACATATAGGTTGAATATAGATATTAAAAAGGATTAATGATAATGCTGACCCTTGTGGTACGCCTTGTATAATTGGGATTTGAGATGATTTTTTGTCTCCACATTTTACTATTTGCGTACGATTATTCAGGTAGGATGTAAACCATTTAAGTGTGTTGTCGCATAGTCCAATATCTTCTAAACGTTGAACATAAGAACATAACATAAGAACATAAGATATGCCATACTGGGTCAGACCAAGGTCCATCAAGCCCAGTATCCTGTTTCCAACAGTGGCCAATCTAGGTCGTACGAACCTAGCAGTTTCCCCAAAAGACACAGATTCCGCAATGCTTGTACTGGGTCAAGCATTGATATCCTGGGTCCCTTCTTAATAATGGTTTATGGACCTATCCTCCAGGAACTTGTCGAAACCTTTTTTAAACCCAGCTACACTAACAGCCTTTACTACATCCTCAGGTAACAAATTCCAGAGTTTGATTACACGTTGAGTGAAAAAATATTTTCTTTTATTAGTCTTAAATAGTTTACCCTGTAGCTTTATTGCATGTCCCCTAGTCTTTCTATATTCTGATAACGTAAACAATCGATCTACGTTTACCCGTTCCACTCCATTCATTAATTAATAGACTTCTATCATATCTCTCCTCAGCTGTCTCTTTTCCAGATTAAAGAGCCCTAACCTTTTTAGCATTTCTTCATAGGGGTATCCCTCCATCCCCTTTATCATTTTGGTGGCTCTTCTCTGAACCTTTTCTAATAACGCTATATCCTTTTTAAGATACGGCGACCAGTATTGCACACAATATTCAAGGTGCGGTCTCACCATCGAACGGTACAGAGGCATTATAATATCTTTTGTTTTATTTTCCATTCCTTTCCTTATGATACCTAGCATTCTATTTGCTCTCTTGGCTGCCGCTGCACACTAGGCCGAGGGTTTTAACATGGTATCCACAATGACACCTTAATCTTTTTCCTGGGTGGTGGTTCCTAATGTGGAACCTTGCATTGTTTAACCTAGTTTGGGTTGTTCTTCCCTAGGTGCATAACTTTGCACTTGTCCACATTAAATTTCATCTGCCATTTTGATGCCCAGTCTTCCAATTTATCAAGATCCTCTTGCAATTTTCCACAATCCTCTTGGGTTTTAATAACTTTAAATAGTTTTGTGTCATCTGCAAATTTGATAACCTCACTCGCTATTCCACTTTCCAGGTCATTTATGAATATGTCAAAAAGCAGCGGACCCAGCACAGATCCCTGGGGTACACCACTATTCACCTTTCTCAATTGGGAAAATTGGCCATTTAGCCCAACCCTCTGCTTTCTATCTTTTAACCAGTTTTTGATCCACAGTAGTACACTGCCTCCTATCCCATGACTCTTTAGTTTTGCCAAAAGTCTCTGATAAGGGACCTTGTCAAAGGCTTTCTGAAAGTCCAGATACACTATATCAACTGACTCACCTTTGTCCACCTGTTTATTCACACTTTCAAAAAAAAACATAACAGATTAGTAAGACAAGATCTTCCTTGTCTAAAGCCATGTTGGCTGTCTCCCATTAGGCCATGACTATGTATATGCTGAGTAATTTTATTCTTTATGATGGTTTCTACCATTTTTCCTGGTACTGACGTGAGGCTCACTGGTCTGTAGTTTCCCGGATCACCCCTGTAACCCTTTTTAAAAATTGGTGTTACATTGGCGATCCTCCAATCTTCAGGTATTAGAGATGATTTTAATGATAGTTCACAGATTACTAATAGCAGGTATGCAATCTCATATTTCAGTTCTTTCAACACCCTTGGATGTATACCATCCGGCCCAGGTGATTTGCTACTCTTCAGTTTATCTAATAGTTGTAATACATCTTCCCGATGCATCGATATTTCCTTCAATTCTTCCGCACCTTTAAATACCACTTCAGTTGTGGGTAACATCCCTACATCTTCCTCAGTAAAAACTGAAGCAAAGAATTCATTCAGTCTCTCTGCTATCTCCTTGTCGCCTCTTAGTGCCCCTTTAACTCCTCTATCATCTAATGGTCCAACCGACTCTCTCACAGGTTTTTTGCTACAAATGTACTTGAAAAAATCTTTATTCCGTGTTTTTGCTTCCGCAGCAAGCTTCTTCTCAAATTCTCCCTTTGCCTTCTTTATCAATGCCTTGCATTTGACCTGCCAGTGCTTGTGCTCTTTCCAGGTTTCGTCGTTTGGCTCTTTTTTCCATTTCCTGAAAGATGCTTTTTTGGCAACAACAGCCTCTCTGAATTCACCTTTAAACCATGCTGGCAGTTTTTTGGACTTCCTTCCACTTTTCTTAAAGCGTGGAATACAGCTGGTCTGGGCTTCCAAGATAGTATTTTTCAACAACACCCAAGCTTGATGTAAGTCTTTAACCTTTGCAACTGCTCCTTCTAGTTTTTTCTTAACTATTTTCCGCATTTTATCATAGTCTCCCTTTTGAAAGTTAAAAGGTAGTACTGTGGATTTCCTTACTGTCCCTCCTCCACTAATTAAATCAAAGGCGATCATGCTATGATCACTATTGCCAAGTGGCCCCAACACCCTTATCTCTTGCACTAGATCTGGTGTTCCACTAAGGACTAGGTCTAATATGGCTTCCCCTCTGGTTGGTTCATGAACCAGCTGCTCCAAGAAGCAGTCATTTATGTCATCTAGGAACTTTATCTCCCTAGCATGTCCTGCCGTGACACTGACCCAGTCGATACCGGGGTAATTGAAATCACCCATTATTATTACCGAGCTGTAACTTTTGTTAGCTTCCTTGATTTCTTTGAGCATTTCATCATCCATTTGTTCATTCTGGCCAGGCGGTCGATAGTACACCCCCACTGCCATCGCCTTCCCCTTTTTACATGGAATTTCAATCCATAGAGATTCTACAGCAAATTTTGTTTCCTGCAAAACTTTAATCCTTTCTGACTCAATGCCCTCTCTAACATAGAGCGCAACCCCTCCACCAATTTGATCGGCTCTATCATTACGATATAGTTTGTACCCAGGTATCACAGTGTCCCACTGGTTGTCCTCCTTCCACCATGTCTCTGATATTCCAATCATATCTAACCTCTCATTTAGTGCTATATATTCTAACTCTCCCATCTTATTTTTTAGACTTCTAACATTTGCATACAAGCATTTTAGAGACTGTTTTTTATTCATATTAATTTGGCTATTGGTAGACATGGGTAATTTGGGATCTTTAAGCTCTGTCTGCTCCATACTCGAGGGCTTTTGGGCTACTTCTTTTTTGGAACCTCTCTGCTTTTGGTAGTATCCTTCAAGGATACATTCTTCCGAACCATCCGCTCTTGGGCGACTGTCGGCTTTCCCCTATTATCTAGTTTAAAAACTGCTCTTTCTCCTTTTTAAAGGTTAATGAAGCATTAAAGGATGAGAGATTGTGTCAAAAACTGCTGAAATGTCAATAAATATTAAAACACTATTTTTCTTATCTAGACTTGTTAAGAGGTTATTAAATAAAGAAATAAGAAGAGTTTCTACATTATGAAATGGTTTGAAACCATGTTGGTGTAGATCCAGTGGAGCATATGAGTCTATGTGATCTTGTAATTGCCCCTGTACTGCTTTCTCTATAACCTTGGAGATAAAAGGTAAGCTAGAAATTGGACGGTATGATTTAGGTTCAGAGGTGCTTAATGAATTTCCTTTATAGATTGGTCTAATTGAGGCTCTTTTGAGGACAGGAGGTAAATAACCTTTTTTTAGTGAAAGTTCTACAAATTTGACTAGATGGCAACTTAATTGACTCTTTGCACTTTTAATCCATTCTACAGGGCATGGATCAGTTGGGGAGGTTGTTGTATTAATTGTACCTATTATATTTTCAATTTTGTTTTTTGTTGGCATTGAAAAATTAGACCAAAGGTGTTTGGAGTCAGAGTATTTGTCGTTAATTGATTAGGCTGTGAAGATATTATAGAGGTTAATTGATTTCCGTTTTTATTTATTAAGTAGTTTGCATATTCTTGAGGATCTATCTGGTGATTTTGACAAGGAGAGTTGTTTTTCGTAAGCTGTTTCACAATATAAAATTCCCTTGGTTTATTAGCAGATTTCAAAATTAAGTTTGTATGGTATTGTTGTTTGCGATTTATCAAATTGTTATATTCAATTAGCTTCATCTTATATAAAAACTCTGTATGCTGAGATTTGTTCTGTCTCCATTTACGTTCCAAATTTCTTAGTATATGTTTTGCCTCTCTGATATCATTTGAGTACCATGGTGCGTTATTCTTTCTATGTACTTGTGCCTTGCCTCTATTGAGATTTACTGAGGCATCAGAAATGACTTTATTCCAGTTGTCTATTGCAGCATCTAAATTACTACAATCCTGGTGCAAGTGAGGAATGACATCTGCTATGAAATTTTCTTTATGATGGTGAGAAGGAGGTTTTAAATGTAAAGTAATAGATATCACATAATGATCTGACCATGGCACAGGAGATATTTTTGGAATTGAGATTTGGTTTAGAGCAGTAAGAAGCTTTGGGTGGAAAATCATATCTGGAATAGTACCATGTTGATGTGTTGGTAGAGTAATTGCCTGTTTGTAATCTAAAGAGTCCAAAGCTTTTAGGAAGGCTTTAGATTCCTTAGGCGGTAAGGAACTTAAATTGAAGTCCCCTAAAGCAATTAATGGTTTACGGGGCAAGCTGTGTGAACAAATTAATTCAAGGATTGCTGACAGTTGATCTTTTGTGGCATTGGGTGGTCTGTAAGCAAGACAAATACTGAGATGGTGATTAGATATCACCATTGAATTTGTATCAGATGAATTATTGATTATAACAGTTCTAAATTTGAAAGTTTTACGTGCAATGATTATAATTCCACCACTTCTTTTGTGCGCTCTATGACAAGTAAATGCTTCAAAGTCATGAGGAGTAATTTGATTGATAATAACCTGGTCTGTATCTTTTAACCAAGTCTCCGTTATGCACATAATATCAATTTTTTGGTCTATGATGTAATCATATATAGTGTTTAGCTTGTTTTTTACAGATCTTGCATTAATTAGTGCAAAACAAATGGGGGACTTAAGAGTTGGATTATCTATAGAGTTTCTGTTTATTGAGGTTATTATTACTCGTGTGCATAGGCATTAAAGGGTTTGGTATTAAATTGTTGGGTAGAGTCTGTTGAGTGAGGAATATCATACTAAAATATAGAAGAACGAATTGGTAAACTGTATGCATGTTTGCAGCTATTAAAACTATTTAAAGTACGAAGTTATCAAGACAGATTATTTTCTGTAGATTACTTGTTATTAACTATTAAGACTTTGAGCGGACGATATTATTGTGGTTTATATTCTTACTGTGGGTTCTTTAGATACAGGAGATTGTGGATTATTTAAGTTCCAGTACAAAGGAAAGTCGAATATGTTATGTAAAATATATTATCTTAATGGCTTACCCTGAGGATTCCAGAGGGTTATTCAAGTCAGTTGGAGCTTCCAATATCGCGCCAAATCATCCCGTGCCTAAGGACTACGCCAAAGGGCCCTCTAGCGAGGCCCTCAGGTGCGGGCCCGCCCGATGTTGCTTACTTTTAAAAACAGTCACCAGCTGTGTGTAGTGGAGCAATCAGTCTTGCGATGCTCAATCAGCACAGATAACAGCTGATTCTAAAGGCAGTAGTGATGTCACTCTTCAGCCCTGCTCCAGCCCGATGTTGCTTACTTTTAAAAACAGTCACCAGCTGTGTGTAGTGGAGCAATCAGTCTTGCCCTGCTCAATCAGCACAGATAACAGCTGATTCTAAAGGCAGTAGTGATGTCACTCTTCAGCCCTGCTCCAGCCCGATGTTGCTTACTTTTAAAAACAGTCACCAGCTGTGTGTAGTGGAGCAATCAGTCTTGCCCTGCTCAATCAGCACAGATAACAGCTGATTCTAAAGGCAGTAGTGATGTCACTCTTCAACCCTGCTCCAGCCCGATGTTGCTTACTTTTTACATATGCGTAGCAGGTGGTATTTTATGCATGCCCGAGTCCTAAAAGATCTAACTAATCATAACATTTTCCAGAAGTACTGGGACACGAATAAGGAGCACAATGCAGATGCTGTATGTGGTTGTGCAGTGTGAGCACGAGAGAAAGGTGAGAAACACCAACTTGGGGAACAGGTTGCTGACACATATGAGCTACCCTCCACGCACTCTCTTCATCTGCCTCGCCATTCTTCATGGGTTCACACAGCTCTAGCTGCAGCTCCACCATCTTCACCTCTAACTCCTCTATTACATCCACGGGACATGGTCCATCATCCCTTGAGCTATCTAGCTCCTCCCCTTCTGGAGGGCTGGACAACTCAGTGTGATCACTCCCTCCTACATAGTAACATAGTAACAAAGTATATGACGGCAGATAAAGACCAGTATGGTTCATCTAGTCCATCCAGCAAGGTGGCAAGAGTATTTGCACCTGCCGTTCCATGCAGGTCACCCCTCCCCATGCCTTTGTTTAGGAGTGTACCCACCACTCCATGTAGGTCACCCCTACTTGTTTAGATAAAAGAGATAGTTATGTTTATTTTGATTTCATCCTGTTGCTATAAATGGATCCACTGTGTCTCCACCACTTCCATCGGGAGGGCATTCCAAGCATCCGCCACTCTTTCAGTGAAAAAGTATTTCCTGATATTACCTTTCAGTTTACCCCCTTGCAGTTTCATGTTATGCCCTCTAGTTTTACAGCTTCTCCATCTTTGGAAGAGGTTTGTTTGTTCATTAATACTCTTTAAGTACTTAAAGGTCTGAATCATATCTACCATGTCCCTCCTCTCTTCCAGAGTGTATATATTTAGGTCTTCAAGTCTATTCTCATAAGTCTTCTGATGCAGGCTCCAAATTATTTTGGTTGCCTTCCTATGAACTGCTTCCAGTCTTTTTATATCCTTTGCAAGATAGGGTCTCCAAAACTGAACACAATATTCCAAGTGAAGCCTCACCAGCGACTTGTAAAGTGGTATTAATACCTCTTCCTTTCTGCTGGTAATTCCTCTCTGTATGCAACCCAGTATCCTTCTGGCTTTTGTCACTGTCTTGTCACACTGTTTTGCCACCTTGAGATTCTCAAAAATAATCACTCTGAGGTCCTTCTCCTGGTCCATGCACACCAACCTCTCACCCCTATCATATACAATAGGGTGGTCCATTAAAATGAATTCCTGAATGCCTTTGCTCCCTGGCCTGATTCTGGTTCCATTTAGGTAGAAAACACTGTGTACAAAGTTTGAAGCCAATCAAATAATATTTAGGGGTGGCTCAGCAAGTCTTGAGATTTCCCCCTGGGAACAGATGACGAAATGTTGCATCATCTTGTATCATCCACTCAGTTCCACGCTGATTACATTTGATTGCGTCATATTTGAACTAATCTCGTCTCTGACAGGTGGCAAAGACATTGTACTATTATCTTTGTATCTTTATTCTTTTCAGATGGCGAAAAAACGTGGTTTTTATCTCATTGAAGAAATATCCACCACAATTCTGGGGGCCAAGCTCCCCAGCAAGGAGCAAGTGTTAAGTGTATTTTTACATCACCATATGACATTAAACAAAGGCGTTAGTGAAAGTGCATCTATTGTAACAAGTGAAGTAGAAGCTTACTGGGAAAAGGCCAGGCTTCCTGTTCAAAGAAATGACAAAATTCAAGAAAAAGTAAAGAAATTGTTCAATCAGTGGAAACTTTTGAAGAAAAACAAAGGGAGAGGAGGGAAACAAGAGGCAAATGAAAAAGAATTCCAGGTTGCAATGAAAAACCTATTTGATGTGGCGCATGCCAATGCAATGTCTTTAATTCATATTCAAGAAGACAAAGAATTCTTAATAGCGCAACGAGAACCAGGGCGCCGTGGCTCAATGTGCGCGATGGACAAGAAACTGGCCAACACGGAAGCAAGATCGCAACAGCGAGAAGAAGAACTGAAAAGGCGCCGACAAAAACATGTTGCCGAAGCCGAGGCAACTACAAGCCAAGTTCAGCTGGAAGGATCTTCTTCCTCAGCAGAGTCAGGTGAAGACTCGTCGACATCTGCGGATTCAGATAACGGACAGAAGAAAGCAACTCCACAAACGAAGCAGTTTCGACCTAACAATGTCTGGACCCCAGAGCTTACAGCAGCCCTGGATCGGACAGGGACAACGGATCGCAATGCTCTGTTTGTGGTAGCTGAAACTGCCAGAAGTCTGGGACATTATCCTGGGGAGCTCAATATCAGCCGCTCCAGTGTCAAGCGCCATAGAGAAAAGCACCGTCAGCAACAATGGACGGACCTGCACAAGGCATTCAAAGCTGAAGGCAAAACATGCATTGTGCATTGGGATAGCAAGTTATTGCCATCTCTCCTCTGTTCAACCACATCCGTTGACCGCCTTCCAGTTTTGATAACGGCTGTCTCCACTGGAGAAACACAACTTCTTGGTGTAACAAAACTGACATCAGGAACAGGTGAGAATCAAGCTGCAGCAGTTT
This sequence comes from Ichthyophis bannanicus, assembly GCA_033557465.1. Taxonomy (NCBI): domain Eukaryota; kingdom Metazoa; phylum Chordata; class Amphibia; order Gymnophiona; family Ichthyophiidae; genus Ichthyophis; species Ichthyophis bannanicus. The sequence continues at coordinate 222,278,734 of CM066031.1, read as the reverse complement.
ATGAACTGTTACAGGAATGGTGTTTGGATGAAAAGGTTGCAGGTTTCTGCTTTGATACAACTGCATCGAACACGGGACGTCGATCAGGAGCGTGCATTCTTCTAGAACAGAGACTCCGTCGCACAGTCCTTCATTTGGCATGCCGCGATCACATTTACAAAATAATTCTTGGTGCAGTATTCTCTACATGCTCTGGAGCTTCATCGGGTCCCGATGTCCAACTCTTTCGCCGGTTCCAAAAGAATTGGGGCTCCCTTGACAAGTCCAACTATCAAACTGGAAAAGACTTGGAGGTGCTGCAACCTGACAGGGATCGCATCATGAAGTTTGTGGAATCCAAGTTGGCACAGGGCAATCACCGAGATGATTACCTGGAATTCTTGTAGTTAACGATTGTCTGCCTTGGAAGGAATCTTCCTAGTTTCAATTTCAAGAAACCCGGAGCTTTCCATCATGCCAGATGGATGGCAAAAGTCTTGTACTGTCTCAAGATTTGGATGTTCCGAGGACAACTCAAAGATCTTACCCAATGGGAGGAGTCCTGTGTTCGTGATGTGAGCATTTTCTCCATCCTGATGCATGTGGAAGCCTGGTTTTCTGCCCCTGATGCCGCAGTTGCTCCTCGAACAGATTTGGAGATGCTGAAGAAACTACACTCTTACCACAATGACCGTGTTGGAAGAGCGGCCAGAGACAAACTGCAACAGCATCTGTGGTATGTGTCAGAGGAGCTTGTGGCACTGTCACTGTTCGATGAAGCTGTTTCAGCACCGACAAAGCGGGCAATAGTGTCGGCCATGATCCCGGCAGAATCAGATGAAAGCGATGAGGATGATGACGAAGACGAAGATCCCCCAAAGCGGGTCGAATTGAAAAGTTCCATGATTCCACCACTTGAATCTTTTGCAACTCGCAAGTCAATCCGTTTCCTGAAACACCTCGACATCAACAGTGATTTTCTTAATGCAGACCCAGAAGACTGGGAAGAGAATGCATCATTCAAAGACGGTCTGAAGAAAGTAAAAAATCTTCCAGTGATCAACGATGTGGCTGAGCGAGGGGTCAAACTCATTGAGGAGTTCAACGGCCGACACACCACAAAAGAAGAGCAACTCCAGTTCCTTCTGGGTGTTGTCTCGCAACACCGTAAGATGTTCCCCACATCGTCAAAGTCCTTACTAGCATCTGGACCACATTGAGTGCTTGGCAAGCATGATACCCCCGTCTATGAGCGGATAATACCCAGTGGTCTGACGAACCCTGGGGGGATCCAGGGGCCTGATAGATAGGGACCTTGAGCCACCCCTAAATATTATTTGATTGGCTTCAAACTTTGCACACATTGTTTTCTACATAAATGGAACCAGAATCAGGCCAGGGAGCAAATAAATTCCTACTTTTATTTTTTCCCCTATGGCAGTGGACCACCCTAATATACAATTCCCTTGAATTTCTGCTTCCCATATGCATGACACTGCACTTCTTCACATTAAATCTTAACTGTCAAACATTAGATCATTCTTCCAGCTTTTGTAGATCTTTCCTCATGTTATCCATTCCCTCAGGGGAGTCCACTCTGTTGCAAATTTGTGTGTCATCAGCAAAAAAACAGAGTTTTCCATTCAGTCCTTCAGCACTATCACTCACAAATATATTGAACAGTATCTATCCCAGGACCGAACCCTGGGACACATTGCTAATCACTTTCCTTTCATCCAAGTGAGTACCATTTACCATCACCTTCTCTCGTCTGTCAGTCAACCAATTTCTGATCCAGTTCACCATCTTGGGACTCATCCCCAAGCTGTTGAGTTTATTGATAAGCCTTCTATGAGGAACAGTATCAAAGGCATTGTTAAGTCTGTAGCTCTACAGAAAGAGACTTGCCAAGTTATCTAGTTCCAGGAGTGAGATTTTTTGCCATTTCTGGTTTTAAATTTGCATTGCAATGCAGTATGGTATTTGTAGTTCCTGATTTTACCCATTGAAATCAGTGATGCAGGTCCAATAATACATCAGAATGAAATTGTCAGAAATCTGGGACTGGCATAAAATCTCACACCTGGAACCGGGTAACTTGGCAACTCTATGGAAAATGCTAACTGGATATTTTATGTTGTACATTTATTGATTCTAGAAGTAGAGGTCTACTCCAAAGAGTTTTTTCCTTTGCCATGTTCTTGTGCAAAACATTCTGTGAAGCCTTGTCTAAATATACTGCCAGACACACTTACCAAGCCTAATCCAGATCCTGCTAATCATCACTAATTGAACAACCAGGATCTAGATTAGGTTTGGTAGATATTTCTGATAATGTAGTTAGACATGGTTTCACAGAATTTTTGGCACAAGAACATGGCAAAATCAAAATCTTTGGAGTAAATTTCTACAGAAGAGCTCGATAGATTCACAAGGCACAAAATCCATTTAGCATTTTTCATATTGTTCCAGACTGGACAAATTTGAGCAAGTCAGGAAACAGAAAGCAAGATCACCAGCAATACAAGACTTAAGAGCAGGTCGGCAAAAGCTCGTTCTTATGGAGACATGATACCTCTGTACAAGATGCCTACTTTCTAACTCTAAGGTCACTGACTGTGAGAAAAAAAGACAGTTGAGTTTTTCATTTACCTGAAACCTCTAGTAACCTTTCAGCTATGTCTTTTGTTTGGGCAGCAACAATAGCTACCTCTTTAATTTAACAAAAATCCCTGAAATGAACATTTATAAAAATAAAATAGAAAAAAAGCAAAAATGTATCAAAATAAAACAATCAAAATGTATTAAACAAAACTAAACAAAATGAAACAAATCTGCAAATGACACAGGAAACAAAACATTTTTTTTTGCCTGCATACTCCTATTAGATAGTGTGGCATTCTAGATAAGCTAGTTTCAACTGCCATGTATTTCTTTTTGAAAAGTGTCAACTTTGTTACCAAATCATTCATCAGCTTTGAAACGTGGAAAAATCTGAAGTCCTCCAAAGACTTGAAAGAATTGGGTCTATCTGTTTCACACTCACAAACGTATAAAACATACATTTCTTATGAGAAAACTGAAAATAACTTCATTCCTCTTCCATGTACCTCTTTCCCTAAAACACTCACACGCTTTGATGCCTTTCTCTGGTGTGAAAATTTGGGGGTAAAGCTAGACTCAAAGGTTGACCCAGAGACTCATATTTCTCAGATCATTCAAAACTGGTACAATTCTGTGTATTTCTAGTACTTATCTGAATGATAAGTAGTAGTAGTAATAGTAGTAGTAGTAACTTATTTTTCTCCTATATTATCACGCTGTATTCCTTCCTTTCCCCCAACTCCCCTCACCCCCCAAGTACAGGTTTATCTTTGCCATTTCCAGCCATTGTTGTTAACCTTCCTTTAGTCCCCTCACTCCCTCACTTGGTTTGCAGCTTGTCATGCTGTGAGGCATTGTGTGCATTAGTGATGTTGAGAGCTAAACTATCGGCAGCTTAATTACTGGCAGGTCTCCCAAGATGGACAGGTATCAGCTGAGGTGCCAGACTAAGACAAACCACCCATTTAGGCAGCAGCAGAATGAGACAGTGTTGGTGGTGAAGGATTACACAGGTCTGTGACTATAAAGCTGTTTGATTATTTTCATCTAATTTCCATGTATTTTGGTGTGCTGAAAACAAATAAAATATTGAAAAAACTCCTAGACATCATGATTTGCCACAACATGCAAAACTGTCTTCAAATTTATCAATTTTTTTCAAATTACTATTAATTAATTCAAATTACTATTAATTAATTCACATAAGTGCATTTAAGATATAAAATGCCAAAAAAACCTTAAAGGGGTTGTCCGAGTTATGTAAAAAAAAATATAGCACTGTAAATCTGATGGTCAGCAATATACATAAGCTAAGCAAGTTTTAAGTCCGTGCTTCTAATGGTAGAAGGGGTTAATCTTTCCTGAAGAATCCAGTGGGTGGGAGACACAGGGCAGATAGCAGCAGCTCTGGTCAGTGCAGGGGGGGCGTGGCCAGCACTGTGACGTCTCGTGTACAGACACAGAGCTGCTCTCTCCTGCATGCCACACTTGTGCATGAATCATCATCAGGTTCTTGGTTCTAGGCTGTTCACACTTTTTCATCGGAATTCTTGTTAGCTCGTCATTCTTCAACCGTTATGTTATGGCTCTGTGAAAGTGTATTAATTCACCAGACAGTTTCTGTTTCATCTGTGGTGAATATACAGTGTTGAAGCAACAGCAGAATATTACAGACTTTGTGAAAAAAGTATACTTTGCATACTTTGGACTAAAAATTGGAGATCAAGATAACGTCTGGGCGCCTCATAAAGTGTGCAAACAGTGTGTTGAGGACCTCCGAAACTGGTTCAAGGGTAAGAAAAAATCTTTCTGTTATGGGATTCCTATGGTATGGCAAGAGCAAAAGAACCATAGTGACGACTGTTACTTTTGTTCATGCGATGTGAAAGGGTTTAATTCCAAATGGAAGCATTCCATTTCATACCCCAATCTTCACTAGGCAATTCGTCCCATCCCCCATGGCACAGATATACCAGTACCCAAGCCCCCTGCTACCTTGGAAGAGATACCTAGCTCCGATGAAGGTGAAGTCATACCTGAACCAGATGACGAATCAAGTTCTGACTTTGAAGATGATACAAGACAAAAATTGTTTTCTCAGGAGGAGATGAATGATTTGGTAAGAGACTTGAATCTTCCCAAAAATGCCGCTGAGTTACTCGGATCAAGGCTGAAAAGCAGGAATTTATTGTTGCCAGGAGTGTCATCTTCATGATTCAGACATCGTGAAAAGGAGTTTGCTCCTTACTTCGCCCAGGAAGACAAGTTGGTTTATTGCATCGATGTCGAAGGTCTGATGGGTCAATTTAAAATCCAATATGATTCACAGCGCTTCCATACATGTAATTCATTCCGTACACTTGAAGGAAACCTACAAGAACTTGGAATTGGTTCTTCGTAAACTTAAATATGAAGACCATGGTTGGCAAGTGTGTGGGGACTTGAAGGTCTTGTGCATGCTGCTCGGGCAACAAGCTGGGTATACCAAATATCTTTGTTTTCTGTGTCTATGGGACAGTCGATACCGACAAAATCACTGGACCAAGAAGAGTTGGCAGCCGAGGGTGCTAACAGTCGGTGAAAAAAATGTCCTCCGAGAAACTTTGGTACCTTCCCATAAAGTTCTTCTAGCACCTCTCCACATAAAATTGGGATTGATGAAGCAATTCGTAAAATCACTTCCAAGAGATGGAGAATGCTTCAAATACTTGGTCACCAAGTTTCCAGGCCTGTCGGAGGCAAAATTGAAGGAAGGTGTGTTCGTCGGACCAGACATTAGAAGGCTTATAGTTGATCAAGAGTTTGTCAATACCATGATGGATCCTCAAAAAGAAGGGTGGATTGCATTTAAAGAAGTCGTACAGAAATTTTTAGGCAATAACAAAGATCCTCACTACAAAAAGATCGTTGGACGAATGCTGAAAGCATTTCAAGCTTTAGGTTGCCTGATGAGTTTGAAAGTGCATTTCCTCCAGTCCCACCTTGACTACTTTCCTGAAAATTTGGGAGCTGTGAGTGAGGAACAAGGTGAACGATTCCACCAAGACATTAAAGAGATGGAAAGGAGATACCAGGGAAAATGGAGCATTACAATGAGGGCAGACTACTGTTGGATGCTTCAGAGAGACATTCCAGATGCTACTCACAAGCGTAAATGGGAGCCTCACAAGGAAGAAGAATCGAGTTTAGTGTGTGTAGGTGAGCTCATTTCAGTTCAAAGAAGGATTTTCATGAAAATATTGTAATAAAACTTTAATTTTATAAGTCTATTTCCATTTATTTTGAGGTATTGCCTTATTTAACATAGTTACCTAAATTGTCAGGAAAGGTGATGTCCTATGACAAAATGGAGGTCATTTGTGGATTCAGCACACCAAAAAACGTAAAGATTACGTGGAATAACCAAAACAGCTCTTGAAAAAACTTTTTTTGCAGACCTGTGTTATGTTTGTGTGACAACGGCAACAGTAGATTACCTGCACGGAAGAAAGGTCTGGCAATCTACTTCCATATTTTGCCATAAAAACCTAATGGATAGTCACAACAAAACAAATTGAACTATAGTTCTGGGAGATGAGACCCCTAAGTCGGAAGCCACTCAACTGGCTATTGGGGATGAGCTGAAGCCTTTTCAAACTAAAGCCAGCAGTTATGATGTGGTTGGATCGATACAATAACAGAAGCTATGGATGCCACTCTAACCATAACCATAACTATAACCATGAACAATGAACCACCTGACTGAAGTCCGAACACAGTTTAGGACAACTCTCCAGAGGGTTGACATGAGCTGACACCGAAGCGACAGCACTGAAAAACAGTCCCCTCACTTCTTTCTCTTCCTTCTCTCTCATCACTTTCTCCCCATCCTCTACTTTGGCTTTCCAACCACTTCCATTTTGCATTCTCTTGCCCAATCATAGTCCCTCCCCTTGCTCACAATTCTTTTACATTCTTTCTTTCCCCTGGGCTCTACTCTCTCCCACCCCCCTCTCCCCACACTTGTTCTCTTTTTCATCTCCTTTGCTCTACTCACATTATCTTCTCTTTCTCTCTCCCAACTCTTGCTCTCACTGCTGGCTTGTCTCTCTATTTCAATTCTTACTCTCCCTCTCTCTCACCGCCCACATTTTGTCCAGTTTGTCCTCTCTCACCGCCCCAGTTATGTCCAAGTTATAGTTCCTGTTTACTGTAAATACAATGCAGCCCCGACTGCATTGTATAAGGTTCTGTTAAATGTATACCGCACTGATTTCAATAGCGCGGTATAGAAGAGACATTAAATAAATAATAAATAAATACATTTTTGGTGGTTCTTCTCTGTACCTTTTCTAATTCTGCTATATCTTTTTTAAGATACCGTGTCCAGAACTACAAACAGTATTCAAGGTGCAGTCACACCATGGAGCAATACAGAGGCATTATTACATCCTTGGTTTTATTCTCCATTCCTTTCCTTAGGATTCCTAGCATTCTATTTGCTTTCTTGGCTGCCGCTGCACACTGGACAGAGGGTTTCAACATATTAATCACAATGATGCCTAGATCCTTTTCCTCTTATTTTTCTTTTTCCACTCACATCCACAGATAACTAAAACCTGTCATTTCTTTCTCTGTAATATCAGCAAAATTCACCCCTTCCTTTCTGAGCACACTACTAAGACCTTTTTCCACACTCTAGTCACATCCCATCTTGACTATTTTAACCTGCTCCTCGCTGGTCTCCCCCCTGAATCATCTCTCTACCCTTCAATCTTTTCAAACCTCAGCTGCATGGCTAATTTGTCAGTGTCTCTATGCTCACTGGCTCCCTATCCATTTCTGCATCCAGTTCAAACTTCTCCTACTGATTTGTAAGTGCATTCATTCTGTGGCTTCTCATTAGTTTTCCTCTCCTACCCAGAAATTCTGCTATTCTGGTAGAACTCTTTTATTTATGTCCTTCTCTGCCACTGCCAACTCTAGACTGCATTAATTCTGCTCCATATGCCTGAAACAAACTACTCTAGTCAGCATATCAGGCTCCATTTCTGGCCCTGTTGAAGTCTAAATTAAAAATCCATCTTGTCAAGGCTGCTTTTGGATTTTGATCCCATTGCACCACTATGTGCCTCTTTATCATTCCCTTAGATTTACCCTAGTCCCTAGTTGTTGTGTTGTCTGTCTTGATTAAATTGTACATTTTCTAGGGCAGAGATGGTCTCAGATGTGTCTGTACTGCACTGCATTTGCTTTGTACCACCGTTTACCTGTGTGCAACCTCAAGCAATGTGCTTTTTTAATGTTTCTTTCTAAAGTAGTAGCTGTTGTGTGAACATTTATTTTGTTCATGCTTTTCCATTACTAGTTCAAAGTGAGTTATATTCAGGTACAGTAGGCACTTCCCTGTCCTCAGAGGGCTTACAATCTAAGGTTGTACCTGAGGTAATGGAGGGTAAAGTGACTTGCTCAAGGCCACAAGGAACATTAGTGGAATTTGAATGCTCCCTTCCCTGGGTCCAGCACACTGTTCTAACCACTAGGCTACTCCTCCACTCCATTCCCATGACTTAATTGATATCTTGCAAAAGGCTCCTGTTCAATGAGCCTTTTATAAAACACCTTGCTAATAGTACATTTCTTGACTTGTACACACCACTTTTTTTTTTTTTTTGCTAGATGCCCTATGCAAAATCAAGCTTCACATGTACGTTGTTGCTTGATTTGCAATCAGTTCGCTGGCAAAAACATCTGTTTGCTTCAATGAGATTGCAGGTTATAGTGCAGCTAATTTCTGTTCGCTTTTCTTCTTTTAAAATTTGATCACATAGGCTTTTGCCATGCAAAATGCTCAAGATGAAAAATGGAATAATACCTAAAGATATCCAAGCAGCTGAAGTTTTCTTCGTGCCGCAAGAAAGAGATTCTGGCAAAAACATTCAGTCTTTTAGAGAAAAGTATGCCCTTGTTCATATATAAATGTTACTGTCTCTTGAAAACAAGCAAAAGCTCCCCACACAAATTGAAAAGTTCATGCTTAGAGTGTCATAAAGGAACGTTTCCCAGTTTCCTCCATTCACAGACTTGGGCATGCCTGCGTGGGGGACCCAGTTGATTCAGCCATGGTAAAATGCATCTCATTAAGGTAGCAGATGTGTGAAAGGGTATTTGGGTGGCTAGACAGACATAGGGGTATGTTTGCTAAAGGGCATTAATGGAGCAAGTGTGCCATTAATGCCTGTTGTCGGCATCCTTGTGCCCTTAACGCTGGTAAAAAGCTGCTTTAATGGGTGGTAAAGGCTCCTGCAGCGTTAAGGGATTTGTAGATGGAGAGTGGGCGTTAACGGGTCAGAGAGTGGGCATTAACAGCGTGTGCTCCCTTAATGCCTGTTGCACAATGTTTAAAAGCCCTCTAATGTTGGGAACCCTACCGCCAAGTAAAACCTCATGGAAAGGGTGTATTTAGAGGGGAGAGAGCCTATTTAAACATCTGCAATGTGATGCACTGACAGGGATAGTAGTGTTCCATAAGCAGCAACAGCATAGTGCCCAAGTATGAAAGGGCACTGTATTGATGGTGCAAATGGGACAAAGGAGGTGGCACATGGGTCTTGCAGTGGAGGTGGCTGGTGCACAGTGTGGACCAGGCAGCTGCCCAGGTGGCACATAGGAACATAAGAACATAACATATGTCATACAGAGTCAGACCAAGGTCCATCAAGCCCAGTATCCTGTGTCCAATAGTGGCCAATCTAGGTCACAGGTACCTAGCAGTTTCCCCAAAAGACACACAGGTTCCACATGCCTGTATTGGGGCAAACAGTGGATTTCTTGGGTCCCCTTGAATAATGGTTTATGGACCTTTCCGCCAGGAACCTGTCCAAACCTTTTTTAAACCCAGCTACACAAACAGAAGTCTTCTTGGAGACTGCTACCCTCCCACGACAGAAGGGCTTGAGTTAAAAGTCCCTTTACTTGAGGAAGGTAGCTGCTTACAGAAACTACCTGTAGTATCAGGCATCCCCAACTCCCCAGCAGGTCAGTAGGCCAAGGAACACAGGCATGACCCTTGTAACCAGAAGGCTCCCAAGCCCCAGGCACAGGCCCCGGTCCAGCCTGGTAGGAATTTTGACTCCTTGGGCATAGCCTCTTCACCCCCAGGAGGTCAGCAGCCCACAGGGGGACGTCTGATTGACTTTACCCATCGGTGGCCAGCCGTTACCACCGACACTTGGGCACTCCAAGTGGTTAAGGAGAGTTACCTCCTCCATCTGACACAGACATCTTCCCCTTTCTTCCCAGGAGAGCCCCCCAGGATTCCCTTTCACTGGGATCTACTACCTCAGGAGCTCACAGGTCTCCTCGAGGACAGGGCTTTGGAACCGGTACCCTAGCACCTCTGGGGCAAAGGGTTCTACTCCAGGTACTTCCTCATGCCAAAAAGAAAAGGAGGCCTAAGGCCCATCCTAGGCATGCAGGACTGAACAGATTCCTGGTGAGGGAGAAGTTCAAGATGCTGTCCCTGGAACGTTGCTACCTTACCTCCAGCAGGGAGACTGACTATGCTCCTTGGATCTGAAGGATGCCTATACCCACATCCTCTTTCATCTCAGCCACAGGCAGTATCTCAGATTCATGGTGGGGGGCAGCCACTATCAGTACAGGGTACTACCCTTTGGCCTGGCCTCTGACCCCAGAGTCTTCACCAATGCCTGGCAGTAGTCACTGCCTACTTCTGTCTCTAGGGAGCCTTCATCTTTCCCTTCCTGGATGACTGGATCATAAAGGGAGACATGGCCACCAAGGTGCAGCAGGTTATGGCCAACACCATCTATGTCCTGCAACATCTGGGGTTTGTGAAATACCGCCCCAAGTCTCACCTCCTCCCGACACAGTGTCTGGAGTTCATCAGGGCAAGGCTGGACAGGGCTGACCATCTGTGTCCTCCTGCTTTGCCTACTCGGCCACATGGCCTCCACGGTCCATGTTACTCCAGATGGCCATCTTCATATGAGGGTGGCCCAGTGGTGCCTCCATGCCCAATGAACACAGGCCCCGGGCTGACTGTGAAACAGAATGTCAGTGACACACCAGCTGGCAGAGTCCTGGACTGGTGACAAGACACAAAACACCTTTAAATGGGGATGCCTTTTGACCCCTACCCCCCAGAAGGTCCTCACTGGATGCCTCCTTGCTGGGTGGGGAGCACACTGCGAGGAACTCTGCACTCAGAGCTGTTGGTCTGAGGCGGAAAGCCAGTAGCAGATCAACCTCCTGGAGCTCTGGACCATGCACTTGGCTCTCTGGGCCTTTCGCCACTGTCTGCAGCACAAGTCAGTGCTAGTCTAAACAGACAATCAAGTGACAATGTTCTATGTAAGTAAGAAAGGGGGAATGGGGTCCTTCACCCTCTGCCATGAAGTGGTGGCTCTCTGCTCCTATGCAATCCATCAAGGGATGCTCCTGCAGGCCGTGTACTTGCTGCGACAGGATAACACCCTGATGGACAAACTGAGCAGGGTTCTCCAGCCACACAAGTGGTGGCTAGACCCAAGAGTGGCCAGTCAGCTCTTCTGACTCTGGGGAACTCCTAGTGAATCTCTTTTCCAGCCCAGACAACTCCCACTTGCTCTTGGCAGCCCCGCTTCTGCTCCCAGCAGCAACACCCATCTCGGGTGGCTACAGGTGCATTCCTCATCCCGTGGTCGGAGGGCCTTCTGTACGCCTTTCTGCCCATGCCGTTGCTTGCCAAGACCCTCTTCAGTGCTCTTTGTGACAGGGTGTCGCTGATCCTGCTGGCTCCACAGTGGCCCAGGCAAATGTGGTTCCCTCTCCTTCTCTGTTTGTCGGCGGAGGCCCCCATTCTCCTGGGGAGTATACTGGGGTTATTGTCTTAGGAGGAGGGAAGTGGAGGAGGTCCTTTTGGCCTCCCTTAAGACCCATGCCTTCAAGTAGTGCAGGTTTTTGGTGTGGTGCGCGGAGCGATGATCGAACCGGTTCTCCTTGGTACAGCTGATGCTGGAATACCTACTTCATTTGTTGCAATCTGGGTTCAAATCCAATTCAATCAGGGTACACATGAGTGCTCTTGCGGCGCACCACCACCCTATCAAGGGCAAACACCTCTTGGTGCAGCCTCTTGTCACCCACTTCCTGCAGGGTCTCCTGTTTTCTAAGTCCCCCATGCACCCACCAGCAGTGGAGTTGGACCTCAATGTGGTGCTAACGCAGCTCACTGGGCTGCCATTTGAGCCCCTGACTACCTGCCACTTGAGGTATCTTTCATGGAAATCTAACTTCCTGATTGTTCTCACATCCGCTTGCAGGGTCAGCGAGATCCAAGCCTTGGTGGCAGAGCCGCCTTATACCAGGTTCTACAAAAACAGGGTCATGCTCCACATGCACCCCAAATTCCTCCCATAGGTGGTGTCCAAATTCTGTGGCAGGACACACAACACCTTTGAATGGGGATGCTTTTTGACCCCTACCCCCCCCCCCCGAGGGTCCTCACTATGGATGCCTCCTTGCTGGGGTGGGGAGACTGCACACTGAGAGGAACTCTGCACTCAGAGCTGTTGGTGCAAGGCAGAAAACCAGCAGCAGATGAACCTCCTGGAGCTCTGGGCCATGCACTTGGCTCTTCAGACCTTCCACCACTGTCTTCCACCATCTTTGTTCAGGCTACTGGAGTGCTGGTTCTTCACTGGACACAGGGGTCCTTCTGGAGTCAGTATCCTTAGAAACAGAGAAAAATGATGACAGACAAAGACCACATGGTCTATCTAGTCTGTCCTTCCATATCAACAACTATAACAGTTCCCTTTTTTCCTTTAGAGATCCTCTGTGTTTGTCCCATGCTTTTTTTAATTCAGATACTGTCCTCATCTCTACCACCTCCACTGGGAGACCTTTCCATGGATCCACCACTCTTTCCATAAAGAAATATTTCCGCATATCACTCCTGAATCTATCCCCTTTCACCCTCATCCCATGTCCCCTCATAGCAGAATTTGCTTTGAATCGAAAGAAGCTCTCCCCCTGTACATTTATGCCATGGAGGTATTTAAATGTCTCAATCATATCACCTTTATCCCGTCTTTCCTCTAAGGTGTACATATTAAGACCCTTAAGTCTTTCCTTATATGATTTATAATGAAGACCACTAACCATTTTAGTAGCAACCCTCTGCACTGACTCCATCCTGTTTATATCCTTTTGAAGATGCAGTCTCCAGAATTGCACACTATACTCCAAATGAGGTTGCACCAAAGACTTATACAGAGGCACTATCACCTCCTTCCTTCTGCTGACTATTCCTCTCCCTATGCAACCAAGCATCCTTCTAGCTTTTGCTGTCACCTTTTCTACCTGTTTAGCTACTTTAAGATCATCGGAGACAACCACGCCTAGATCCTTTGGCTCAATTGCTGCTGCTCACGGCTCTCCTTGAGGTCATTTGTGGTTTTCTACATGCTTTAGGTAGCCTGTAGCTAGGGGGTCCCATATGTGAGGACTGACTTCCTGCTTGTTCCCAGACAAAGCGTAGTTACTCACCTGTAACAGGTGTTCTCCAGGGACAGCAGGAATCAGTCCTCACAACCCTCTTTCCTCCCTATGGAGTTGCTTTTTTTATCATTTTTGCTGTCATTAGTTATGTCATCTGATTGAGGCAAGATGTCACTCTTGGGCAGGAAGGGGACCATGTATCCATGGTGGCATCTTCCAAAGGCTTTCTTTGAAAGCTGGGGAGATGCTTCTGTGGTGGCTCCATCTGTGCTGACATCAGCCATATGTGATGATTGATTCCTGCTGTCTCCGGAGAACACCTATTAAAAGTGAGTAACTATGCTTTCTCTCTCTTGGTTCAACTCTATAATAACCTATTTTTAAAAAAATGTAATGAGATTCATTTTACAAGACCTGTCGCTAGTAATACCATGTGGTGTCAGATTTAGAAAATGTGCTATCTTCTGTTTTAGCAGCATTTCCATTAATTTACTTGTCACATAGGTCATACTAACTGTCCTGTGGTTCTGAATCTCCTCACTTCTGCTTTGTGTAGCAGGACCACATGTGCCCTTCCTCATTCCTCTTGAACTGCTCTTGACTCTAAAGAAGCACTCTCTGATGTGCCCCATCTGGCCCCATCGCTCTGTCTACTTTTAGAATAGCTAGTTCCTCACAAACTCAGTAATTTGAAAATCATTCAAGATCCACATCACTTCCATTTCTATTTGTGTTTTCTGAGGTTCTTTTCTTGGCCCTTAATCAGTGTTCACAGAAGAGAAATATTTGTTAAGCAATTCCACCTTATACTCATCATCTTCACCATATTCTTCCTTTTCACCTTTGATCCTGACAATACCACTTTTTTACTTCCTCCTGTCACTAACATATCTTAAAAAAAAAAAAAAGTCGCGCTCCCCCCCATTTTATTACAATGGCTATTTTTCTCCGTACATTTGCATCTTTAATTTTCTGACTACTTTCCCAATTTCTTTTAGCTTTTCCAAGTATTATTATTTGCCTTCCTTTTTCTGTCATCTCTTATATTTTATGGAGGCCATCATCTCTTTCCTTATCTTTTCTGCTACTTTTGAGAACCATAGCAGCCTCCTTTCCCTTTTACATTTACTAATACTTGGTTTGCAGCTTGTCATGCTGTGAGGGCTTGTGTGTTATTAGTGATGCTGAGGGCTAAGCTATCAGTAGCTTAACTACTGGCAGGGTCTCCAAAGATGGGAAGGTCTCAGTTGAGGTGTCAGACCAAGACAAACCACCCAAATGGGTAGCAGAAGAATGGGATGGTGTTGGCAGTGAAGGATTACATTCCTGTGACAACGGCAACAGCACTAGAATTAAACTGCACAGGAGAAAGGCCAGGCAATCTACTTCCGTATCTTGCCAAGAAAACCCAATGGATAGTCACAACAAAACAAATTGCACTATAGTGCTGAAAGATGAGACCCCCAGGATGGAAAGCACTCAACTGGCTACTAGGGAGGAGCTGAAGACTTTTCAGAGTAAAGCCAGGATTTATGATGTGTTTGGATCAAAGCCCTTGGGATGTTTGACTGCTGATGTAGCTGTCCATTAAATGAGAGTCAGAAGCTGCAAAGATGTCTTACATATTGGGACATAGAATTTATGAAGCATGAGCCAAGGGAAGGTGGAGATGGTCAATAATGAAATGGAACATGTACAACTCGGTCTGTTGGGTATCAGCAAACTGTAATGGACTGGGATTGGGCACTTTGCATCTGATGATCACATGTTCTACTATGCTGGAAATGAAAGACAAAGAAGATATGATGTTGCATTTATAATTAAGAAGAAACTTGCCTGAACTGTAATGAAATACAATGCAATAAGTGAAGGCTTAATTTGTATTCATCTACGAGGAATGTCCATCAACACAACTATAATTCAAGTATATGGCCGAACAGTAGCTGCAGAAGAGAACGAAGTTGATGAGTTCTACGAACAAGTACAAGCTGAAATTGACAGAACATGCAAACAGGAGACCCTGAGAGTCATGGGTGACTGGAACGCAAAGGTTGGCAACAAAGAAGAAGGCAAAGTGGTTGGAAAATATGGACTTGGCAACAGAAATGAAGCTGGAGAAAGAATGATAGAATTCTGCAAGACCAATGATCTATTCATCTCAAACACCTTCTTCCAGCAATACAAATGGCGACTATACACATGGACTTCACCCAATGGATTGTACAAAAATCAAATTGACTATATCTGTGGAAGTCAATGATGGAAAAGCTCTATAACATCAACAAAGAAAAAACCTGGAGCTGGCTATGGTATAGATCACCAACTACTAGTATGCAAACTCAAGCTAAAGTTGAAAAAGAGCAAGCCACTCATGAATGTAGCAAAATATGACCTTGAGAATATACCACTGGAATTTAAAGACTGCCTGCAAAATTGATGTGCTGCTTTAGATGCAAATGACAGAGCTCCAGAAGAGTTATGGGATGACATCAAGAAGGTTGTGTTGGAAGAAAGTGGCTAATCTCTACAAAAGGTAAAAAAACAAAACCAGCCAAAATGGATGACCAAAGAAACTTTGAAAATTGCCCAGAAACACAGAGAAGCTAAAGCCAGAGGAGAAAGAGAGGCAATCACAGAACTTATTTCCAACATGCAGCAAGATAAGACAAGGAGAAATACTACAATGACGCATACAAGGAAATAGAAGCAGAAACTATTAGAGGAAGAGCAAGATCAGCTTTCCTAAAACTACGAGAGTAAAAGAAAAAATTCCAGCCTCAAATTAGATGTTACAAGATGCTCAAGGATCCATGTTGAATGATACTGAGAAGATCAAGAAAAGG
Organism: Ichthyophis bannanicus; assembly: GCA_033557465.1. Lineage (NCBI taxonomy): Eukaryota > Metazoa > Chordata > Amphibia > Gymnophiona > Ichthyophiidae > Ichthyophis > Ichthyophis bannanicus. The sequence continues at coordinate 222,262,823 of CM066031.1, read as the reverse complement.
TGGAAAGAATATACTGAGTCATTATATGATACAGATCACGTGGACTAACAGCTGTTTCAACTTGTACCTTATGATCAGAAACCATTGGTGATGAAAGAAAAAAAATCAAAGCAGCATTGAAAACCTTATCAAAGAAGAAAGCACCAGGCATTGATGGCATTTCCATAGAAGTATTACAGCAATTGTATGCAGTGTTATCATACTTAAAAGGCTCTGCCAAAAAATTTGGAAGATAACATCATGGCCAATTTGACTGGAAAAGATCTGTGTTTATACCAATACTAAAGAAAGGCGATCCAACTGACTGTGGAAATTATTGCACAATCGCTCTGATCCCACATGCCAGCAAAATTCTACTCAAGATTATTCAGCAGAGACTACAACATACCTGGAACAAAAATTGCCTGAAGTGCAAGCAGGGTTCAGGAAAGAGTGGGGAACAAGAGACATCATCACAGATTTGAGATGGATCCTTGAAAAGACTAAAGAATACCAAAAGGATATCTATGTGTGCTTTATAGACTACAGCAAGGCTTTTAACTTTGTAAACCATGAGAAACGCTGGGCCATATTAAGAAGCATGGGTATACCAGAACACCTGATTGTTCTCTTGCACAATCTTTACATTGATCAAGAAGCAATAGTTCAAATGGAACAAAGAGAAACAGAACGGTTTAAAATAAGCAAAGGTGTATGACAAGGCTGCATACTTTCCCCCTACCTGTTTAATTTATATGCAGAACAAATCATCAGAGAAGCAGCATTGTATGAAGACAACTGAGGTGTGAAGATTGTGGAAGACTCATCAACAACTTTCGCTATGCTGATGATACCACATTACTGGCTGAAAATGAAGACGATCTGAAACATTTGCATCTGAAGGTCAAGGAACATAGTCTTAAAATGGGCCTGCACTTTAATGTAAAGAAGGCAAAGATCTTGACAACTGGAAAAATCAATAAGTTCATCGTTGATGGAGAGGAAATTGAAATATTGGACAACTTTAACCTACTTGGATCAACTATCAATAAAGAAACAACAAGCTGTCAAGAAATTCAATGATGCATTGCTCTTGGCAGATTGGTTACGAAGGACCTAGACAAGATTCTCAAGAGCAGAGATGTCTCTCTCCATGCAAAGATTTAACTCATTCAAGCCATTTTTTTCAATAATGTCATATGGATGCAAAAGTTGGATAGTGAAAAAGATAGACAGGAAGATATTGATGCCTTTGAATTATGGTGCTGGCGACAAATACTGTATATGCCATGGATTGCTGAAGAACAAACCAGTCAGTACCAGAGGAGATCAAACCTAAGCTTTCTTTAGAAGCTCAGATGACAAGACTTTAACTTTTATACTTTGAACATATCCTGTGAAGAGAGAGATCATTAGAGAAAGAAATCATGCTTGGTAAGGTAGAAGGTCAACACAAAAGAGGAAAGCCAGCAATGAGATGGATCGATACAATAACAGCAGCTATGGGTGCCACTCTGTCAACAATGAGCCTCCTAAATGAAGACCAAACACAGTTTACGACAACTATCCAGAGGGTCGCTATGAGTCGACACCAACTCGACAGCACTTAAGAACAACACAAACAGATTTTACTACATCCCCCAGTAATGCATTCCAGAGCTTGGAGTGGAGGAGTGGCCTAGTGGTTGGGGCAAAGTACTTCAGGCCAGAAGGTTGGGGGTTCAAATCCCACTAGAGGACAGCAACCTTGGGCTGGAAGGACTGGGGTTTCTAGTCCCACAAGGGCTCCTTGTGGTCTTGGGCAAGCCACTTAACCCTCCACAGCCCATGTTCCCTGTAAAATAGTTATCTCCAAGTTATAATGCCTTGTTCAATGTAATTTCAGTTTGTTCAATGTAAACCGCACTGATGCAGAATAGCATGGTATATAAGAGAATGTAAATAAATAAAAAATAGCCCATATTACACATTGACTGAAAAAATATTTTCTCTTATTAGTCCTAAATAGGTTACACTGTAACTTCATTGCATGTCCCCTAATATTGCCTAGTATGGCATAAACAATCGATCTACGTTTACCCATTCCACTCTATGCATGAATATAGAGACCTCTATCATATTTCCCCTCAGCTGTCTCCTCTCCAGGTTGAAGAACACTAACCTTTTCAGCCTCTCTTGATAGGGGTAGCCTTCCTTCCGTATTACCATCTGTGATGTCCGTCATGATCCCACAGTGTCAGTGGCAGCACACAGACATGCTGATGCTGCGGAAAGGTGATGTGCCACATGAGGTGGTCCAAGGGTCTTGGCACCCTATTCAGAGATCCCGGTTTGCCCCCCCCCCCCCCCTGCTGCTGCTGAACACAGCTGTGGAGGAAAAGTCTGATAGTGCCATCAGCTGTAGCCTTCCAAGTAGCTGCAAAATGCAGATGTCTGGGGAATTAACACAGTAGTGGCTGTCATTCTTCCCTGCGACATATCGGTGGCAGGCAATGATGGGGTCCATGCAGAGGCAGATGTTTGGGGGAGCTTTATGGCCTTCCATGTGTGCCTCTGTCCCCCCATCCGGACCCTAGGCATCCACCAAACCCGCATGTTGGACGGACTTGGACTGCATACCACCACCATTGCTAGCACGCCAGCATGTCAGCATGGTGTGGGGTATTGGCGGCAGGGGCAGCGGCACCTGCCTGCATCAGACCAAAGCCATGTCCTGGTCCTGTGTGCCATGCACATTGCAACATATGTCAAGGTCTGTTTGATAGGGAGCATGTCAGCCCCAGGGACAGTTATAGCCATGTAGCAGTACTGTGGCTCAACACACACAGTGTGTATATGAGCAGATGGTCATAGGTTCATGCTGTGTATCATGTACTGCATGTCCTTGTGGCTAAACTTTAGCCTACAGTGCAGGTACAGCACCAGCATGTGCAAACCCCAATGAATTGGCCAGCCAGGGTACAAACACTCATCAGCCACACAGACAGGCTCCACTATCCACAGCTGGATGGAGAAGCAGGCTGATAGCACCTGCATACTGAGCGGGTGCTAACAACAGACATTTATGTCAGAGCATCCTACTGGTGCCTGCAGAATGAGCACATATGAACAATTCTTGAACTGATAAGAGACCAAAGTATCAGGTATGAATGCCGACCATCCCCATTTTTGCACAGCTTGACGATGTGAGTGTGTGTGTGCGTGTGTATGTGTGTATGTCTCTCCATTGTTCTGTGGCTTTCTGTACTTCACTGTACCTTGCATTGCCTAAGCTGTTCCCAGCATTAGTCTGCAAATGTGCATGACAAGGAGCAGAAGATTGTGGGTATGGCCTGAAACAGAATGGATTGGCCAGGATGTGGCTGCCTCAGCAGTAGGGTCAATGGCTGAGATTTTATAGTGACACAAAGAAATTACCGCCTGAGGGAAATACTAACTCTACAAATCCAAATCGATATCCCTCAGTACCCCACCATTACAAAAACCAACTTGAACCAAACATTCATATCAGATTTGAAATTACTACCACAAACATCAACAATAGGCTCTCACTGGACCTCAGGATTTATACACCCTCCATCTGGCGAAATTCATCACCATAGGGAAATGGTGGACACTTACATCATAGGTCCTTAACCTCAATAACTTATTAAATATATATTACCAACAACTCTTCAACTCTATAATTTAAGAAACCTTTCTTACCAAACATGTTAGACAGAGATCCACTCAACCATTCATACAAACATATCAAAACCCGCATTCATTATCACATATCACATCCATCTTAAAGAAAGCCTTCCTTATTCTCAGTTATTACGATGTTGTCGAATCTGCTCCTCGCATCAAGAGTTTGAAGTGCAAGCCTGCGTGATGCTGGCTAAATTTCGTGAGAGAGGATATCCCTCTTCGGTACTAAAGAAGGCCTACAAAAGAGCCAAATTTAATCATCGAGAGTGGCTCCTACGTCCGAGTGCGTCGGATGCCGACTCAGTATTGTCAACTGTATCATCTACTGTAACATGTGTTCTCCCTTTTTCTAGTTTGTCTAATCGCATTGTTTCTGCTCTGCATAAACGATGGAAATTACTTATGGCTTATCCTTTATTGGCTGGCAGCTCCCTTAGGGTGGCTTACCAAAGGGGCAGAAATTTGCGAGATTGGCTCTGCTCAGCAGTTCCTCGATCTTCATCTATAGTGAAAGAGTTTTCTCATATGTGTTGTGGCCGTTGCTCTTTTTGCAAATATATGACTAACGCGACCCATCTTGCATCAGCTCTCAAGTTTCGACGTCTCTGTCAAGATACTGACTGCAACACTTCTTTTGTTATCTATGCTCTGTGGTGCCCATGTTTTAAAACCTATGTGGGCAAAACGACTCGTCCTTTGCGAACTAGATTGGCAGAGCATAAGTATAGTATATATTGTATAGTATAGTATATTATAGTATAGTATATATATATATATAGTATAGTATATTGACTAATGTAAATAGTTACAGCATTTCTATAACTATATGTTCCATGTTATTGTTCATGAAAAGTTAATTGTACATAGTTTGAAAAATACGATGTTCCATGTAAAACCACGTTCATTATTTGTTAATTGTAAACCGCCTTTGATCTTGGGAAAAAGCGGTATAGAAGAAAAGCATAAATAAATAAATAAATAAAATAAATATATCTAAAGCTCAATTGGAGACCCCTTTGGTGCAGCATTGGCTTGCTTTCCATCATACTTTTGAAGACATTCGATGTACGGTTCTAGAGGTGGTGCCTTCTAATATCCGAAGAGGTGATAGAGGACTTCAGTTGCTCCAGAAAGAGCAAAGATGGATTTATACCTTACATACATTAGATCCGGGAGGGTTGAATGACAAAATAGACTGGGCATTATTTTTTTAGAAGAGATTTCTGTTAAGATTTACTTTGACTGATGCAGTTCCTGTTTACCTTCTCCCTGGCTATATTCATTCATGATAGTGTGTTATTGTGTGTTGTGTTATACATAAAGTTGTTGAGAGTTGTGGTGTGACTGATGCAAGCAAGCCGATTGATGACCGGTTATTTAAAGCTGCTGACATCAGACGCCAGTGAGAGCTATTGCTTGAGGAGGCACTGTTTGTGTCTGAGTATGGAAGAGCTTATGCTGGCTGTGTAATTTATGAAAATTCTTTAATTCCGGTTCCTGATGAAGCCTGGCGGCGAAACGGAAGCTTTCGTTGGACAACGGATGATGACCATCGGGAGGGCTTGTTAGTGCTATGATGAAGTGCTGATATTTGACTTTTAGCAGATAAGTAACAGATTGCTCTTTATTTGATGGTGAATGTTACACTCTAGTTAAAAGAATTTTGTTTATTTATTTTTCCAGCATCCTATGTGGACATCGAAATTGAGTAGATTTGCATTTGAAAACTTCGGATTTGAATTGCATGATTTAAAGGGCATCGACCATTCTTTTCTGTTGCTCTCTGCTTTCTGTAGCAGTATTGGACACTATTATAGCAGCATTGGATTCTTTGTGGATGTGATATGTGATAATGAATGCGGGTTTTGATATGTTTGTATGAATGGTTGAGTGGATCTCTGTCTAACATGTTTGGTAAGAAAGGTTTCTTAAATTATAGAGTTGAAGAGTTGTTGGTAATATATATTTAATAAGTTATTGAGGTTAAGGACCTATGATGTAAGTGTCCACCATTTCCCTATGGTGATGAATTTCGCCAGATGGAGGGTGTATAAATCCTGAGGTCCAGTGAGAGCCTATTGTTGAGATTTTATAGTGCCCATCTGCCACCCACATGCATGGCTTGGGTGGCCACATGCATGGCTTTGGTGGCCACAGCCTGTCATGCTGAGAAGGCACTCTCACTCTAACCGAGCAGTGACCATGGTACAGCTATGTATCCACATAGTGCTGTATAATGTCTGGTTCCAGTGATGTGAGTGCAATCTCTGTCCAAGGAGCCCAATCACTGAGCAAAATGCTGGGTGTCCATGCCATTTATCCCAAGCTAGGGTACATATGATTGCTCTGTGCACATGCATTGTGTGCTGACCAGCGGACCGGCCTCAGTTGGTACATGCATGGCTGAAATAGCTCAGTGGTGGACAGCAGGTGTAGTCTGACTGAGCTTGCTGTGGTGGATGTTAAGTCTAGATAGTTGGGACAGCAATTGTTCCTGGCCTACTCACTGTGGTCATGGAAGGACAGTAGCAGCAGCCGTCACTGCACTTGGCATCCATGGCATGAGCATTTTAACACTGGACACTGACATGCACTGTTCTAAGAGGGTTCCTGTCCAACAGGGGCAGGACACAGAGCCCAGCTGTGACTGGCATCTACAGCATACTGCAATTGTGCAGGCAACAAGGTAACTAGCATAACACACTGCAAACAATATCTGTCACACACTGGCAGTGATGTGGACCTGCCACATAGCTGGCAGAGACCATCTCTACCAATGCCAGTTCTGGGGACCAGGTTCTGGGTGCCCATCCCCACCCTCAGAGTGACTGCTAAAACTGCTCAGTAGCATGGTTGTAGTTGTATTGTGCTTGTAGCACATGCTATCAGTGCGTCTTACTGAGCTGATATGATGGGTCCTCATTAAAATCATCTCTAATACCTGAAGATTGGAGGATCGCCAATGTAACACCAATTTTTAAAAAGGGTTCCAGGGGTGATCCGGGAAACTACAGACCGGTGAGCATGACGTCAGTACCGGGAAAAATGGTAGAAACCATCATAAAGAATAAAATTACTCAGCATGTAGATAGTCATGGCCTAATGGGAGACAGCCAACATGGCTTTAGACAAGGGAGATCTTGTCTTACTAAACTGTTATGTTTTTTTGAAAGTGTGAATAAACAGGTGGACAAAGGTGAGTCGGTTGATATAGTGTATCTGGACTTTCAGAAAGCCTTTGACAAGGTCCCTCATCAGAGACTTTTGGCAAAACTAAAGAGTCATGGGATAAGAGGCAGTGTACTACTATGGATCAAGAACTGGTTAAAAGATAGAAAGCAGAGGGTTGGGCTAAATGGCCAATTTTCCCAATTGAGAAAGGTGTACCCCAGGGATCTGTGCTGGGTCCGCTGCTTTTTGACATATTCATAAATGACCTGGAAAGTGGAATAACGAGTGAGGTTATAAAATTTGCAGATGGCACAAAACTATTTAAAGCTGTTAAAAACCAAGAGGTTTGTGGAAAATTGCAAGAGGATCTTGATAAATTAGAAGACTGGGCATCAAAATGGCAGATGAAATGTAATGTGAACAAGTGCAAAGTTATGCACCTAGGGAAGAACAACCCAAACTATGGTTACACAATGCAAGGTTCCACATTAGGAACCACCACCCAGGAAAAAGATTTAGGCGTCATTGTGGATAACATGTTAAAACCCTCGGCCCAGTGTGCAGCAGCAGCCAAGACAGCAAATAGAATGCTAGGTATCATAAGGAAAGGAATGGAAAATAAAACAAAAGATATTATAATGCCTCTATATCGTTCCATGGTGAGACCGCACCTTGAATATTGTGTGCAATTCTGGTCGCCGTATCTTAAAAAGGATATAGAGTTATTAGAAAAGGTTCAGAGAAGAGCCACCAAAATGGTAAAGGGGATGGAAGGATACTCCTATGAAGAAAGGCTAAAAAGGTTAGGGCTCTTTAACCTGGAAAAGAGACGGCTGAGGGGAGATATGATAGAAGTCTATAAATTAATGAACAGAGTGGAATGGGTAAACGTAGATCGATTGTTTACGTTATCAGAATATAGAAAGACTAGGGGACATGCAATGAAGCTTCAAGGTAAACTATTTAAGACTAATAAAAGAAAATATTTTTTCACTCAACGTGTAATCAAACTCTGGAATTTGTTACCGGAGGATGTAGTAAAGGCTGTTAGTGTAGCTGGGTTTATAAAAGGTTTGGACAAGTTCCTGGAGGAAAGGTCCATAAACCATTATTAAGAAGGGACCCAGGATATCAATGCTTGACCCAGTACAAACATTGCAGAACCTGTGTCTTTTGGGGAAACTGCTAGGTACGTATGACCTAGATTGGCCACTGTTGGAAACAAGATACTGGGCTTGATGGACCTTGGTCTGACCCAGTATGGCATATCTTATGTTCTTATGTTCTTATGGTCAGTGCATTATCCATTTGATGATCAGCTTCAGACTGCTGTTCCGCGTGTACCGTGCCTCATGGGTACTGGATGGGCTAACCTATACTGGCACACACAGCAGACAGTTTAGGCAGAGACATCCAGGCTCTTTGTATTCAGACATTGCTGTGTAGAGAGATATGGAGGTATAGCCTACTGGTTAGTGCAATGTCTCCGTAAGCTGGGAATAAGGGTTTGATTCTTACTTGTTCATTTTGCACCTGTGTGCTATTCAGGTCATTTCCCTGCCTGTTAACAGTCCTGGTTCTTTAGTGATTTGCAGACACTCATCCTTCTACGTTTTTATGGGTTCGGGCCATACTTTGGGTCAGCAGACACGGTATTCCCCATCCTGGCTTTCAGAGAGTATGCTCTGCTGCAGCCCATTGCAGGGGGTCAGACATGTTCACCCTATAGATGTCAGGCCCCCTGCTTGGTGGTGTGGCGTGATGGTCATAGCAGTGACTTGGGGACTAAGATACCATGGTTTGAGGCCCACTACCACTCCTTATGTGACATTTTGGAGCGTATTACAGTCACATTTTATGTCTGCCACAACCTTCATGGACTGACAACACATCCTTGTGACCTTGAGCAGATCACGTAACCCACCAATGGCTCAGAAGACTGTAGGTCTGTACAGTCCCTGTTTATCATCAGACATAACCAATTGGCGTAGTCCAATGTGACATGCATACAACTACCACTTGGATAGCCACCTGCAGGTCTCATCTCATGTCCATACATGCCCCATTTGCCCAGTTTGAATGGCACCTGCTATTATAAGGAACTTTCTATGCTATAAACCTTGGGCCCAATTTTCAGCTGGGCAGTGCTATTTTATTTTTATTTAACCAGTATTTCTATACTATCTTATCCTTCAAGAAAAGCAGTTTACATTATATAATCACTACAAATAGGTACTGGATGCATTCCCTTGTCCCGAAAGGGCTCACAATCTAGGTGTACCTGAGGCAACATAGGGTTAAGTGGCTTGCCCAAGGCCACAAGGAGTGCCTATAGGACTAGAAATCTCAGTGCCTCCAGCCTGAGATTGCTGACCCCAGGTGGGAATTGAACACCCAGTCCTTCAGCCTGAGGTACTATGTCTTAACCACTAGGCCACTCCTCTCACTCCTCCCACATTGGCACATAGTCCTTCCCCTTCTGCCTAACCTGGATTTTTAATGCCGGGGTCATATGTGGCCCCAGCATTGAAAATCCAGGTCTCGCCACACTCCCCGGAAGCTGCAAGAGATATCCGGATAGCACCGATTTTCAAAGAAGCACCATGGATTGTGTTGGAAAGAGGAGATGGTACTATCCTCCATGCTAGTGTAGTCTACAGGCCTCCAACTCAAACCGAAGAAATGGATAGAGACTTAATTTGTATTGCTTAGACAAATGGTGATGGATCCGACCAAGGAAAGTTTGATGCTGAATTTAGTGCTCACCAACGGAGAAAGTGTGTGGGTGCCCATGTGAGCAGCAGCAATCAACACACAGTGTGGTTTGAGTTAAAAGCCAAGGCAGAGTCCCCTCACAGCAGCCTCAAAGTCCTAGACTTCAGAACTGCTGACTTCAGGAAGATGACCAAATGCGTGAAGGAGGAGTTGGCAAGGTGAGAGGAGGTAAGGGAAGTAGAATTGCATTGGACTAAACTAAAGGAGGCAATAAAAGGGGCAACAGTATATATGTAAGCAATATGTATGTATATATGTAAGGAAAGTAAATAAAATAAGAGAAAAAGGAGACCTATTTGGTCTTCTAAAGGAGTGGCTGCACAAATAAAAGCAAAAAACACAGCTTTCACAAAATTCAGAAGTTCGCAAACAGAGGAACACCAAAATAATACAGGTTAAAGCTAAAAGAGACAAAAAGAGAAATAAGGATAGCAAAATCAAAGACAGAAGAAAAGATGGCTAAAGATCTAATGCGTGGTGATAAAACTTTTTTCAGGTATATTCGGAAGAAGAGGAAGATCAGACGTGAAATTGCAAGACTCCAAAGTGCTGAGAATGGATTTGTGGAAAGTGACATTGAAAAAGCAAAAATGCTAAACAAATACTTCTGTTATTTTACTAAAGAAAATCCTGGTGAAAGACCATCTGTGATTGACAAATATATAAATGGAAATGGAGTAGATACTATGCCATTCACAGAAGATGATGTATTTGAACAGCTTGCAAAACTCAAAGTGGACAAGCCCTTCGGTCCGGATGGAATTCATTCCAGGATACTAAAAAAGCTCAGAGAGGTCCTTGCATAACCTTTAAAGGATGTTTTAATAGATCCTTGGAGGCAGGAGAAGTTCTGCAGGACTGGAAAAGGGCCAATGTGGTACCTCTTTACAAAAGTGGTAATAGAGAAGAAGTGGCAAACTACAGGCCAGTAAGCCTAACCTTGGTGGTGGGAAAAGTAATGGAGGTACTCCTGAAAGAGAGAATAGTGGACGTTCTCAAAACCAATAGGTTGCATGATCTGAGGCAATATGGTTTTACCAAAGGACGATTATGCCAAACATATTTGATTGAGTTCTTTGACTGAGTGACTAGAGAACTATATCAAGGGCATGCGATAGATGTGATTTACCTAGATTTCAGCAAAGCCTTTCATACTGTTCCTCATAGGAGGCTTATCAATAAACTGACCAGCCTGGGAATGGGTCCCAAGGTGGTGAACTGAATCAAATATTGGTTGACTGACAGACGACAGAAGGTGATGGTAAACGGAATTCACTCGGATGAAAGGAAGGTGATTAGTGGCATGCCCCAGGGTTCGGTCCTGGGGCCAGTAGCGTTCAATGTATTTGTGAGTGATATTGCTGAAAGACTGAATGGAAAAGTCTGTCTTTTTGCAAATGACACGAAAATTTGCAATAGCGTGGACTTCCCTGATGGAGTGGATAACTTGAGGAAAGATCTGCAAAAACTGGAAGAATGGTCTAATGCTTGATATTTAAATCAATGGGGCTGTGGCTCCGATAACAATCGGAAACTGCTACCGCGGCATTGTAAACAAGCCCCTTAATGTGAAGACATGCAGTGTCATGCACTTGGGATACTTGAGATAGGGGATAATAGGTTAGTGTGCACAGACCAGGAGAAGGAACTCAAAGTGATTGTTTCTAAGGATCTCAAAGTGGCAAAACAGTGTGACAAAGCAGTAGCCAAAGCCAGAAGGATGCTGTGTTGCATACAGAAAGGAATTACCAGCAGAAAGGAGGATGTACTAATGCCACTGTACAAGTCGTTGGTGAGGTCTCACTTGTAATATTGTATTCAGTTTTGGAGACCATATCTCGCAAAGGATATAAAAAGACTGGAAATGGTTCAGAGGAAGGTGGCGAAAATGGTTTAGAGCCTGCGCCAAAAGACATATGAAAAGAGACTCTAAGACCTAGATATGTATACTCTAGATGAGAGGAGGGATAGAGGAGATATGATACTGTACAGACCTTTAAATACGTAATGAGTATTAATGAACAAACAAACCTGTTTCAAAGATGGGGAAGCTGTAATACTAGAGGGCATAACATGAAGGTAAACTGAAAGACAATGTCAGGAAATATTTTTTTCACTGAAAGGGTGGTGGATGCTTGGAATGCCCTCTCAAAGGAAGTGCTGGGGCAAATAGAGTGACAGAATTCAAAATGCAATGGACAGACACAGTGGATCCCTTTACAGAAACAGGATTAAATCAAAATAAACTTAACTGTCTCTGATATCTTAACAAGTAAAGGTGACCTGCATGGAGTGCTGGGTATACTCCTAAACAAAGGCATGAGGAGGGTTGACCTGTACGGAGTGGCAGGCGCACCTACTCTTGTCACCTTGCTGGGCAGACTAGATGGACCATGCTGATTTTTATCTGCCGTCATATACTATGTTACTATGTTATTGTGACAAGACCTGCCTCTGGTGAATCCATGCTGCCTCGGATCTGGTAATCCGTTGGACTCCAGAAAACTCACTATTTTCTCTTTCAGCAACGCTTCCAATAATTTCTCACCATCGAGGTTTTTCAACCACATCCTTACTTCCACTTTTATGTAAAGGGACCACATGTGCCTCTCTCCAGTCCTCTTATACTCCAAAGAGGTATTGAAAAAGTCAATCATGGAGCTGCTAAAACATACCCAAGTTCCCTCAGTATTCTTGGATGTATCCCATCCGGTTCCATAGCTTTGTCTACTTTTAGTTAGCTAGTTCTTCACAAGCACAGTCTTCTGAAAATTGTTCATGATGCCCTTCACTTCTGTTCCTGTTTGTGGGTGTTTTCAGAGGTCCTGCTCCTGGTCCTTCATCTGTGAACACAAAACAGAAATATTTGTTAAGCAAATAAGCTTCTACATATTCCTCCCCTTCACCCTTGAGTCTGACAATACCACTTTTGCCCTTCTTTCTCTCACTAACATATCTAAAACATTTCTTATCCCCTCATTTTATTGCATTGGCTATTTCCTCCTTTTTTTGAATCTTTGCTTTCCTGACTACTTTGCTGGCTTCTCTAAGTTTTTCCAAATATAGATGCCTGTCTTCCTCTCTCTGTGATCTCTTGCATTTCATGAAGGCCTCTCTTTTTCTTCATCTTTTCAGCAACTTCTTTTGAGAACCATAGCGGCCTCCTTTTCTTTTTTCTTTATTTACCATTTTAACAAAAAGGTTGGTTGCCCTTAAAATATCCCCTTTCAGTTTTGCCCACTGTTTTTCTACTTCCCCCAGCTGTTCCCATTCCGCTAACAACTCCTTGAGATATTAGCCCATCTTAGCAAAGTTAGTTTTCCTAAAGTCTAAAATCTTTGCTTTTGAATGGATTTTATCAGCCCTAGTTCTAATACTGAATGACACCATCTGGTGAACACTGGATGCGAGATGATCTCCCACAATAACATCAGAAACACTTTCACCATTGGTAGGCACCAAGTCCAGTATGGACCTTCACGTGTGGGTTCCATTACCAGTTGCCTGAATAGTTCTTCCAGTAGAGAATCCAGGATCTCCTTACTTCTTGATGATACTGCAGCAGGGATGTGCCAATCAACATCTGGCATATTGAAATCCCCTATCAATAGTACTTCCCCTTTAGCGGCAATGCTGAGTATGTCTTCTATTAAATCTCCATCCACCTCTTCTCCCTGTGAGGGAGGTCTGTATATCACGCCAATGCAAATGGATTTCTCTTTCCCTCTTTCTAGTTTAACCCACAGTGCTTCCTCTCTCCCTTTTAAGCCTTGTATTTCCATAGCTTTAATATTATTTTTTACATATAGTGCCACTCCTCCTCCCCTTCTTCCTACCCTGGCCTTTCTGAATAAAGTATAGCCCAGTATAGTTACATCCCAGTTATGGTTGTCCATCAACCATGTCTCTGTTACCACCATTAAATTCAAGTCAGCCTCTTCCATTAAAGCTTCAACATCTGGGATCTTATTTCCCATGCTACGGGCATTTATACACACTGTTTTCCAAATGTTGCCCCTTTTACCCATTTCTATAAAGGTATTTTATGTTTCACTTACCTGGGGGCGTTCCATCCTCAACGAATCTAATTTAAAGCCCTCTTCAGTAGGTTAGCCAGTCTGCAACTGAAGACATGTTGACCCTTCTTAGACAGATGGATGTCATCTCTGCTTTGCAGGTCTTGGAACAGCATCCCATGGTCCAGGAAACCAAAACACTCTCAATGACACCATCCACACAGCCATGCATTTATTTCCAGGATGTGAGCTTCTCTGTCTTGGCCTTTTCTCTCAACAGGGAGGATTGAAGAGAATACCACCTGCACACTTAATCTGTTTCACCCTCTGTCCCAGAGTCATGAAGTCACAGTACATATTTTTATTAAAATGAATGTGTGAAACAAACCAAAGAAAAAGTAGGAAAAATGGTCAAACAAAAAGTAGGAAAAATGGTCAAACACAAAGAAAACAAACCAAGCATTTTGCTCTGTGTGCATCCCTAATGCAGATGTTGTGTTAGCTTCTGCTCACTTAGGGATTTGTTGAACACACAGACCAGGTTTGCCTAAACGTGCACAAAACTGGTCACTATATTCTTGTTTTAACTGATCTATGTGAGCCATATATAGTACTGACTACAATGGCAGCACTCTACAGAAATGGAGCAGTAATAATGAATGGGGAACTGCTCAATGTATTTGCTTGGGGTGGTTTTATCTGCTGAGTCCCTCTGTATTGGTGAAACCTGAAAAGATTTGAATAGGTCCAAATTGTATTTCCAATCACTCTTGTATTCCCAAACAATCAGTCTTGAAATAACTTTATTCCTATGTATCTATTTATTTATTTAATCGTATTAAATATCCTCTCTTGTGGTGAACAATCCCATTCAGGCAATCAAAAAATAAACAGAGACACGATCAAAACATAACAAAATAAAACCCATAAGGATGTGCATTTGTATGAAATGACATGGGAAATGTCAATGAAATCTCCTGTTTTGTTTCATATAATTTTTAATCCAAAGAAGACTAGGGTTAGACTAGCCTCAAACTGGTAAATTTGGGGTTATAAGACAGGCATCTTGCAGAAGAGCCATCACATCTCCATGGGGGCTAGTTCTAGCCAGTCTGCTCTTAACTCTGCTGATGTTATTCCTTCCTGATTGGTCCAAAGTTTGTCTGGTCTGGAGCTCCATGGAAAATGCTAACTGGATTTTCTTCTTTCTGGATTTATTTATTCCTGCTGTAGAGATTTACTCCAAAGACTTTTATTTTGCCATGTTCTTGTGCCAGAAATTCTGGAAACGATGTCTACTATCAACCCAATTATCACTAATTGGACAACCAGAATCTAGATTAGGCTCAATAGATAGCGCACTTAAACATGGTTTCACAGAATTTCTAGAACAAGAGCACGGCAAAAGAAAAATCTTTAGAGTTCCCATTTCCCCAAGTACATTACAAAGCCTTTTGTAAAATACATATAAGGATGCCAGCAAATAAACATGCATTTGCCTGCATTCCCTGCAGCAATAGCCATTCCACACAAGAAACAATTAAAAAAGGAACATCATCACTTGACCTTACACATGTAGAGACCAATACTTACACATATAAGTATTGTAGTAGCAAAGAATCAATATAAGTAGCAAAGAATCAATATAAGTAGACAAAGCATTACTAACTAATGTTAAAATGTATATAGTTCTGTAACAATAATCCATGTTAAACTGTATTTAGTTCTGTAACAATGTTCCATGTTATCGTTTATCATGTTAACTGTACATAGTTATGAAAAAAAACGATGTTCTATGTAAAACCATGTTCACTAAATGTTACCTGTAAACCGCCTTTGATCTTTGGAAAAAGCGGTATAGAAATAAGCATAAATAAATAAATAAATATAAGTGCTGATCTTGGAACAAAGACATGTATTGACTACCTCTTATGCGCATGAGTGCCCAATTTTATAAAAGTACACAAACAAGAGGGTCCAATTAAGGAGCTAAGTGAAATAATTAATTTTTGGTACTTTTTGAGTTGGTATTAGACACCATTAAGACAAGCACAATTTCCCCCTTAATCACTAATAGAGAGTCCGGGTCCAAATAATCAGGTAGATGCAATGTTTGCCTGACTCAGTGTAAATATCGGTGAATAAAGTTTTGAAAACATACATGTGTTCACTTGCAAAAAGAGAAATACACATATTTTTTTGGATGGCCAAACCTCTTCCAGAAAATACCTCCTTTAAATCTACGGGTCCTGCATCATCTATGCATGTAAATAGCAGCTTTATTGCATGTATATGCTATTTGCATGTGTATGCCATTTACACATACTGTATGACACAGCCCTTCCAAACAACCTCCTAAATATACAGCACTACTACATAAACATATTACTTTATGAATGGTCAAAATCAGCATTTACATTAAAATGATGACTGCCATCTAGGAAAATTATTCCAATTATTATTAGTAAAGTTCAAACTTGTTATTGTTTATATGTTGCTATAATTTGATTATATCAGAAAATGTGCAGCTTTTCTCAAAAATATAAATAAATAAATAAAAAATATCTCTAAGAATTAAGATATTTCCCACTTTTTATTAACTTGTTTATTGTTGAAATTAACTTGGAGAATGGCTTGAAATGTTGCTGACAGTCTGAAGGCTAGCAGCCTGGAGAGAGATGTGTTATAAAAGCCAAGGTTGTGCTTTGGGATGACACTGTTTGTGAGAATGAGACAGAATGCTTTGTTTTTAGAATGCTGGAGCTGAGAAATGTCTGCACTCTGACCTATAAAATGTAGATAACAAAGCATGACATAGAGCTGGATTTGTACCATGTAACACTTTTTTCCCTAATAAAAGGAGGTGCGATCGCCTAGCTTGAGAGGAAATCATGGGAACCTGCACAAGTGAATACACCTATGAATTCCTCACTTAGGTAATTTGTACCATTTTATATAACTCTCTGTGTCTGTGTATTTCTTTATTTGCAGTTGAATTTAGAGAACTGAAATCCAAGGACTGAGGTTAAGATGTGCTACCTGGTTTTCTGTGAGTTCTACAGTATCTGTCTGTCCACATATTTATTTATTTATTTATTTGTCATTGCTAGTGTGCTCCCTTACCTCACTGCACCCTTTATTTTGCACTTTTGTTCAGCTTTTCTCAGCTGAATAATTTATACCTCACTCCCCCTCCCCTCTACCCACCCAACCCATGGCTCGCAGTCTCTTATAGCTGTCATCTGCTTATTATCTCACCTATGCACAAGTGCACCTAATCCCTTTGGGCTCTCTCCCACCTTCTATATCCTCTGGCCTTTGTTCCCCTCTCTGTTCTTCTTTTATGGCTCCTCATCACATTGTCTTCCTTTTCTTCATACTCCCTATCTCCCCTCCTACCATCACCTTCACTCCTCCCCTCCTTATCTCCCCTTTACTATCCTCACTTCCCCCTCCATTCTGTCTTCTACCCAATCATCAGCTCTTGAGCTTCACCATTTTCTCTCTCTAATTCAACCATCTCCTCTCTCTCTAAGGCAACCTCACCCTCATTTTCGCCGTACTGTCTCCTCTCTGCCCCATACTCTGCGTGACTTCTGTCACACTCCGAGAAGAGATCTTCACGCAACACCTCTAATCTTATTCATATCCCTCTCCTTTCCCCTTCCACTCTCCCTTTTTTATGTGCCTTGTGGAACGCACACTCCATCTCTAATAAACTTGCTTTTACTCATGATCTCTTTATCTCTGATGCTCTCCATCTTCTTGCTCTAACTGAGACCTGACTCCTCCCAGAAGATACTGCATCTGTCGCTGTTCTCTATCATGGGGGCTATCGTCCCACTGGCCGTGGTGGTGGTGTTGGGCTTCTACTTTCTCTCTCCTGCCAATTCCAACTCCTCCTGCTGCCTCACACTCACTCCTTTCGCTCTTTTGAAGTCCACTCCATCCGCCTTTTCACTCCACTACCTCTCCGGGTAGCTGTTATTTATCAACCTCCTGACAAGTCTACTTCTACCTTTCTCACTGACTTTGGCTCATGGCTTTCCTTCTTTCTGGATTCCTCTTCCCCCACTCTTATTCTCATTGATTTTAACATTCATGTTGATAGCCCCTCTGATCCTTATGCTTTAAAGATCCTCTCCCTTACCACCTCATTTGACCTCCAACTTTGCTCTACTGCCCCCGCTCACTAGCATGGCCACTGCCTTGACCTCGTATTTTTCTCTAGTTGCTTACCCTCAAACGTCTGTAGCTCAGTTCTTCCCTTATCTGACCATCACCTTTTAAGCTTTACTTTTCATCACCCACCGCCTCAACCTCGCCCTGTCTCCTCCAACCTATTTAGAAATCTTCATGCTATTGATCCTTTGGCTCTCTTTTCCACTGTTTCTTCATCTCTTTCCTCCACTGTGTCATCTAAGTCTGTTGACGAGGCAGTAGCTTCCTATAACACTGCACTCTTCTCTGCTCTGGATGCTCTTGCTCTGCCATGCCACATCCTGTGAGGCGTACTGCACCCCAGCCCTGGCTTTCATCCACCACCCACTTTCTACATTCCTGTGCCCATTCTGTTGAGCATGCTTGGCTTAAATCCTGCTCCCTTGCAGACTTTCTACACTTCAAATTCATGCTTATCTCCTTCCAGTCAGCCATTGCTCTTGCCAAACAAGACTATTATGTCCATCTGACTAACTCTCTTGCCTCTGACCTTCGTTGTCTCTTTATTACTCTCATCTCTCTCCTCAAAGGGCCTCCACCTCCAACCCCTCCCTCCCTTTCTGCCCAAACCCTGGCTGACTATTTTCATGACAAAATCCACAAGATCACCCTCCAATTCCCCACAAAGTCAGCTACTTTCCCTCTTCCCCCTCTTCACTCCAACTTTCCCCCTCTACCTCTGCTGCCCTCTCTTCCTTTCCTGTGATCTCTGAAGAGGAAACTACACATCTTCTTTCTTCCTTCAAACTCACCACCTGCTCCTCTGATCCTATCCCCACCTGTCTCCTAAGCTCCATCTCCTCCACTCTTGTCCCTTCCATCTCTCATATTCTCAACCTATCACTCTCCACTGCAACTATCCATGCAGCCTTCAAGCATGCTGTAGTTACACCTCTTCTCAAGAAACCCTCACTTGATCCTACCTGTCCTTCTAATTATTGACCCATCTCCCTTCTCCCCTTTATTTCTAAACTACTTGAATGTGTGGTTCACTGCCACTGCCTTGACTTCCTCTCCACTCATTTATTTATTTATTTATTTATTTATTTTACATTTCTTATATACCGCACTATTTACGATCAGCGCGGTTTACATAAAACAAAACAGAATCCGACAATGAACAAGAGTCAGGTCATTACAATGAACAGGAGCAATCAACTTGGATAACGGGGGAAACTATGTACATAAATGGAATACTGAAATTGGTAAACTATGCCCTCCTTGATCCCTTACAATCTGGCTTTCGTCCTTTACACTCTACTGAAATGGCTCTTTCCAAAGTCTCCAGTGACTTGTTCCTGGCAAAATCCAAGGGCCTTTACTCTGTCCTTTCTTGACCTCTCTGCTGCTTTTGAAACTGTTGACCACAACCTTCTCCTCAATACCCTGTAGCGCTTTGCAAATGCTCAGTAGTAGTAGTAGTACCTGGTCAGTAGTAGGCCACAGGCTAAGAGATCCATTCATTTATTAAACATAGAACTCTAACACAACCACAGGGATAAAAAAATTAACAGTACTTAAGAACATAAGAAATGCCATACTGAGCCAGACCAAGGTCCATCAAGCCCAGAATCCTGTTTACAACAGTGGCCAATCCAGCTACAGCTCTTACTACTTCCTTTGATAACAAATTCAAGAGTTTGATCACAGGTTGAGTGAAAAAAATATTTTCTCCTTTTAGTCTTAAATGGGTTACATTGTAGCTTCATTGCGCGTCCCCTATTCTTTCTAATTTTGATGATGTAAACAACCAATCTACGTTCACCTATTCCACTCCATTCATTAATTTACAGACCTCTATCATATCTCTCTTCAGCCATCTCTTTTCCAAGTTGAAGAGCCCTAACCTTTTAAGTCTTACCTCATAGGGGTATACTTTCATCCCCTTTACCATTTTGGTATCTCTTCTCTGTACCTTTTCTAATTCTGCTATATCCTTTTTAAGATATGGTGTCCAGAATTGCACACAATATTCAAGGTGTAGTCTTTTCCTTATGATTTCTAGCATTCTATTTGATTTATTGACCGCTGCTGCACACTGGGCGAAGGGTTTCTACATATTATCCATGATGACGCCTAAATCTTTTTCTTGGGAAGTGGTTCCTAATGTGGAACCCTGCATCGTGTAACCATGATTTGGGTTGGTCTTTCCTAAGTACATAACTTTGCATGTCCACATTAAATTTTATCTTCCATTTGGACATCTGGTCTTCCAATTTATCAAGGTCGTCTTGTAATTTTTCACAGTTGTCGTGTGCTTTAACAACTCTGAATAATTTTGTATCATCTGCAAATTTATCACCTAACTTATTATTCACATTTCCAGGTCATTTATAAATATGCTAAACAGCGGGCCCAGCACAAATCCCTGGAGTACTCCACTATTCACCTTTCTCCACGGAGAAAATTGGCCATTTAACCCTATTCTATTCATAAATGACCTGGAAATGGGAATAACGAGTGAGGTGATCAAATTTGCAGATGACACAAAATTATTGAAGGCCATTGTTGGAAACAGGATACTGGGCTTGATGGACCATGGTCTGACCCAATATGGCATTTCTTATGTTCTTAATTCTGCTATCTTTTAACCAGTTCCTGATCCACAATAGTACACTGCCTTCTATCCCATGACTTTTTAATTTTGCCAAGAGTCTCTCATGAGAGACCCTATCAAAGGCTTTCTGAAAATCTAGATACACTATATCAACCAGCTCACCTTTGTCTACCTGTTTATTCACACCTTCAAAAAATATAACAAATTAGTAAGAGAAGATTTTCCTTGGCTAAATCCATGTTAGCTTTCTCCTATTAAACCACGACTATCTTCATGTTCAGTCATTTTCTTTATAATGATTTCTACCATTTTGCCCAATACTGACATCAGGCTCACTGGTCTCAGGATCACCCCTAGAACCCTTTTTAAAAATTGATGTTACATTGGTCATTCTCCAGTCTTCAGGTACTACAGATGATTTTAATGATTTTAATGATAGTTCACAGATTAATAATAGTAGGTCTACAATCTCATATTTCATGTCTTTTAACACGCTCTTATGTATAACATCTGGTCCAGGTGATTTGCTACTATAGTTTTTCAAATAGTTGTGATACATCTTCCTGGTTTATTGAAATTTCTTTCAATTCTTCTGATATATAACCTTTAAATATCATTTTAAGCATGGGTATCTTCCCTACTTCTTCTTCAGTAAATATAAAAGCAAAGAATTCATTCAGTCTCTCTGCTATAGTCTTGCCCCCTCTAAGCACCCCTTTTGCTCGTCTATCATCTAATAGTCCGACTCTCTCAGCTTTTTTCCTACAAACGTATTTGAAAAAGATTTTATTATGTATTTTTGCTTCCACAGCAGGCTTTTTTTTTCCAAATTCTCTCTTTGCCTGCCTTATCAATGCTTTGCATCTAACTTGCCAATGCTCCTTTTTCCATTTCCTGAAAGATGCTTTTTTTTTGATAAAACAGCCTTTCTGACTTCAACTTTAAACCATGCTGGCTGTTTTTTGGTCTTCCTTCCGCTTTTTTTAAAGCATAGAATACGTTTGGTCTGGGCTTCCAAGATAGTATTTTTAAACAACATCCATGCTTTATGTAAATCATTCATCTTTGCAACTGCTCCTTTTAGGTTTTTTTTTTTTACTATTTTCCTCATTTTATCATAGTCTCCCTTTTGAAAGTTTGAAGGTAGTACTGTGGATTGCTTCCATTTATTAAATCAAATGTGGTCATGCTATGATCACTATTGCCAAGTGACCCTGACACCCTTATCTCTTGTACCAGATCCTGTGTTCCACTAAGGGCTAGATCCAAAATAGCTTTCCCTCTTGTTAGTTCATGAACCAGCAGCTCCAAGAAGCAGTCATTAATTTCATCTAGAAACTTTATCTCCTTAGAACTGACCCAGTTGATACCGGGATAATTGAACTAACCCATTATTACTGTGTTGTAACTTTTATTAGCTTCCCTGATTTCTTTTAGCCTTTCATCATTCATCTGTTCATTCTGGCCAGGTGGTCAGTAGTACACCCCCACTGCCATCGCCTTCCCCTTTTACATGGAATTTTTATCCATAGAGATTCTATGGTGTATTTTGTCTCCTGTAAAACTTTAATCCTATGTGACTCAATGCCCTCTCTAACATAGAGCACAACCTCTCCACCAATTTGATCTACCCTATTATTGCAATATAGTTTGTACCCAGGTATCACAGTGTCCCATTGGTTGTCCTCCTTCTTTCTCTGAGATGCCAATGATATCTAATCTTTTCATTTCAGCTATATATTCTAACTCTCCCATCTTATTTTTTAGATTTCTAGCATTTGCATACAGGCATTTTAGAGGTTGTATTTTATTCATATTAATCTGGTTATCAGTTGTCAGGGGTAATTTGAAATCTTTTAGCTCTGTACTTATCAGCTTTCTCTACTACTGTATCATCACCTCTTTCTTCCACTATGTCATCTGAGTCTGTTGATGAGGCAGTAGCTTCCTATAACACTGCATTCTCTTCTGCTCTGGATGCTTTTGTTCCTCCCCTACCATGTCCTGTGAGACATAGTGTAGCTCAGCCCTGGCTATCCTATACTATCCACTACCTATGTTCCTGTGACTGCTCAGCTGAGCGCATTTGGCTCAAATCATGTATCCTTGCGGACATTTTACAGTTGAAATTCATGCTTGCCTCTTTCCAATCAGCCATAGCTTTTGCCAAACAAGACTATTAGGATCACCCCCACTGTCCCCTGACCCCCACTGTCTCTTTATAACTCTCAACTCAAGGTGCCACCTCCCCTGATCCCTCCTTCCCTTTCTGTCCTAACTTTGGCTAGTTCCATAACAAAGTCCACAAGATTACACTTGAATTCCCCATGAGGTCAGCCCCATCCCCTCTGCCCCCTCATCACTCCCAGCTCTTCCCATCAACCTGTGCTACTCTTTATTCCTTTTCTATGATCTCTGAGGAGGAAATCACACTCCTCCTCCAAAGTCACTACCTGCTCCTCTGATCATAAGAACATAAGAACATAAGATATGCCATACTGGGTCAGACCAAGGTCCATCAAGCCCAGTATCCTGTTTCCAACAGTGGCCAATCTAGGTCATACGTACCTAGCAGTTTCCCCAAAAGACACAGGTTCTGCAATGCTTGTACTGGGTCAAGCATTGATATCCTGGGTCCCTTCTTAATAATGGTTTATGGACCTTTCCTCCAGGAACTTGTCCAAACCTTTTTTAAACCCAGCTACACTAACAGCCTTTACTACATCCTCCGGTAACAAATTCCAGAGTTTGATTACACGTTGAGTGAAAAAATATTTTCTTTTATTAGTCTTAATTAGTTTACCCTGTAGCTTTATTGCATGTCCCCTAGTCTTTCTATATTCTGATAACGTAAACAATTGATCTACGTTTACCCGTTCCACTCCGTTCATTAATTTATAGACTTCTATCATATCTCCCCTCAGCCTTCTCTTTTCCAGGTTAAAGAGCCCTAACCTTTTTAGCCTTTCTTCATAGGAGTATCCTTCCATCCCCTTTACCATTTTGGTGGCTCTTCTCTGAACCTTTTCTAATAAATCTATATCCTTTTTAAGAAATGGTGACCAGAATTGCACACAATATTCAAGGTGCGGTCTCACCTTGGAACGATATAGAGGCATTATAATATCTTTTGTTTTATCCTATTCCTACCTGTCTCCTAAACTCCATCCTATTCCTACCCGTCTCCTAAATTCTTTGCTTTTATATTTACTGAAGAAGATGTAGGGAAGATACCCATGCTTAAAATGCTATTTAAAGGTTATCATCCCTTCCATCTCTCATATTCTCAACCTATCGCTTTACACTGCAACTGTTCCTGCAGCCTTCAAGCATGCTATGGTTATACCTCTCCTCAAAAAAGCATCACTCTATCCTACCTATTCTTCTAATTATCAACTGATCTCCCTTCTCCCCTTTGTTTCTAAACTGCTTGAACATGTGGTTCACCACCATTGCCTTGACTTTCTCTCCTCTCAAGTCCTTCTGGATCCATTGCAATATGGCTTTTGACCTTTACATTCTACTGAAATAGCTCTTGCTAAAGTCTCCAATGACCTGTTCCTGGCAAAATTCAAGGGTCTTTACTCGATCCTCATCCTTCTTGATCTTTCTGCTGTTTTTGACACTGTTGACCACCACCTTCTCTTCGATATCTTGTCCTCACATTGTTTTAAGGGCTCTGTGTTATCCTGGCTCTCATCTTATCTTTCCAACTGCACTATTAGTGTTTGTTCTGGTGGATCCTCCTCTACTGCTATCCCACTCTCAGTTGGTGTACACCAAGGGTCTGTCTTTGGTCCACTCCTTTTCTCTTCAGTCCCTTTGATACACTCATCTCCTTCCATGGTTTTATGTAGCATCTTTACATTGATGGCTCTCAGATATACCTCTCTACATCTGAAATCTCTCCGGCAATCCAAACTCAGATCTCTGCCTGCCTATCTGACACTGCTGTTTGGATGTCTTTCCGCCATTATAAATTGAACATGGCCAAAACAAAACTTCTTATTTTTCCTTCTAAACCCATCTGCCCCCTTCCTCCTTTCTCAGTCTCTGTGGATAATTCTCTACTCCTCCTTGTTTCCTCGGCTCACACCCTTGGGATTGTCTTTGACTCCTCCTTCTTCTTCTCTACACACATCTAAATGATAGCTAAAATCTGTCATTTTTTTTCTCTATAACATCAGCAAAATTTGCCTTTTCCTTTCAGAACACACAACTAAGACACTTATCTACTCTTTAGTCACCTCCTATCTAGACTATTGCAACCTCCCTCTGAATCATCTCTCTCCCCTTTAATCTGTTCAGAACTCGGCTGTGCGACTAATCTTCAGCCAGCCTCAATATGCTCATATAATCCCTCTTCTCAAGTTGCTTCATTGATTCCCTATCCCCTTCTGTATCCAGTTCAATCTTGTTCTATTGACCTATAAGTGAACTCATTCTACTGCCCCTCACTATCTTTCTTCTCTTAACTCTCCCTGCAGCCCTCCTTGAGAACTCTGCTTTTCTGGCAGATCCCTTCTATCTGTGCCCTTCCTTTCTACTGCCAACTCCAGACTTCAATTCTTCCACCTTGCTGCTCCTTATGCCTTAAACAAACTACCTCAGTCTGTAAATCAGGCTTCATCTCTGGCCCTTTCAAATCCAGGCTGAAAACTCACCTCTTCGAGAGCACTTTTGGATCTTGATCCGCTTAGTCTCCTATGTGTTTTCTTACCATTCCCCTAGATCAGAGGTTCCCAACTCCAGTCCTGGAGGGCCAAACACCATTCAGGTTTTCAGGCTGTCCCTAATAAATATGCATGAGATGCATTTGCATGCACTGCCCCCATTGTATTCAAATGTATCTCATGCATATTCATTAGGGACAGCCTGAAAACCTGAATGGTGTTTGGCCCTCTAGGACTGGAGTTGGGAACCTCTGCCCTAGATGTATCCTTGTCCTCAGCTGTTCTGTCTGTGTTGACTAGATTGTAAACTCTGACAAGCAGGGACAATCTTTCACATGTGTCTATGCAGCACTGTGTATGCCTTGTAGTGCTATACAAATGATTAGTAGTAGTAGTGGTTACTTTTATCTTTATTGGAACCTTTCTATCGGGGTGTCCTAACTTCCCTCTTTTGCTAGTATCCTTTAAGGATACCTCCTTCTGAACCATGTGCTCTTGCATGACTGTTGGCTTTCCCCTCTTATTTTAAAAATGGCTCTATCTCTTTTTTAAAGGTTAATGCCAGCAGCCTGGCTCCATACCGTTTAAGGTGGCACCCACCCTTTTGGAAAAGCCCCTCCCTTCCCAAGTTCCTAACAAATCCAAAACCCTCTGCCTTGCATCATCATCTCATCCATGCCTTTAGGGTCCTGTGCGTGGAACGGGAAGCATTTCCGAGAATGCTGCCCTGGAAGTTCTGGATTTCAACTTCCTACCTAAAAGCCCAAATCTGGCTTCCAGAACTTCCATCCCACACTTTTCTATGTCATTGGTACAAACATCTAAAGCCTTGTCTAGGTGGTACATGAGGTCCCCTACCTTTGCACCAGGCAGGCATCTTACCAGGCAATCCTCATGTCCACCATCCATCCAGCTATCTACATGCCTAATGGTCAAATCACCAACTATAACAGCCATCCTAACCTTTCCCTCATGGCACATGTACTTGGAGAAACCTCCTCGATGTGAGAGAGTTTTATATCACCTGAAGGACAGGTCCGAGCTGTGGGATCACTTCCTGCTACACCAAAGTGATGTTCTTCTTTCACATGACTTCTCTCCTCCATGGCAACAGAGAGGCTGCCAGACTGGAGGTGGGACTTCAGTACTACATCCCTATATGTTTCGTCTATATACCTCTTTGTCTTCCTTAGGTCCTCCAAGTCTGCTACTCTAGCCTCCAGAGATCAGACTCGTTCCCTGAGAGCAAAGAGCTCCTTGCATTTAGTGCACACATAAGACCCCTCACTAACTGAAAGAAAATTGCACATGTGACATTCAGTGCAAAAGACTGGATAGCCCCCATCTCACTGATGGACTGCTGCCTGCACCTTAGTTTTAAGGTTTTGTTTAGCTATTTAAGTTGTTTACTTACTTAAGGTTCCTGGGGATACAACTATACCTATTAAGTTTAAGGGACTTTGTTCACCTCAAGATTATTTTATTTCCAGGGCCTTAATTAATCTATTCCTAATGAGCATAATCAGCTGAACCTGAAAACAAATTTGACCACCTCTTTCCCTTTAATAGGTTTAAGAGCTTATAAAGCTAAGATTATGTCTGGGGTGGGTGGGAGGGTAAGAACACTGAATGAAACTAGCTTGCTACTCAATGTTCTGACCTGTGTTTCTAAGGTAATCTCTTAATTTTCTGGATGATTCAGAGAGCCCTTGCTTTCATAAGGGAGCCTTTCAAATTATCCCTTTGAACTGTCACTTGGCTTTAACACCTAGTTAAGACAACTTCACAGGTTTCTTGCCTCCTAAATGGAAGGCCTCTTTGTAAAGGTATCTAAAAATTTAGACTATTTATCCTATTCTACCTTCTTTGCTAAGCTATACTCTAATTTGATTTAAATGAAAAGCTCTCTGGTGGTACTAAGCCCAAACTGACTTTAAAAAAACCCACTGAATTCTAAAATATACAGATTTATCAGCTTTAACCCAAAGAATGCCCTTTTCCCCAAGATTTAAAGATTACCCCAGAAGATAATTATTTACAAGTGCAGATTTTCTTCATGCAGTCGCAGTCTCTTTAGTAGTCCTTCAAGATTAAATAATGAAACATTTTCTCCCCTTTTATTTTTTAGCAATACTTCCCCAATCATTCTCTCCCCTACTCTTCACCCTCCTCAACAGCATTCACAATACTCAACTTACAACCCATACCCCAGAATCCTCAAGGTAACAAGGGACATATCAGGGGACCCTTCCCTTCCCTCCTACAGACTTTTATTCTCAAGAGACCAAGTAAATCGAAATATCTTTCCCCAATGCATTCATCCTCCTCTTTCCCTCTCATTCAACCCTTTCCTACCTTTTAAACCAGACCAGACTTTCAAACCTAAACGTTCCTTAGAAGCTCAGATGACAAGAGTTTGACTTTCTTACTTTGGACACATCATGTGAATAGAGAGATCATTGGAGAAAGACATCATGCTTGGCAAGTTAGATGGTCACAGTATAAGAGGAAGGCTGGCATCAAGATGGATCGATACAATAACAGCAGCTATGGGTGCCACTCTATCAACA
Organism: Ichthyophis bannanicus; assembly: GCA_033557465.1. Taxonomy (NCBI): domain Eukaryota; kingdom Metazoa; phylum Chordata; class Amphibia; order Gymnophiona; family Ichthyophiidae; genus Ichthyophis; species Ichthyophis bannanicus. The sequence continues at coordinate 222,235,171 of CM066031.1, read as the reverse complement.
ATGAGCCGCTTGGCTGAAGATTGAACAAAGTTGAGGTCAACTATTCAGAGGGTCGCCAGGAGTTGACACTGACTCAACGACACTTAACAACAACAGACTTTCAAAATCAAAAGCATCCCAACAAGCATCATTATAAATATTTTGCAAATTGTTTACAAGAATATTATGGGTTTCTTTACTGCATCATGTGCAAACATACAATGAATTGTCTCTAACATGGATCTCCAGTAGAATACAGAACTTTATGAGTTAAGGTATTAATGGAACATTTTTAAAATTTTTGATATGCACTAAAAAAACTAAATCACAGAGATGTGATGCTTTTTAGCAGGTCTCTCTACTCTCCTATTCTTTTTAAAGCACAGCTGGATTTTCATAAATTTTGGCTTGTCCTCTCTAAAAGTGTTTATGTTTTAATTGAATCTACAAAAGTAGCCCACAAAAATGTTTTTTGAAAATTTGTTGCATGGTTGATGGTGATCCATCTGAAAATATTTTGTGAAAAGCCAGAGCTCCTCAACCAGAGATAGAGTTTAATGGAAATTCTTCCTATTATATTTTAAAATAGAAATGCCTTCTGCACGAATCTTTTATATCCTTGGTCAAAGAATGTTTTTCTCCCATTCAATTTGAACAAGATTAATAAAGTTTAGGAACAAAATCAAAGAGCGCGCTCTTGGTGGGAGAGAGGGATTGGTTGACAGGAGAGGGAGATAACACTATTAATACGAGCATCAGATGGGAGTCAAATGTCTATGTCTCACACGTAATGCATGAGATCCGACATTGCTAAAACTGCATTGCTTTGAGACAATGGAAAATGCATTCAGTTTGTGCAAGGGTTTCACCCTGCTGAGGCTTCTGGGAAATAACCTTTCTGAAACCTTACAAGTCTCTAACGAACTGTTACAAGCCCTCTCCAGGAATTCAGCTGATTGTGTTCCCATGTTGGTAATTTGTGTGTGTGGCACAATTAAGAACTGATATGGTAAATATGAATGGAATACTTCATGATGCCTGAATAGGCAGAGCACTGAAAACATTGTTGAAAAAGTTCCACTCCTCCTGGGAGGGAAAGTTGTGTATCAATCTAGTTTTATAATAGTGTAATTTAGTGTCTAGGCCTGGACTCTGGTGGTGATATTGTACTGGAATGAATGAGACAGAGACTGCAGGCTGTGCCTCAGCGCTAGGCCCTGCCTGGCTCTATTCAGGCCAAGCCTAATCGGCTTCAGCTCCACTCTGCGCCAAAGCTCCCCTCTCAGTAGTGTTTTTTTCTCTGGGTTTTGTTACCATTTCTTAAAGAGCTCAGCTGGCTGCTGGGACTGAAAAGAATCAAATTATTAAAGATTTTGTGGAAAATCCAATGAGAATGGGCCCATGTAATAATGATAGCATTGTGCCGCTGTGGACCATTCCCAGCTTCCAGTGGGGTGAAATTGTCAACTCTGTCTTTGTTTTCTTAACCCTTTCAATAGAAACAAAATAATATTTAGCTTAGCACAAAATACCTTCTTTTTATTTTTCTAATCCTTTAGGGCTTTTTTACTTTCCCATTTTTGGCTCGCCTCCCGAGTAGCTATATATATACCCATGCATTCTTCCCTCACTAGCTAGTTGGCTAGAGGGAGCTCATCACTAAAATCTTTGTGTTAACCATTATATAAGATAGGCAGTTAGCTCAGTAACAATCGCTATCCCCCCCCCCCCTTTCCCATACATCTACAAATTCAAACTAAAACTATCTTTCTATTCAGCATCAATGTTAAGTAGCTCTCAGTCTGCATTCTAACCCAGTGCCCTCAATTATCTCTTGTATACAAAGGATTTTTGTTGGTTCCTGGCAGTCGTTAGACTGTACAAACTTTTATGTTTGGCTTTTTCCTTCCATTGTAAGTATAGGAACACAGGGGTAGGTATTTTAGATCTCTGGGTTGCTGACAGGACGGCATACTCCTTGGCTCATCCATTCTAGTACACCTACTATCAAATAGAGTCTGGTCCTTGAAAGCTCATGCCTCAATGAATTGGTTAGTCTGTAAGGTTCATCAGACTGTCAATGTTGCTATCAGTCCAATGCATCTTGAACAGACCAGTCAGTGCCACTGATAACTGGTTTATGATGTTATGTGTCATCCAACCGCACTTTAGATGACCACTTATGACATTACATATGATGTTCAGCATTCCAGCTCTCTGGTTGTGATCCAGTTATAGCAAGGGCTATACGAATAGTATAGTTGTATAGAGCACAAATATAGAAGGGGTGCTGATGTTATCACTGGGGCAACCAGGAAGCCTGATAACAGGGAGTTCCATCTGTGTGACTTGGGGGGTGGGGGGGGGGGGGGCTAGCTTTGCAAGTCGCACAGGGTGATTTCTAGTTTGCTGCGGCCCTGGCTGTGGCCATCCTAAAATCAATCTTAGCCTTTTGTGAAGGCATAAAAAGCAGCAGAGAATTTCCTGTGCTACACTCCTGAATGAACTCATATTCAGGATATTGCCTCATTTCTATTCTGCTTTCACCTATTGATAACAGAAGTGGGTCATTGTGCTGGTGAATGGAGCAGATTTTCTGCTGCCCTACAGATCTGGAAGGAAAGGTTTGCTCTGTGTTACAATTACTTTCTGTCTTTATTTCCAAACAGCAGCGGTGCTTGCATAACGAAAAGGCTTAGTAAGTCTGCCAAATAACTGCACGTCATCAGGGGCAATTCACGACCATCCTAAGTTTCAGACTTGTAGGGCAAAGTCTCATATTTTCTGTGATAAAACAGGAGACATCCTGAAATGCTTAGCGATGGGAAATAATACATAGGGCTGTCATGGATGGGTTGGAATTGGTATATAACCTTAAAGCATATCATTTTCTCCATAACAAGTGGAAAGATGTGTGCATTCTCATCGGAAGTTCAGAAGGTATGTGACTGTCTCATAGAAGATTGTTAACAGTGGAGGTTTCATTTGAATTCAGTGACGAAAGGCGGAGAGCAGTACAGGGCTCCAACAACTGTTGTGCCAAATTTTTTCAGCTAAGAAAAGATCTGAAAAAACAGTTGTTGAAATCCTATGACACTCACTTGATTTTCTCTTTTAACAGACGTATCCTCCAACATGAATAATCTTCTATTAGAAGTTTACATATCAGAAAATACTCTAAATTTCAAATAGAAAACTTTAGTGCACTCAATACATGTTTACAAATGAAACTAAGGGGTCTGTTTACTAAGTGGCACTAGCGGCTTTCGTGCGTATTCAGAACCACGATCCCGTTCAATAAAATGGGGCTGCAGCTCCGATTTCACAAGGAAGCCACTGGGGTTGCTTAGTAAAGAGACCCCTAAGTTTGACAAAAACTGCTTCATTTAAAAATAAATGCAGGTAGAAAATTATTAGAAACTGAAGTTTTCAGTTTTTCATGTCTTATGTCCACCAACAACCAGATTGCTTTACAGTAGGCTACAACTCTTTCTTCTTCTTTTTTAATTCATAGGATATGGCATACTGTCCCTTGAAAGTAATTTTATGTATGAAGACCAAGTAAGTACCTATTTCAAGCTTATTTTACAGAGACATGTGGAGCCCAATTAAGAAAGGAGCACGTCTGGGCCGTCCGGATGGCCCCGAGCAGGATGGGCCTATTAGGACCCGTTTCTGTAACACGGGACCAAAACCTTCCCACGGCATACAGAATCTGGACTTGAGACGGCCCAGAGTGCCCCTGCAGACCTGCAGGGATGTCCTCCCTGCAGGCCTCCCTGACTCCCGCGGCGCTAACCCTCTGTTCCCCACCACCTGACCCAAAGCTGGGCTGCTGGGACAGGATCGGGTGGCGGGGACCTACCTGCCCCTGGCCCCGACTTCTGGGGGAGAGGTCTGGCCAGGATCGCCTTTGAGGTGGAATAAGTAGCACGTTCTCCCTGACCCCACAGGATGTACAGGGCCGTGACTTAAATCGGCCCTGTACATCCTGCCGCCTCGGCCTGCCCTCGATCCGCTGGCACTCTGCCCCTTCCCGCCCCCAGCTGGCTCTCCCTATACTGCTGCTCTGGCTGTGCGGGAAGAGTCAGAGGGGAAATAGGGCAGGATGGCTTGCAAGTCGCCTCTCAGAATTGGGCCTCTAGGCATTAATTTATAGACTTCTATCATATCTTCCCTCAGCCGTCTCTTTTCCAGGTTAAAGAGCCCTAACCTTTTTAGCCTTTCTTCATAGGAGTATCCTTCCATTTTGGTGGCTCTTCTCTGAACCTTTTCTAAAATCGCTATATCCTTTTTAAGATACGGCGACCAGATTTGCACACAATATTCAAGGTGCGGTCTCACCATGGAACGATATAGAGGCATTATAATATCTTTTGTTTTATTTTCCATTCCTTTCCTTATCATACCTAGCATTCTATTTGCTCTCTTGGCTGCCGCTGCACACTGGGCCGAGGGTTTTAACATGGTATCCACAATGACGCCTAAATCTTTTTCCTGGGTGGTGGTTCCTAATGTGGACCCTTGCATCGTGTAACCATAGTTTGGGTTGTTCTTCCCTAGGTGCATAACCTTGCACTTGTCCACATTAAATTTCATCTGCCATTTTGATGCCCAGTCTTCCAATTTATCAAGATCCTCTTGCAATTTTTCACAATCCTCTTGGGTTTTAACAACTTTAAATAGTTTTGTGTCATTTATGGATATGTCAAAAAGCAGCGGACCCAGCACAGATCCCTGGGGCACACCAATATTCACCTTTCTCCATTGGGAAAATTGGCCATTTAGCCCTACCCTCTGCTTTCTATCTTTTAACCAGTTCCTGATCCACAATAGTACACTGCCTCCTAGTACACTGCGGCGTTCTGTGACATGCGTGTGACATGCTGGTGAACAAGTTTCAGGAAGATACGTTTGAGAAGCCACAGAAAATGAATATTCGCGCTCCATTTTAAGATCGTGCTATGAAGTAAAATATCCCCCCTGAGGAAGAGATACGAAACGCATTTTTGCGGTACCCTTTTGGTGGCGTTGGGGTGATTTAACATCTTCATATTCTAAAGATAAGCACAATCTTATATTATAAACAACATGAATAAATAGATGCTAAAAATGATTGAAGAAAGCATCTAACAGGAAGTGTTGGAAAAGCTGCTAATCCCTGTTGATTTTTTCTGCCAATAGACAAGTGCTGAGAAGGTCGTTGATGCGTGAAGGCATGCTGCTTTTTGATTTATGCAAATGAGGGCTGCCGGTGTTAGTCTGAGACCTGCACTTTCTATTTTTAAGAATTACGATGTATATATATTAATATTTAAGTTTTGAGAAAAAAAGGAAAAACATAAGAAAAAAGAGAGAAAAAAGAAAAATGAATAAAAACTAAATTAACATAAGAAGAATTTTGGATTGTATTTTGGATTGCAGGCAACGACAGAATAAGAGAGATCCCATTTGGTTAGGCTTTCTTGTCAAATTTTGAGGGCACCAGTTATAATATATAGATTCATTAACCCTCTGAGAATCAGACCCAGAATAGTCATGGGTAACATCCCTACATCTTCCTCAGTAAAGACCAAAGCAAGAATTCATTCAGTCTCTCCGCTATCGTCTTGTCGCCTCTTAGTGCTCCTTTAACCCCTTTATCATCTAATGGACCAACTGACTCTCTCACAGGTTTTTTGCTACGAATGTACTTGAAAAGGTCTTTATTTCGCGTTTTTGCTTCCGCAGCAAGCTTCTTCTCAAAGTCTCTCTTTGCCTGCCTTATCAATGCCTTGCATTTGACTTGCCAGTGCTTGTGCTGTTTCCAGGTTTCGTCGTTTGGCTCTTTTTTCCATTTCCTGAAAGATGCTTTTTTGGCAACAACAGCCTCTCTGACCTCACCTTTAAACCATGCTGGCAGTTTTTTGGACTTCCTTCCACTTTTCTTAAAGCGTGGAATACAGCTGGTCTGGGCTTCCAAGATAGTATTTTTCAACAACACCCAAGCTTGATGTACGTCTTTAACCTTTGCAACTGCTCCTTTTAGTTTTTTCTTAACTGTTTTCCTCATTTTATCATAGTCTCCCTTTCGAAAGTTAAAAGTTAGTACTGTGGATTTCCTTACTATCCCTCCTCCACTAATTAAATCAAAGGCGATCATGCTATGATCACTATTGCCAAGTGGCCCCAACACCCTTATCTCTTGCACTAGATCTGGTGTTCCACTAAGGACTAGGTCTAATATGGCTTCCCCTCTGGTTGGTTCATGAACCAGCTGCTCCAAGAAACAGTCATTTATTTCATCTAGGAACTTTAACTCCCTAGCATGTCCTGACGTGACACTGACCCAGTCGATACCGGGGTAATTGAAATCACCCATTATTATTACTGCGCTGTAACGTTTGTTAGCTTCCTTGATTTCTTTGAGCATTTCATCATCCATTTGGTCATTCTGGCCAGGTGCTCGATAGTACACCCCCACTGCCATTGCCTTCCCCCCTTTTATATGGAATTTCAATCCATATAGATTCTACAGCAGATTTTGTTTCCTGCAAAACTTTAATCCTTTCTGAGTCAATGCCCTCTCTAACATAGAGCGCAACCCCTCCACCAATTTGATCAGCTCTATCATTACGATATAGTTTGTACCCAGGTATCACAGTGTCCCACTGGTTGTCCTCCTTCCACCATGTCTCTGATATTCCAATCATATCTAACCTTACATTTAGTGCTATATATTCTAACTCTCCCATCTTATTCTTTAGACTTCTAGCATTTGCATATAAGCATTTTAGAGAATGTATTTTATTCATGTTAATTTGGCTATTGTTAGACATGGGTAAATTGGGATCTTTAAGCTCTGTCTGCTCCATACTTGAGGGCATTTGGGCTACTTTACTCTTTTGTGGAACCTCTCTGCTTTTGGTAGTATCCTTCAAGGATACATTCTTCCGAACCATCCGCTCTTCGGCGACTGTCGGCTTTCCCCTAATATCTAGTTTAAAAGCTGCTCTATCTCCTTTTTAAAGGTTAATGCCAGCAGCCTGGTTCCATCCCGGTTAAGGTGAAGCCCATCCCTTCGGAAGAGCCCCTCCTTTCCCCAGAATGTTCCCCAGTTCCTAACAAATCCAAAACCCTCATCTCTGCACCATTGTCTCATCCACACATTGAGACTCCGGAGCTCTGCCTGCCTTTTGGGTCCTGCGTGAGGAACAGGAAGCATTTCGGAGAATGCTACCATGGACGTTCTGGATTTCAACTTCCTACCTAAAAGCCTAAATTTTGCCTCCAGAACCTCCCTACCACATTTTCCTATGTCATTGGTACCGACATGTACCAAGACAGCAGACTCCTCCCCAGCACTATCTAAGACCTTATCTAGGTGGCGCGTGAGGTCCGCTACCTTCGCACCAGGCAGGCATGTTACCAGGCGATCCTCACGTCCACCAGCCACCCTGCTATCTACATGCCTAATGATCGAATCACCAACTATAACGGCTGTCCTAACCCTTCCCTCATGGGCACATGGCCCTGGAGAAACTTCCTCGGTGCGAGAGGGTTTTACATCACCTGGAGGACAGGTCCTAGTTACAGGATCACTTCCTGCCACACCAGGGTGATGCTCTCCTGTCACGTGACCTCTCTCCTCCATGGCAACAGGGGTGCTGCCAGACTGGAGGTGGGACTTCAGGACTATATCCCTGTAGGTCTCGTCTATGTACCTCTCTGTCTGTCTTATGTTTTCCAAGTCTGCTACTTTAGCCTCTAGAGAACGGACTTGTTCCCTGAGAGGAAAGAGCTCCTTGCACCTAGTGCACACGTAAGACCTCTCACCAACTGGGAGAAAATCATACATGTGACACTCAATGCAAAAGACTGGAAAGCCCCCATCCCGCTGCTGGACTGCTGTCTGCATCTTAGTTTTAAGTTTGTGTCTAGATCTTTAAGTTCTTACTTACTAGGGGTTGCTATGGGTATTTATACCAATAAAACTGTACCTAATACGTTTAATATACCTTGTTCACCTGAAGCTTAATTAATCTCAGGTCCTTAGTGTATGACTGATTTGGGTAATGAGCTTCACCTGAAAGCACCTCCTGTCTTTTAAGATGTGTAAGTACCTATAAAGCTACGATTATCCCAGGGGAGGGAGGGAAATAACACTTATTAAAAGAGGGCTGCTACACAGTACCCTGTCTTGTGCTGCTGAGGTAAGCTAAATTCTGATTTGATTTAAATTATAGCTCTTAGCTGCTGCTAGGCTCTAACGTCTTATGAAATTTAAACTACAAGCTCTCTGCTGGGTTCAAAGTTTAACCAGAAAGCTCTCTTCTGTGTGTTAAATTTAAACTAAAAGTACTTTGCTGTTACTTGGCCCTGAGTGACTATTAAATTTAAACTACAAGCTCTCTGCTGGGTATGAAATGTAACCAGAAAGTTCTCCTGTGTGTTTTAAATTCAAACTTTAATTGCTGCTACTAGGCCCTAACTGATCCAACAAAAAACAGTGGGTTCACAGATTAAGTAGCTTTAATACAAAGAATTCTTTTTAGAAAATTACCAGAAGTATATACTCACAGTTGCAGATTTCTCTCCAGAAGTAACAGTCCCCCTTTCTAGTCCTTCAAGACCCTTTTTCTAGTTTAAATGCATATCCACATATTGCTTGAATTTTTCACTTAGGATTCTTTTCCCTGCGATAGAGAGATGTAGTCCATCAGCACACTATAGTCTCTTGTTGTTCCACCACATATAAACAAAAATATAAACAAACCAGAAGCAGAACCACCATGCAAAACGTAGCCACTACAATAAAATCTGAACCCATCCACACCAACCTGTAACTACAACCTGTCTCAAACACCCAACCATACAATAACAACATCCCCACAACCTGTAACAAGAAATCATGTAAATAATACTGGTAATACACTTGTTCTCCAAGTTTAATGACCTTGTTCTATGTAATGTTTCTTGTTTATCATTCAATGTAAACCGCTTTGAATACAAGATAAACGGTATAGAAAATTTGTTAAATAAATAAAATAAGAATAAATAAATGGAGCTGACAGGAGCTGCACCACATTAAGGTCCCACGCCACCAGTGGGGGCTTAATTGGAGGCTTAGAAAACAGAAAGCCCAACATGAAGAGGTTACCAGTAACTGGCAGAGATGGGCTTGCCCTCCAAGCTGCAATGTTGTTGTTGTTAAGTGCCGTCGAGTCGGAGTCGACTCATGGCGACCCTCTGGATAGCTATCCTAAATTCTGTTCGGTCTTCAGTCAGGCGGCTCATTGTTGACAGACTGGTACCCGTAGCTGCAATGGTAGGCCCCAATTATGCTTAGATGAACTCTGATTAAATTGGACTGGAGGCCCGAGTTCGAAAGGTACAGAAGATACTCCAGTAGCCTCTCCACCAAGCAGAAAAGGGATCCAGCACCTTGTCAGCACACCAAAGCGAGAACCTCTGCCACTTAAAAATGTAGGGACAATGTGCCAAATCCCCATGGGAAGCCAGGAGGATGTTTGTCACCTTTCCAGGCAGATTTATCTCTGAAAGAACTACCCGCTCAGCATCCAAGCCGCTACAGCCAGGGCTGGACATTGGAATGCAGCAAGGTTATGCCCTCTTGAGAAATGAGGTTGAGGTTACAGCCCAGACAGAGAGGTGAAGCAGCAGGGGAAACCACAGCTGCCTGGGCCAGTATGGGGCAATGAATATCATGGTACCCCGGTCTGCCTGGAGCTTCACCACTAGTGGGATTGGGGAATATGCATAAAGAAGTCCCACTCCCCAATTCAAGCGGAAGACATCCTATGCCAGCAGTGATATCCTGGGTCCCTTTTAATAATGGTTTATGGACCTTTCCTCCAGGAACTTGTCCAAACCTTTTTTAAACCCAGCTACACTAACAGCTTTTACTACATCCTCCGGTAACAAATTCCAGAGTTTGATTACACGTTGTGATGAGAGGCCACCTGTGCTCAAAGAGAACAAGCCAGCCGCCCACTTGAGGGGGGCACCCCATTGGGAAGCCGGTGATTGGCTGTGCTCCTGAGGAACAAGTCAAAAGCCCACCTCTGGCTATAGCTGGGGTGCAGGTTGGGCCTTCTGCAGTTTGGGGTGCTCCTGCTGACATGGAGCCTGTGTCTTCTGCTGAGCACTCCGAGGGCTCTGATAGTACCGGTGCTTTTTACCCTGATATTTCTTCTTTGAGGGGTCCACAGTCTTGCGTGAAAGTCTGAAGATGGTAACCTGTTCCTTCTCAATCTCACCCGCCCTCTCCTCCATTGACTTGCCAAAGAGGTTCTCCCCTTGACAAGGAACTTCCGCCAGCTTGTCTTGGACCCACAGTTCTAGGTCCAAGGACTGCAGGCAGGCAAGGCATCATGCCCTAATGTCCACTGTTTATTTTATTGTATTTATTTATTTTATTAACATTTTTATACCGTGATTTCCTACAGATCAATTGCGGTTTACAATGAACAGTGTGAACAATGTGAACAGTACAGGGTAGTACAATTCAGTTTACATGGAACAGTAAAACTATGTACAATAACAGTAACAGAACTTAGATAAGATATAACTATGTACAGGGTGTTCTTGTGTTAACTATGTACAATGTGTTCTTGTGTTGTTGAGGTAATTGCTAGCAGGATATTGATTTGAGGCGTTTGTGACATTGAGGTGACATTTAGGTGATTGTGGACATTAGTTATGTTATCGAACCATAGTGCTGTGTAAGTAGATAGGTTTTTAGATTTTTTCCTGAAGCTGGATAGATCTTTTATGGTTCTTAGGCAATCCGGTAGCTTATTCCAGAGGGTGGGAGCACAGTGGGAAAATGTCCTGTTAGTGGTTTTCTTGGCTTTTCTGAAGTCTGTAGTTGTTGTAAGTTTGTTTTTGCTGCAGTCCCTTTGAGAGCATGTGCTCTTTTCGCTAGTGATGAGTGATGAGAGATAGGATGGGGAGATGTTATTAATTAGTTTGAAGGTAGTTATGATAATTTTGTATTGGGTCCGGTATTGTATTGGGAGCCAGTGGAGGTTGTACAAGATTGGTGTGATGTGGTCTGTGGGATTGGTATTTGTTGTGATTCTAGCTGCAATGTGTTGAGCGATCTGTAGTGGTCTTAGTGTTTGTTTGGGAAATTCTTGGAGTAGAGAGTTGGCATAGACAAAGTGGGGGATGACAATAACGTTGAGTACGGATTTGAAGTCATTAGGGTGGAGGAGTGGATGTAGCTGTTTTAGTAATCTAAGTTTTTATAGTAGATCTTTTTTGTTGTGTGTTTTATGTACGTGACCATGTCCAGGGTGCAATCTAAGATTACCCCGAGGTATTTTATTTCGTCTTTTACAGTTATATTTGTGTCTTGAATGTGAATATTTGAAGGGGGTGTGAAGTATTGGTTACGGGTTATAAAGAGGGCTTCTGTTTTACTAAAATTAATCTTGAGGTTGTAGGATGAAAGCCAGTTAATAAGTTCTGTGAAGCAGTCTGTGATTTGTTGGGTTGGGAAGTTATTTATGTTGAATGGGAGATATAACAGTATTTCATCCGCATATATGTGATATAATATTTTGAATTTTTTAAATATGGAGCAGATGGGTTGGAGGTAGAGGTTAAATAATAGTGCAGATAATGCTGATCCTTGGGGGAGCCCTTGTTGTTGGTTGTAGGTTTTGGAGAAGTTGTTGCCTATCTTTACTTGCTATGTTCTTTCTGATAGGTATGATTTAAACCATTTTAGTACTGTATTTCTGATACCTATATGTTGTAGTCTGTAGTCACACAACCAACTGATTTGAAAGCATCATAGGTGGCACGAGCCATGTACTTGGAGCAATCCTTACCATGGCCAACCAGGGGTTGGAAGGAGTCAAGGTGTTCCACCAGTATGAGGGAACAAACTCATTGAGGTCCTCCATGATGTCCTTCAGGAACATATCCATGTAGAGCAGTAAGAGAGTATGCAGGCGATCAGCATGGAACCCTGAGAGCACCTCCTCCTGAAGCCATTGAGGGTCCTGGTTTCCTGGCCCAGTGGCACCGATGAGATGGTTTTCGAGCTCTTAACCCGTCTCATGGTGAATTCCACCACCAAGCAGTGATGGGACAACTGAGGCTTCTCAAAGCTGGGGGCCTTCTGTACTTGGTACATGAAATTGAGCCTTTGATTGATGGCTGGCACTGTCAGAGGTTTTCCCACGTCCTGAACAGCAGCTGATGCAGGATCCTGTGCAAGCACTGTGAAGGCCTCCTTTGGAGTCAACGGATGTTGGTGGATTTCCAACTCCTCCACCCTCAACTTTTCTTCTGCCTTGAGGGAGAAAGGAATGGCCTTCGCCACATCCCAGATGAAATCCTGGAAGGACATGTCTTCCAGGGGCGACTTTCTTCTCTCGTACAGTGGGGACAGGTCCGAGGAAAAGTCTGGAGACTCCCGCTCAGATACTGGCAATTCCTCCTCTGTTTCCCACCCCTCAGAGTCTGACTCCAAGAGGAAGCCAATATAGCACCAGGTCTCCTCCCAGCACCGCTGCCACTCTGGCAGACGAGGCAGGTGCTGATGGGACTGATGGCTGTCCTCACAAAGGTGCCGGTGCATCAGGGCATTGGAGCATCGGAACCTGAGATGCTGGACAATGAGATGGCAGTCAGGACTGAAGTGGACTCTTATCACTGATCCAAGGTCCCCATCTTGGTGGGGAGGGCATTGGTCTTCAGGATCACCAACAGGACTACCGGAGCCCATGTAGCCAGTTGAGCCACCATATGATCCTCAAGGTCCCGATGGCACTCAGCCAGCACTGTGGTCTCTGAGGTCATCGAGGACAGTATAACAACTTTGGCCACTAACTCTGGCACCCGTCTTGGGAATTCCATGATGGTTAGGGCTTGAGAGTTGATACCTCCTACCAGGGCACCTTCACAGGTCTCTCCTGGTCATCGCCATAAATATCAAGTCAAGAGGTGCTCCAGTATTGATGTCCATGGCTCTTGGCCTGGCTCTCAGCCACCCCCTTTGACGTTGAATCCTTCTGTGGCTTCAACTAGAGGTTAGTGGAGAGCCTCCATTTCATGATACCATGGGACCTTAGCTCCAAATAAGCATGGACACCATGTGAAGCCAAGGCCTCCGCCAATCCCCTTCAGGATGTTGATGCCAGGGCCGAGGACATCAAGTCCAACGACCCAAAGAAGAATTCACACTTCTTCTCCTTGCCCTTGTGGCCCTTCCTGGTCACCTGCAAGCAGAGATTATAGGAGGAGGGCTTGTGGTCAGGGCTGAGGCACTGAAGTAACCAATTATGTTGGTCGGTGACCAACATGGTGCATGCACAAGGGCTGGTTTAGGCATGACTGGGAAAACGGTTACCACAAAATCAAAGGGCTCAATGTCTCCAGCAAAATACCTGCATGGGAAAAAAAGAGAGAACCCAGGCGCGAAAACTTGAAAAAAATCCAAAAAACAGCACTGAGCCGAGCCCCCCCCCATCCCACCACCAGAATCAGCAGCAACGAGGGGGGGCAACGTGGTTCAGCATGGGGGGGGCAGTTCGGCACATGGGGGAGGCATAGCCGGAGCTTCTGCCTAGGGTGGCAGAAACCCTTGGGCCAGTTCTGAAATAATCAGTAGTAGTAGTAGTAGCAGTAGTAGTAATATAAAAGACTGTAGCAAGGACCTTTAAGGATGCAGCACAGAAGTTGGAGAAACAGAGACATTCAGGTGGCAGTTCATCTCTTTTTATCTATTGGATCTCAGAATGCCTTGTTGAAAGTGATGGGATGGAGCTTAGACCATGGACTCTGGAAATATGGGTAATACCACTATGTGCAGATGAGAATTTCCAGAAGACTCTGAAATTTCATAAAGCTATCCTTAGCCTGCCACAATCGCAGGCTAGAGAGCCAAAAGGCCTATACCAGTATGACTAGGATGCTAGCATCTAGTTGCACATGAAAGTCAATCTGCAAGGCTCAAGGTACTGACTCAAGTGAGTTATTGTACAGTAAATTGGTTAATTTATTTATTTATTGATCTGTAAACTCTTATATACCGCCCTTTCCAAAGATCAGGGGCGGTTCGCAATGAACAACAGGAAACATACATTGAACTTCTGAACATTATAACATTATAACATTGAACTTCTGAACATTATAAAATTCCATGTACAGTTGAACATAACTGAGTATGAACTATATAGATTAATGTGGATATTTATTATACCTATTATTTACAAATTAAGTCCCACATTGGGTCTCGGAAATGTATGTACAGTGTTATATATATTAGTATGAGAAGTGAGAATACCAGTGTCTGAGCTGGATTAGATTCAGGGAGTAGTTATATAATAGGAGTTAGTTGGTATGGACCGTCTGAGACTGAGTGGTCTCTTCTATGGGATAGTCTTTGTTGTAGTAGTGTTGTGTGAATAGGTATGTTTTTTTAGGTCCTTTCGGAATATTTGGAGGTCTGTGGTCTCCCTTAGATGAACTGGATGTTTGTTCCATTGTATCGGTGCAACATAGGAAAAGGCACTTTTACTTGTTATCTGTTTTGATTTTCTGATTTTGTCAGGTACTAAAATAGTATTAAGGCTCTTCCTTCTTCTTATTAGGATTTCCGGGGGGCTTTGTATCCTGGTAGATAGATGTGACGGTGCAAATTTGTTGATTAATATGAAAGTAGTCACTATGGTTTTATATTGAATCCTGCTAGCAACAGGGAGCCAATGGAGATTGTAGAGGATAGGAGAGATATGGTCAGATAGCTTGGCTTTAGCAATTATACGGGCTGCAACATTCTGAGTCATTTGGAGTGTGTTAAGGTTTTTTTTGGTTATGCCTTGGAATATCCCATTGCAATAGTCTAGATGAGGTGTTATTAGCGCTTGGGCCACTGTCCTGAAGTCATCCTTGTCTAAGAGTGGTCTTAGGTGTTGTAAGAACCTGAGTTTGAAGAAGATTGCTCTGGAGGTTTGTTTTATGTGTGAAGATAGGCTGAGTCTTGTCGAGTGTGACTCCTAAGTATTTTATCTCCTGCTTCACTGGGAGGGTGAAATTCTGTAGCTTGATAATTGATGGTGGGGTGAAAATAGGGTTTCTTGAGGTGAATAGTACTTCCGTCTTCTTGAGATCGATGTACATATTAAGAACATAAGATATGCCATACTGGGTCAGACCAAGGTCCATCAAGCCCAGTATCCTGTTTCCAACAGTGGCCAATCTAGGTCATATGTACCTAGCAGTTTCCCCAAAAGACACAGGTTCTGCAATGCTTGTACTAGGTCAAGCATTGATATCCTGGGTCCCTTCTTAATAATGGTTTATGGACCTTTCCTCCAGGAACTTGTCCAAACCTTTTTTAAACCCAGCTACACTAACAGCCTTTACTACATCCTCCGGTAACAAATTCCAGAGTTTGATTACACGTTGAGTGAAAAAATATTTTCTTTTATTAGTCTTAAATCGTTTACCCTGTAGCTTCATTGCATGTCCCCTAGTCTTCCTATATTCTGATAACATAAACAGTCAATCTACTTTTACCCGTTCCACTCCGTTCATTAATTTATAGACTTCTATCATATCTCCCCTCAGCCGTCTCTTTTCCAGGTTAAAGAGCCCTAACCTTTTTAGCCTTTCTTCATAGGAGTATCCTTCCATCCCCTTTACCATTTTGGTGGCTCTTCTCTGAACCTTTTCTAATAACGCTTTATCCTTTTTAAGATACGGCGACCATGGAACGGTATAGAGGCATTATAATATCTTTTGTTTTATTTTCCATTCCTTTCCTTATGATACCTAGCATTCTATTTGCTCTCTTGGCTGCCGCTGCACACTGGGCCGAGGGTTTTAACATGTTATCCACAATGACGCCTAAATCCTTTTCCTCGGTGGTGGTTCCTAATGTGGAACCTTGCATCGTGTAACCATAGTTTGGATTTTTCTTCCCTAGGTGCATAACTTTGCACTTGTCCACATTAAATTTCATCTGCCATTTTGATGCCCAGTCTTCCAATTTATCAAGATCCTCTTGCAATTTTCCACAATCCTCTTGGGTTTTAACAACTTTAAATAGTTTTGTGTCATCTGCAAATTTGATAACCTCACTCGTTAATTCACTTTCCAGGTCATTTATGAATATGTCAAAAAGCAGCGGACCCGGGGGGGCGGAGCCAGCTTGAAACCGGCATGGACGTGTAAGTCCTCTTCTCCTAGGCCTTGTGCTAGAATCCTGAGACTTACCCGATCATAATCGTTCCCCGGTAGCTGAATCCGTTAGGGCTGCTGCAGGAGATGTCGGGGAGCAAGCAAACGCGCCTTGAATTTCCCCCAACATTACCAGCGTCGGGATCTAAGAGATCTAAATCTGACCCGCTGTCCCCGCACAAACCTGGGCCTCAATCTGATTCAGCGGAGGATCTCAGACAGCTCTTACAGGAAGTTCGGGCGATAAGAAGCCGAGTGGATTCCAACGGAGAGACTCTCTCAGCCCTTCAAGATGACATAAAAGACCTGGGCTCTCAATTTCAAGCCCTTTCTGTTCGGGTCGAGAAAGTGGAACAAACGCTTGAGGAACATGGCGGCAAGCTTAAGACCGTCACCTCTTTGGCGCGCAAGATCGATCGCCTTGAGATGCACATGGATGATATGAGCAACAGAGCCCGGCGAAATAATATTCGCGTCATTGGCTTGGGGGAAGGGGCGGAGGGGACGGACCCCATCCGATTTATGGAATCTTTCTTACCCAAGTTGTTGAAAATAAACTTCGACCCCCCGCTAGAAATTGAGCGGGCTCATAGGATTCCAGCGTCTCCTTCAGCTTCCAGCTCCCAGGGCACACGATCTCGTCCTTTCATCATGAGCCTTCTGCGGCATCAACAGGTTTTGCAGATTTTCGCCGCGGCCAAATCTAGCCAGCCGCTTCAATATGAAGGACGAAAGATCTTCTTTTACCCGGACTATTGTAAACGTACAGTCGAGAAACGGAAACAGTTCTTGGACCTCAGACCCAGGCTCCGTAGTCTGCAGGCCCGTTTTGGCCTATTTAGCCCAGCGCGCTTCAAGGTGACATTGGATAATCGTACTAGGTCTTTTGAGGACCCGAACTTGCTGCGCCAGTACATTGAAGAGCATGAGGAACTTCGAATGCAGCAGAGTTGATGTTGCGGTCTAATTGATGATCTATGCTGTCGGACAGAGCCCTGTATCGGGCAGCTGGCATTTTGGTCAGCACTCTCAAATTACGGGCATGTTTGCTCCCGGGGTATGATATGATATGTACTGTCAACTTGGCGGGTGGTCGGGCTATGGTTAATGGTACTTAAAAGGGGCTACTTCATGCAATTAATGTGTTTCTGCTGTCTTACCCTGCTTGATCTTTTTTTGTTTGTTTGGGGGGGGTCTTGGCTCACTGAGATTCGCAGTGTCATGGTCATTTGGAAAGGTCCTATAGTGTTTAGCCTGGTTACAGTTGTAAAAGATGGTTAACAAGTTGAGGCTCTTATCCCTTAACGTGAAAGGGTTACGGTCGCCTATCAAACGTAAGAAAATTTTATTGTATTGTAAGCGCCAATTAGCTGACATTATTTTGCTCCAGGAGACGCATCTATCTGCGTTGGAAGCTTGTAAATTGGCAGATAAACTATATGTTGTGGCTGGTTGCTCCCCTGCTGTGCATAGGAAAAATGGTGTTATTACTTTAATAAAAAGCACTTTAGATTCCCAACTGCTTAATTCATTGCATGATGAAGCTGGGAGATGGGCAAAGTCCATTTTGAAAATTGGGCATGGTCTGTTGACCATTGTAAACGTCTATGGACCTAATATAGACGATCCCTTTTTTTTCTCTGATCTCAGCGGGTTGCTACACGAGGAACCAGAAGCTAAAATAATTGTGGGGGGAGACTATAACTTGGTCATTGAGCCCTTATTGGACAGAAGTCCTGGCAGAGTTGAACGTCCTTCTCGTGCTCGTCTCGCGCTCTCCTCTCTGATTGATTCTTGTGATCTCGTAGATGCATGGCGTCTGTTTCATCCTAAAGAGAAAGATTTTTCCTTCTTTTCTCCGGCCCATAATTCTCTTTCTCGTATAGACTTTTTTTTTATTTCTAGATCCTTGGTCTCTGGATGTAGCGATACCTCAATCTTGAGCAGATCGGTTTCTGATCACGCAGCCATAACTCTTGATGTGATTATGGAGGACGTTGTTTGTCCCAATCAGACATGGTCTTTCAATAGGTCATGGTTGGCAGATCCTGCTTTTCAAGAGGTCATTCGCCGTGCTATTACCTCCTATTTTACTTGGAATAAGAAAGGAGACACTGCTGACTGGGCTTGGTGGGAGGCCTTCAAAGCCTCCATCCGTGCAGAGATCACCAGCTTTAAAATACAGGAGGCCAAACGTCAGAGGGCGCAACTAAATACTTTAGATGCGCAAATCCGTGCCGGTGAGAGACTTTGGACTCGTCAACCTAGGCCGGAATTGCTTCTTCGTTTGCAGAGACTTCGGTTTCAATATAATGAAGTTTTAAGTGCCGAAGTTGAGCAAATCATGTTAAAGCAATCTGCCCGGTTTCATGTAGAACAAAATAGAGCCGGTAGGTTATTAGCCCACACCATAAGGGGACAGAAGAACAAACCCAGAATCGCTTCCATCCTATCTAGCAAACAAGAGAACTTAACTAAAGATGTACAGATTGCGGGTGAATTTTCCGAATTTTATAGTTTACTCTATTCTTCTGAGATCTCTGCTGATACGGGCTCCTTCTCTGATTTTGTCAAAGATCTTAATCATCCAGTTTTGGAGGAGAAACAGGTTTCTGCTCTTGGCAGACCTTTCCTCAACGATGAGCTCCTCTCAGCTCTCCAAGCTATGCCCTCTGGAAAGGCGGTCGGTCCGGATGGCCTTCCTACCGAATTTTATAAAGTCTTTAGCACTGAGTTGGCCCCGTTCCTGTTAGAATTTTATGATGGGCTCGCCAAAGAAGGGGGCTCTACGGGTAGATTTTCAGACGCCACCATCGTAGTTTTGCCGAAGCCGGACAGAGACCCTACTCTCGTTGCGAATTATCGGCCTATTTCTCTTTTAAATGCCGACTACAAAATCTATGCGAGTATTCTAGCACGTAGGCTAGCCCTAGTGATTGGAGATTTGGTCCACTCGGACCAATGTGGGTTTGTTCCTGGGAGGTCCACTTCTGATAACGCCCGTCTCTTATGTAACCTGCTTGAGACTGCCTCCTCTGCCACCTGTCCGTATCTCGCTCTGGCCCTAGATGCTGAAAAGGCATTTGACAGGTTGGAATGGCCGTTCATGTTTTCTGTCTTACAGTGGTTTGGCTTAGGGGACGGCTTTATCCATAAGGTCAAGGCGCTTTATTCTCATGCTTCTGCCAGTATTTTAGTGAATGGCCTACTTTCAAATCCTTTTGCTCTTCATCGGGGGACCAGGCAAGGGTGTCCTCTCTCCCCTCTTTTATTTAATTTAGCTCTGGAACCCCTGGCTTTGGCAATCAGAGAGCGGGTGGACCTTAAGGGGATTCAAATCGGGACGTCCTGTGTGAAACTCTCCGCCTATGCGGACGACTTGCTCCTCTTTACGCAACCGGAGGAGGTACGCTCTATACTGGCTTTGTTTGACAGCTACTCTAGTGTATCGGGTTACAAGATTAACTGGTCAAAGTCTGTGGCGTTTCCCCTTAACCATCTTACAATTTCATCAGACATAGCGGACTTTCCTTTCAAATGGGAGGTGGGCAGTATTAAATATCTTGGGGCATGGTATAATGCCTCTGTGGACGATATGATTGTGAAAAATATGGAAGATCTCCTTCTTTTCATACGGTCGAAGGTAGTAGCATGGTCTCCTCTTCATCTTTCGTGGTGGGGTCGCCTTGAGGTAATCAAGATGACGCTTACCCCTAAGATCAATTACATTTTTGGTATGCTCCCTTTTTCTATTCCCTCAGTATGGTACCATAAGATTGAGCGTGTTCTCATTTCCTTCCTGTGGAACGGGAAACAACCCCGTATCGCTACTAAGAAACTGAAAGCTGCTAAGGATAGAGGAGGAGTGCATTTCCCTGATTTTTATCAGTACCATCAGGCGCTTTTGGTTAAACAGGGCTCACTTTGGTTGGTCGCAGATGATTGTGGGCATAGGCCGACCTGGTTAGCGGTGGAAATCAACTTGGCCGCTCCCACCCCTCTCAAATACCTGTTAGGGGCGTTGCATCCTGAGTGGTCCCCGGTCGGCAGAGTTATTAGATCTACGCAGGCTGCTTACCTTGCGTTGTTGAGGCTTACCGGTCAAGGTTCGGTATCCCCTGCGCAGATCCCAGTGTGGTGGAACCCCCGGTTTCGGATTCGTGGACGTAGGTTCGCCTGGAGAGCTTGGCAGGATCGGGGTGTTTGGTCTTTGGGACACTTAGTCGATAATAATGGCTGGAAGGACTTTGCAGTATTACAAAGGACGTTCTCATTGCCCGGCTCCTGTCTATTCAGGTGGTTCCAGTTGAAACATTGCATTATGGCTTCTGGTTTCTCATTGCAAATTCCCGGGCCGGATGCGGGTGACACGTTACCCTGCTGGCTGACAGCCGCAGCGACACAGAGAGGCGCTACCTCCAAGATATATGCTTTTTGGAGGAGGAGCATCTCCAATATACCCGTTGGATTAACTCGGGTCTGGGAATCTGATATCTCTCGAGATGTAACATTGTCTGAGTGGTCAGCCTTATGGGGTCCAGTTTCTCGAGTATCCAGATCAGCCGCAATCACTCAGTCCCTTTTTTTCTTCATGCACAGGGCCTTTATCACTCCATCTAAGATGGCCAGGTGGGGTTCTAATGATTCGGGATTATGCTGGTCTTGCTCCGCAGTTAAGGGAACTTTCTTGCACATGTTTTTTGAATGTCCCTTAGTCCAAATTTTTGGAAGCAGATATGGTCCAAGATGCAGCGGATCCTGTCCTTCACTGCGGAATTGGATTGGAGATGGATCTTTTTGAGATCTGCTGCTTCACCTTCTGTAGTGCCCCGAGATCACTCCTTTCTATTCAATTTCATGGTGGCTATCGCTCTGAAGATGATTTTGTGGAAATGGAAGAACTTTAGTAGCTTAAGTCAAGACGGATGGTGGAATTTGGTCTGTCATTATTCAAAATTGGAACGACTATACAGCAGACTTCACCATCCGGAAAGGAATGATCTCAATGTGCGCAGGTGGACTCCCCTAGATGCTTATGTGGCTCGCTCCCAGGTTCATTAAAGCACAGTGGGTACCTCCAGGAATAGCATTTATTCTTTTCTTTCCCTTTTTTCTGTTTCTTTTTATGGACCTACTAATTTATCAATATGGCATGTTTCTCAGTGAGCTTAGTGGGGGGGGGGGGGTTATATAGGGTGGGGGGACTTTTAATTTTGTATTCTGATTTGGTATTATATAGATAGATTTGTGTTGTGGGATGCTTGTACTGTAGTTGTTTGATGAAAAGTTAAATAAAGCTGTTAAAAAAAAAAAAAGCAGCGGACCCAGCACAGATCCCTGGGGTACACCACTATTCACCTTTCTGAAAGTCCAGATACACTATATCAACTGACTCACCTTTGTCCACCTGTTTATTCACACTTTCAAAAAAAACATAACATAAGAACATAAGACATGCCATACTGGGTCAGACCGAGGTCCATCAAGCCCAGTATCCTGTTTCCAACAGTGGCCAATCTAGGTTATACGTACCTAGCAATATCCCCAAAAGACACAGGTTCCACAATGCTTGTACTGGGTCAAGCATTGATATCCTGGGTCCCTTTTTAATAGTGGTTTATGGACCTTTCCTCCAGGAACTTGTCCAAACCTTTTTTAAACCCAGCTATACTAACAGCCCTTACTACATCCTCTGGTAACAGATTCCAGAGTTTGATTACACGTTGAGTGAAAAAATATTTTCTCTTATTTGTCTTAAATAGTTTACCCTGTAGCTTCATTACATGTCCCCTAGTCTTTCTATACTCTGATAGCGTAAACAATTGATCCACGTTTATCCGTTCCACTCCATTCATTAATTTATAGACCTCTATCATATCTCCCCTCAACCGTCTCTTCTCCAGGCTAAAGAGCCCTAACCTTCTTAGCCTCTCTTCATAGGAGTAGCCTTCCATCCCCTTCACCAATTTGGTGGCTCTTCTCTGTACTTTTTCTAATAACGCTATGTCCTTTTTAAGATACGGTGACCAGAATTGCACACAATATTCAAGGTGCGGTCGTACCATGGAGCGATACAGAGGCATTATAATATCCTTTGTTTTGTTCTCCATCCCTTTCCTTATGATACCTAGCATTCTATTTGCTTTCTTGGCCGCCGCTGCACACTGGGCGGAGGGTTTTAGCATGTTATCCACAATGACTCCTAAATCTTTTTCCTGGGTGGTGGTTTCTAATGTGGAGCCTTGCATCGTGTAACTATAGTGTGGGTTGTTCTTTCCTAGGTGCATAACTTTGCACTTGTCCACATTAAATTTCATCTGCCATTTGGATGCCCAGTCTTTCAATTTATCCAGATCCTCCTGCAGTTTTCCCACAATCCTCTTGGGTTTTAACAACTTTAAACAGTTTTGTGTCATCTGCAAATTTGATAACCTCACTAGTTATTCCCTTTTCCAGGTCATTTATGAATATGTCAAAAAGCAGCGGACCCAGTACAGATCCCTGGGGTACTCCACTATTCACCTTTTTCCATTGGGAATATTGGCCATTTAGCCCTACCCTCTGCTTTCTATCTTTTAACCAGTTCCCGATCCACAATAGTACACTGCCTCCTATCCCATGACTTTTTAGCTTCGCCAAAAGTCTCTGATGGGGGACTTTGTCAAAAGCTTTCTGAAAGTCCAGATACACTATATCAACCGACTCACCTTTGTCTACCTGTTTATGCACACCTTCAAAAAAACATATCAGATTAGTAAGACAAGATCTTGCTTGTCTAAAGCCATGTTGGCTGTCTCCCATTAGGCCATGACTATCTACATGCTGTGTAATTTTGTTCTTTATGATGGTTTCTACCATTTTCCCTGGTACTGACGTCAGGCTCACCGGTCTGTAATTTCCTGGGTCACCCCTGGAACCCTTTTTAAAAATTGGTGTTACGTTGGCGACCCTCCAATCTTCAGGTATTACAGATGATTTTAATGAAAGTTCACAGATTACCAATAGCAGGTCTGAAATCTCATATTTCAGTTCTTTCAACACTCTGGGATGTATACCATCCGGTCCAGGTGATTTGCTACTATTCAGTTTATCAAATAGTTGTAATATATCTTCCCGGTGTAGCGATATTTCTCTCAATTCCTCTGCAGTATCACCTTTTAAATACCACTTCAGTCTTGGGTAGCATCCCTACATCTTCCTCAGTAAAGACCGAAGCAAAGAATTCATTCAGTCTCTCTGCTATAGCCTTGTTTCCTCTTACTGCCCCTTTTACCCCTCTATCATCTAATGGTCCAATTGACTCTCTCACAGGCTTGTGCTGTTTCCAGTTTTCATCATTTGGCTCTTTTTTCCATTTCCTGAAGGTTGCTTTTTTGGCAGCAACAGCCTCTCTGACCTCACCTTTAAACCATGCTGGCAGTTTTTTGGACTTTCTTCCACTTTTCTTAATGCGTGGAATACAGCTGGTCTGGGCTTCGAGGATAGTATTTTTAAATAACACCCAAGCTTTGGAACCGCTCCTTTTAGTTTTTTCCTAACTATATTCCTCATTCTATCATAGTCTCCCTTTTGAAAGTTAAAAGGTAGTACTGTGGATGCCTTTACTATCTGTCCTCCACTAATTAAATCAAACATGATCATACTATGATCACTATTGCCAAGTGGTCCCAACACCCTTATTTCTTGCACCAGATCTGGCGTTCCACTAAGGACTAGGTCCAGTATGGCTTCCCCTCTGGTCGGTTCATGAACCAGCTGCTCCAAGAAGCAGTCATTTATTCCATCTAGAAACTTTATCTCTTTAGCTTGTCCTGCCGTGACACTGACGCAGTCGATACCGGGGTAATTGAAATCACCCATTATTACTACTCTGTTGTGACTTTTGTTAGCTTCCTTGATTTCTTTGAGCATTTCATCATCCATTTGTTCATTCTGGCCAGGCGGTCGATAGTATACTCCCACTGCCATCACCTTCCCCTTCATAAATGGAATTTCAATCCATAGAGATTCTACAGCAAATTTTGTTCCCTGCAAAACTTTAATCCTTTCTGACTCAATGCCCTCTCTAACATAGAGCGCAACCCCTCCACCAATTTGATCAGCTCTATCATTATGATATAGTTTGTATCCAGGTATCACAGTGTCCCACTGGTTATCCTCCTTCCACCATGTCTCTGAGAGTGCAATCATATCTAACCTCTCATTTAGTGCTATATATTCTAACTCTCCCATCTTATTGTTTTGACTTCTAGCATTGGCATACAAGCATTTTAGAGACTGTATTTTATTCATATTAATCTGGCTATTGGTAGGCAGGGGTAATTTGGAATCTTTATGCTCTGTCTGCTCCTTACTCAAGGGCATTTGGGCTACTATACTCCCTTTTGGAACCTCACTGCTTTTGGTAGTATCCTTCAAGGATACCTTCGTCCGAACCATGCACTCCTGGGTGACTGTCGGCTTTCCCCTATTTTCTAGTTTAAAAGCTTCTCTATCTCTTTTTTAAAGGTTAATGCCAGCAGTCTGGTCCCATCCTGATTAAGGTGAAGCCCATCCCTTCGGAAGAGCCCCCCCTTTCCCCAGAATGTTCCCCAGTTCCTAACAAATCCAAAACCCTCATACTTGCACCATTGTCTCATCCACGCATTGAGACTCCGGAGCTCTGCCTGTCTTTTGGGTCCTGCACGTGGAACAGGAAGCATTTCAGAGAACGCTATCCTGGAAGTTCTGGATTTCAACTTCCTACCTAAAAGCTTAAATTTAGCCTCCAGAACTTCCCTACCACATTTTCCTATGTCTTTGGTACCAACATGTACCAAGACAGCAGACTCCTCCCCAGCACTATCTATGATCCTATCTAGGTGGTGCGTGAGGTCCGCTACCTTCGCACCAGGCAGGCATGTTACCAGGCAATCCTCTCGTCCACCAGCCACCCAGCTATCTACATTCCTAATGATCGAATCACCAACTATAACAGCTGTCCTGACCCTCCCCTCATGGGGACATGGCCCTGGAGAAACGTCCTCGGTGCGAGAGGGTTTTACATCACCTGGAGGACAGGTCCTAGTTACAGGATCACTTCCTGCCACACCAGGGTGATGCTCTCCTGTCACGTGACCTCTCTCCTCCATGGCAACAGGGATGCTGCCAGACTGGAGGTGGGACTTCAGGACTATATCCCTGTAGGTCTCGTCCATGTACTTCTCTGTCTTTCTTATGTCTTCCAGGTCTGCTACTCTAGCCTCTAGAGAACGGACTCGTTCCCTGAGAGCAAAGAGTTCTTTGCACTTAGTGCATACGTAAGACCTCTCACCAACTGGGAGAAAATCATACATGTGACACTCAATGCAAAAGACCAGAGAACCCCCATCTCGTTGCTGGACTTCTATCTGCATCTTAGTTTAAAGCTTGTGTTTAGGTCTTTTAAATTCTGTATATAATAAGGATTGGTGTAGATGCTTATACCAATAAAAGTGTATCTAATACCTCTAATACACCTTGTGTACCTGAAGCTTAAGTAATTAATCTCAGGTCCTATGTGTATGACAGATTAGTAAGACAAGATCTTCCTTGTCTAAAGCCATGTTGGCTGTCTCCCATTAGGCCATGACTATCTACATGCTGAGTAATTTTATTCTTTATGATGGTTTCTACCATTTTTCCCGATACTGACGTGAGGCTCACTGGTCTGTAGTTTCCCGGATCACCCCTCGAACCCTGTGAACGGAGCCATAATTCTGCTTCAGATAGGCTTCAGATAAGCATATTGCTGGATTGTCAAAGTTGAGGTCTGATATGTTAATTGGGGTGACCAACATGATGTTGTCTGCGTATATGTGGTAGTTTATGTTGTATCTCTTGAATATGGAGCATATTGGTTGGAGATACAGGTTAAACAGGACGGAGGAGAGTGCTGAGCCTTGTGGGATTCCTTGTTCCTGTGGGAAGGGTGTTGATGCAACTTCGTTGATTTGTACAAATTGGGCACGGTCTGATATGTATGATTTAAACCAATCAAGGTCTATTTCTTTGATGCCTATTTGACTAAGTCTGGATATGAGAATGTTGTGGTTTACACAGTCAAAAGCAGAGGATATGTCAAGAAACACCAGAATGAAAGCTTGCTTGATGTTGTCCATGCTTCTTATGAGAGAGTCAAAAAGGGCAAGGAGAAGGGTTTTGACACCATGAAATGGTCGAAACCCATACTGATATTCATCAAGTGGTGCAGTTTGGGCGATGAAGTCCTGAAGCTGAAGCTGGAAAACTTTTTCAATTATTTTTGTTAGGAATGGGATGCTTGCAATAGGTCGGTAAGATGCTGGGTCACTGTTGTTTAGCGCTTTGTTTTTAAGCAGGGGGCGAATTGCTGAGAGCTTGAGTTCTTTTGGTAGGAAGCCTTGATGTAGGGATTGGTTCACTATGTCCAAGATGAATGGGCTCAGATCTTGCTTAGATGTCTGGATCCAGGCTAATAGGCATGGATCCAATAGGGAGGTGGTTGTATTTAGCTTTGAAATTGCCTGGAGGAGTCGTTTTCTGTCGATGCGGCAGAAGGATGTCAATTCATTGTTCAATATTGCTGGTTGATGGGGGTCAGGGGCAGGCAGGATGCTTAGTTTAAGTTTGCTTGCGAAATGGGTAACTATGATTTGAGGATCAATCGGAATCTTTGGGCTATTGCTAGAAGGGTTTTTAGCTAGTGATTTCACAATCTCGAATAGTTCCCTTGGCCTGTTAATGGCCTTGGATAGTATTCTTGTGTGGTGTTGCTTTTTGGCATTATTTACAGCTTTCCTGTAATAGTTAAGCTTTGCGAAATATTGTTTTCTATGTTCAGGAGTTTTGTTTGTTCGCCATATATATTCTAGCTTTCTGAGTTCCTTTTTTAGTTTAGTTAACTCAGATGAATACCATTTTCCAGATGATTTTCTCTGGGGTCTGTTAGAAGTCGGAATTGGTTCAGATGCTTTCTTTATGGTGCAGTTCCAATTGGATACGGCTTTATCAAGGTTGTTTGCATCGTCATCCAGGTTCGGTATGATTGTTTCCAGGAATTTTTCCATGACGAAGGGACGGTGTCTGGGACCATGATGTGGGTTGGTATGTTGTCCCATGGAGAAGTGTTGAATGTGAAGAGGGAAGCGTATCATGAAGTTTTCTGACCAGGAGACCTGGTGTATAGTAGGAGGAGTGTTTTGGGGTAATTCTGGTAGATGTTCTGGTAAGAATACCAGATCAAGGGTATTGCCTTTACTGTGTGTCGGGTATTTGATTGTCTGTTTGTAGCCCATTTCTTCCATAGAGTCGAGGAATGTTGTCGATTGGTTGCTGGATAGTGTGGCTAGGTTAAAGTCACCAATCATGATATGGGTTTTTCTTATTTTGGTGTTGAATGCAGCTTCAAGGATAGTCACTATATTTTGAGCATCCGGGGTTGGAGGCCTGTAAAAAAGTGAGATAGCTATGTTTTTGTTTTCGATTTTTAGGATGTCCATGCCATCTTGATTTTGGCTGATGGTGAGGGTGCAATTATGTTCAGATTTTGCTATTATACAAACTCCTCCTCCTCTTTTTTTTATCTTGGGTGCAATTGAAAATAGTGTATCCATTTATTTTGAGCTGGTTTAATAGAACTGCGTCAGTTTCAGTTATCCATGTTTCTGATATGCATAGAAAATCTGGTTTTTCGTCTGTGATAATGTCTTTTAGGAGTGGTATTTTATTTCTGATTGATTTGGCGTTAATGAGGATGAATTTCAAGGTTGTTGTAGTGGGTATGGTGATCTTTTTTTGAATATTTATCTGAATTAGCTTTCTGTTCTGCCTTCTCGGGTATGGGAGAGCTCTCTCTCTGAATAGGGGTGTTCTGGTGCAGTTGAGGTAGACTTGTCTAGCGTGCGGGGGGTATTCTTGCCTATGTTGGTGAGGATTAATAAGGATGTAAGTAAAAATGCAATGTGTGCCTTTGAGTCAGTCCTGACTCCTGGCAACCCAGAAGCTCCTGGGTTTTCTTGGCAGTGTCACTGGAAGTAGATTGCTAGGCCTTTCTTCCAAGGCAATGGAGGGTTAAGTGACTTGCCCAAGGCTGCAAGGAGTGCTAGTGGGACTTGAACCCTGGTTGCTTGGTTACCAAGCCAGTGCTCTAACCACTAGGCTACTCCTCCACTCCGCAAGGTGTAAGTAGATCCAAGTATTTCAGTAGGTGGAGAGAATGCATGAGGGAAGGGAGTGAATGTGAGTACCAAGCCAATTGAATAACATAGTAGGTTCAGGTTAAGCATTAATAAAGCCACAGCCAAGTTTTGCCACTATCGTTTGGGTCCGGGGTTGCTATGCTTGAGTGGCTGGTTGAGATGGGTGATCAACCCTACTTATACCAAAGGTTTCCATAAAAGTTAACCAGTCTTCCATCAATAGGTCATTTTCGAACTATGCTCCTAGGTGTTGGAACAAACTCCCTCCCAACATCAGAGCAATTAAGGACATTAAACAGTTCAAAAAAAGCCCTTAAACACCACCTTTTCATCACACACTTTATACACCTAAACACCCCTTCCCCTCCTCCACCCTCTCAACCTCATACCTACCCTAACTGCACAGATTATATATATTACCTACATGTATTTTGCTAGAAATGTATATGATTTCCCTGTTTACTTCCATGTTAATATTCCTGTTATTTGTAAAATAGGTCTGATATATCTGACCAGTGTTATATTGTTTCAATGTAAACCGCACAGATGACAAATAGCGCGGTATATAAGACATTTTAAATAAATAAATAAAATAACTGTGTGATGAGAAGTGTGAATGCTAATGTTAGTAATGCATATCTCCCCGAATGTATCACGAGAAGGAACATAACATGGCCGAG
The DNA here is from genome assembly GCA_033557465.1 of Ichthyophis bannanicus. Taxonomy (NCBI): domain Eukaryota; kingdom Metazoa; phylum Chordata; class Amphibia; order Gymnophiona; family Ichthyophiidae; genus Ichthyophis; species Ichthyophis bannanicus. The sequence continues at coordinate 222,206,115 of CM066031.1, read as the reverse complement.
CCCCCACCTGAGTCAATCACTGTGGGGTTGAGGGGGAAGGGGGAAGAAGAGTAAGAGTGCTAGACTGTAGATTAAATGGTGGCAAAGGCTAGAATATAAAGGAGGAAAAGTGGGCAGACTTAGGATGGGTTATACCTGGCAACTGTGAGGAATGGTGGTTTCAGTGCTTGTGGTCATCAGAGGTGGTGGCAGATTGGATTGACCTCCCCCCCTCAGTGTTTCCACCAGTAGCCAATAAGATGATGCTGTGGACTTGGGTGTGGTGCTGACATGGAAGGGAATTGGAGATTGGGGAGATGTTGTCACAGCTTTGGCCAGTGTTTAAGGAAGGAAGTGATCTCTTGTTAACTAATGGCCTCCCAGAATGGCTGGTTGGGGGTGATGGAGGGAACATTGACAAGGAACTCCAGCAACATGGGTGTTACCACCATGTGTGGATAGGAGTTTCCAGAATGTGGTGTTAAGGGAGAAAATGGCATCTTTTGTTATCAATTGACTCCCAGAATGGCTTGTTGAGAGTGTTGGGATAGAGCAGCGATGGCGAACCTATGGCACGCGTGCCAGCTGTGGCACGCGAAGGCCTTGCAGCTGGCACGCGGGAAGGTCGCAAATTGAGATATGCCGGCTCATGGCAATTAAAAAAAAAAAAAAAAAGCTGGCCGCGGCGGCATGGAGTGTCCCGCGGGGCTCCCTCTGCCCGGCGGGACTCAGCCCCTCTCTGCAGGCTTGCAGATACGCGAAGGGAGAGAGAGTCTCCCTCGCGTCTCTGTTAAGCCCGCAAGGGCAGATGGGAAATTTCCCATCAGCCCCTACGGGCTTAACAGAGACGCGAGGGAGACTCTCTCCCTTTGCGTATCCCTCCCTCGCGTATCTGCAAGCCGGCAGAGAGGGGCTGAGTCGCGCCGGGAGAGTCCCGCCGGGCAGAGGGAGCCCCGCAGGACACTCCATGCCGCCGCCGCGGTAGCGGCCAGTTTTTTTTTTTTTTAATTGCCATGAGCCGAGGGGGGGCGGGTAGGACTGGCAAAGGGCTAGGGAGGGAGGGGGGTTAAGACTGGCAATGGGCTAGGGGGGGATGGAGGGAGAGAGGGGGGTTAAGACTGGCAATGGGCTAGGGAGGGAGGGAGGGAGGGGGTTAAGACTGGCAATGGGCTAGGGAGGGAGGGAGGGAGGGGGGTTAAGACTGGCAATGGGCTAGGGAGGGAGGGAGGGGGTTAAGACTGGCAATGGGCTAGGGAGGGAGGGAGGGAGGTTAAGACTGGCAATGGGCTAGGGAGGGAGGGAGGTTAAGACTGGCAATGGGCTAGGGAGGGAGGGAGGGAGGTTAAGACTGGCAATGGGCTAGGGAGGGAGGGAGAGGGGTTGAGACTGGCAATGGGCTAGGGAGGGGGGGTTAAGACTGGCAGTGGGCTGGGGGGGTTAAGACTGGCAGTGGGCTGGGGAGGGGGGTTAAGACGCAGTGGGCTATGGGGGGGTTTAAAACTAGCAATGGGCTGTGGGCTGATGAGGGCTGGCAATGGGCTATTGGGGGGGGGGGTTAAGACTGGTAGTGGGCTGATGGGGGGTAGGACTGATAATGGGTTATGGGGGGGCTAGAACAGGAAATGGGCTGATGGGGAGGGGTTAGGACTTGAGGTGGGCTGATGTGGTTAGGACTGGTAATGGGCTGTGGGCTGATGGGGGGGGGGTTTAGGACTGGCAATGGGCTATGGGGGGCTGACTGGAAATGGGCTGATGGGGGGTTAGGACTGGTAATGGGTTATAGGGGGGGGCTTAAACTGAAAATGGGGTGATGGGGGTTAGGACTGGAAGTTGATTGACGGGGGGCTAGGACTGGTAATGGGTTGGGGTGTTGCTAGGACTGGAAATGGGCTGAGTGGAAGGGGAGGCTTGAACTGCAAATAGCTGATGGGGAGGGGGCTTGGAATGGAAATGGGCTGTGAGGGAAGGGAGCTAGGACTGAAAATGGGCTGATGGAACAGCTAGGATCGGACTGGAAATGGGTTGTTGGGGGGAGCTAAGATTGGAAATGGGCTGTGGTGGGGGCTTGAATTGAAATGGACCCATGGAGGGGCTAGAACTGGAAGTGGGCTGATGGGGGGGCTTGGACTGGAATTGGGCTGAGTGCAGGGGAGCTATGATTTGACATGGGCTGATGGTGGGGCTAGGAAATGACTAGAAATGGGCTGATGGGGGGGCTAGGATTGAAAATGAGCTGATGAAGGGACTTGGACTGGAAATGGATGGGGGAGCTAGGACTGGAAATGGGCTGATGGGGGGCTAGGACTGGAAATGGGCTGATGCAGGGACTAGAAGGGGATGGATGCTGGGTGAGACTGGAACTAGAAGGGAGCTGATGTTGGGGGAGGATTAGAATGGGATGGGGCTGGGAGAGTAAAATGGAGAGGGGAAAAATATTTTGTGTAGGAGGGATGAAAAATCTACAATTGGCCAGGTATTGGGAGAGTAATTGGGGATTGAGGATGGAGGGGTAAAATTTGTGTGGATGAAATAGGAATGAGGAAAGAGCAAAAGGAGAAAGATTAGTATGTTAAAGCAGATGTAGAGAGAGAGAGAATGGAAAAAAAACTAGAAGAGAGAAGAAAGGACAAATGGACAGCAGACGATGGAGAGTTAGCAGAAAACATGAAGAAACCAGAAGAAAGTGGCTGGACCAATTGCAACTGAAAAACAAATGCACAAAAGGTAGAAAGATGTTTCTTTATTTTGAATTTATTAACTGGAATATGTCAGCTCTGGGAAATGTGCATCATTAACATCTGCGCTTTGTTTGGTACAAGAGGAAATTCCTATTTGACGTTGCCACTTGTTCTCTTTCCCCAGTATTCTCTGAAATGTATTGGTTTAATATTTGCAGTGTTGCCTTTTGATAGGTAGGGTATGGTGCTTTGTGAGTCCTGGTAATGCTGTCAGGATACGGCGGGTTTGCTATGGGTTCTAAATGGGCAGCTTTTGTAGTAGTTCCTAATGTGCCTGGCGGTTGGCACTGGATTATAGTAATGTAGAAATCTTTTAGTCTTTCTTTATCCATACACTCATTAAGAGACATGTTTACTAAAAGTTAGTGTATGGTAACATTATGCAAATATTTATGCAAATAAGACCACTTATGCAAATGATGTGCTGGCACTTTGAGGAAATTCTTTGGTTTTGTGCGGCAGTTTGGGCACTCGGGCTCAAAAAGGTTAGCCATCACTGGGATAGAGCATAGACCGTGAACTCTGGCAACACAGGCATTACCACTGTATGCAGATGGGAATTTCCTGAAGGTTCTGATAGTTCATAAAGCTGCCTTTAGTCTGGCACTACTGTAGGCTAGAAGGCAAAGGGGCTGAATCAGTACAACTAGGGTGCTACCATCTAGAATGGAGGAGTAGCATAGTGGTTAGGGCAGCAGCCTCAAACTGGGAGTCGGGGATTCACATCCCATTGATGCTTCTTGTGGCCTTGGGTAAGCAACTTAACCCTCCATTGCCTCTGGATTGTAAGCCTTCTGGGGACAGGGAGATGCCTGAATGTAACTTGCCTTGACATGCTACTGAAAAGACATGAGTTAAACAGAAATAAATAAAAATAGTTGCACATGAAGCCAATCCAGAAGACTCAAGCTGTGGCTAAGTTTTGCTACTACCTTTTGGGTCTGCTGTTATGTTCGAAAGGCCACTGTGTGGTAAAGGGTGTGAATGCCAATATTATAAAGATGAATTTAAAACGGCTGCAGCTGGACCTGGCAGGTTAGTGGTCCAGGGCCTAGAGTCTTCCTTTCTTTCAGTTGGCTCTCCAGGATGTACAGTATGCTGGACCTCACTCAGGGTATTCCCATGCATCATCCTGCCAGCCTCTACAAGTACTTTCTATCACTTTTATACTTCGTTTTCATCTGTACGCGGTGTGTGTGTATGTGGTAGGAAACTGATATAGTATTGTAATGATGATGATTCAAGGTAATAAATGATTGCCGTGATTAAACTGAGGCATTTAGCCAGCTGGGAAAGCTTGTCATTGTAATTTTTCTTCACCAGAACAGACTTTCTTTGCTATTATATTGCCAGAAGTTGCTCCAAGAGAAATGAGTAACTGAGTAGGCTGGGTTGGGTTTAAGGTGTGAATAAACAGCTAATGCTGTGGCTTCTATAAAAACTGTTTCTATGACTGGTCATTCCTCATTTTCCTGTGGCTTGCAGGGACATTGTTTTCAATAATGCACATTCTTCTGAGGCTGTGAAATGAGAAAAGCTTTGACAGTTCTGCCTGTTTTCCAAAATTATAGCCTATGCATACTTTACTTTCCATTAAAAGCTTTTACTCTCTTGTGACATTCTCTTATAAAGCTTTGACCCTGTTAATCACAATAGTAGAGGCCTTGTTTATCTATGCAACAATTTCTTCAAGTTGATCTAGTGTCTGCCTCTGTTTATTAATTCTACTGCTACTAATAATAATAGCTTACATCTAGCGCTAATACTTGTATGATTCCTAGGTTATTGGTTATAACCCGAATTACAGGATTAAAACCATTCCTAGACTCTGTTTGCCAATCAAGCATCCACTATAATAGGTTCTTGGTTAGCGACCGAATTACAGGATTAAAACCAGTCCTAGACTGTCTTCCAATCAAGAACCCACTATAATACCCGAACAGAGAACAAAGAATGAGAAAAATTGACAAAATATAGTCCTTCAGATTGAAGTTGAAAAGTAATGTAAGAAAAATATCTACTGTAATACCAGTTGTGGTTGGAACACTCAAGGCTATACCCAAAGGATTTTCTAAATATGTGCAGATTTTAGACCTACCGGACTTGATTCCACAAATCTTACAAAGGACTACTCTATTTCATTTATATGTAATTTTATACATACAACAATGTGCTGATTATTTATGTTTGAAAAATGGTGGCGCCTGGCCCTGCACGCTGCATCCTGGGATGTACCGGGCGAGGTCAGACTGCCATATAAGGTAGAAAATGCAGTATATGGCAGTCTGAACCCTTCCAGGTGCATCCCAGAATGCATCACGAGGGGCCAGGCACCACCATTTTTCAAGATGGGGGTGCAGGGGTGGGAGCATGTGGGCAATGCTCCCACTCCTTTGTAAAGGTACTGGGAGGGGTTTCTGCACAACTAGGGTTATTTTTAGTTGGGTGAGTGGGGGGATAGGGGCTGCTGGGTCACTGGTGTGAGTTTTAATTAGGTGGGTGGGGACATTGGGGCTACTGGGCCACCAGGGATTTGGTTTCTGTCAGGGACACCGTCCCCCCAACAGTATTTTGATGGCATCAAGGGCTTTCCCTGATGCCTGGATCATCTGAGGGGAAATGCGGGGAAAGCCCCTGATGCCATCAAAATACTGTTGGGGGCACACACTAGACATTTAAGCCACCTCAGACACAGGTGTAGAGATATTGGTGCTTTGGCTGGTTACACGATCCTCTACGGGTTTCTTTGCATTGGGCGCAGACAATATTAGCATGCTATTTTAATATGCACAGCTCATTTGCTTATAATTTAAATATGCTTGGTGTTTCTGTGTGAGCTTGCTTTACCTTTGCTGTTTGCGTGTGTATCAGTCTCCTTTCTGCATTTAGCTTGTTGAAACTTGTGCTTATAAGTTGCATTATCTTCGTGCAAAGGGTGTGTTGATCTTTCTGCATTGGCCTGAATATTTTTTAAGTCCATTTTACACATTTTTGTACCAATTGGAAATTGTACAGGAAAAGTGATACAAATCTGTCCATCTCTGTATCCTTATATCAATTTAATACATTATGGCTCTCATTTTATAATGCGGGTTGCGGGGTTGTACGTCCTGCAGGGACGTGCAGCCTCACAATCCGCCTAAACCCTATTCCCCCACCGGCTCTCCCTATATGTCCTGCTCTTCAGGACAGGAGAGCCAGCGGGGGGTAGGAGTGGGCAGAATTGGGAGTAGGGTTGCCAACTTTTTGAAGGAGAAAAACCCGCCACCTGTGGCTAGTCACACTCCGCCCATGCCCACCCCATGCCCACCCCTGCCCCGCCCCCATCCCACCCTTGCTCCAACCCCTGTCCCCAAAAAATTGCAGAGGGCAATGTGCAAACTGAACGAGCAAGATTTCTACACATTCTTAAAAATAAATTCTATACTGACAGAACACGCAACATTGGTTGTACACACACACACACACACACACAAAATACAGACTGATCTTCATCAATAAATGAGCACAAATCAAAGAGAAATATATAGAAAAAATTAAATTGAAACCCCAAGAAGACAGACTCTGCATGCAGTGCAGTATCTGATAAATAAGAGATGCAGTTCCCCATACTGTGTAAAATATAAAGATAGTACAAAGTCCAATTATTAAATTGAAAATAAAAATATTTTTCTACCTTTGTTGTCTGACCATTTTATTCTTTGGTCATGCTGTTTCCGATCTGAGGCTTCCATTTTCCCATCTTCACTTAGCTCGTTTTCTATGGTCTATAGTCCATCTGCCATTTCTTGTCTCTTCTTTTCTTTTCTTCACTTCCTTCCATCAGTCTATTTCCAGTCCCAGTAACCCTCCATCAGCCCACTTTCCAGTCCTCCCCTCCCATTACATTCCAATGCCAATCCCCTTGTGTTCCCAGTGGTGTCCATTCCCATCTAGCCCCCTCCTTCCTCACTGTCCAGCCCCTTGTAGTCCAAACACCGTCCCAGGTATCAGCTCACTTCCACTCCCAGTGCCTTCCCCGTGTCAGCTCCCTTCCAGTCACCCTACCCTCTGTTCATCTCCCTTCCAGTGCCATCCCCACATTTCTGCTCCCTTCCAGTCCCAGTGCCCCTCTCTTCCAGCCTCCTCCCCATTACCCAGTCACTTACCAGTACCATTCCCAGATGTCAGCTCTCTTTGAGCCCCCTCCTTACCCCTCAGTCAGCTCCCTTCCAGTCACCTCCTCCCCCCCTTTCAGCTCTCTTCCAGCCCTCACCTTCCACCTGTCAGTCCCTTCTGCCGCCTCTTTCTCCTTGTAGCCGCTACTCCTGCTTCTTATAGGGCAGCGGCTGCAATAAAGTTAAGATAAAAATAAATTTAAACCTGTGTGGAGCCTTCTGCCCCCTCCCCCTAGTACAGCTTCACCCCCCCCCTCAGTGCAGCTTCATCTTCCCTCCCCAGTGCAGCTTCACCCCCCTAGTACAGCTTCACCGTCGCCCATCCTCCCCCCAGTGCAGCTTCATCCCCCCCAGTACATCTTCACCTTCCCCCCCAGTGCGGCTTAACCCCCCTCCTCAGTGTATCTTAACCCCCTCCTCAGTGCAGCTTAACCCCCCCTGTGCAGCTTAACCTCCCTAGTGCAGCTTAAACCCCTGCCGTGCAGCTTAACCCCCCCCACCGTGGAGCTTAACCTCCCCGTGCAGCTCAAACCTCCCATCCAGCTTAACAACCCGTGGAGCTTAACCTTCCCGTGCAACTTAACACCACCCCGTGAAGCTTAAACACCTCCATGCAGCTTAACCCCCCCGTGCAGCTTAACCCCCCCCCACCCCTGTGCAGCTTACCCCCAGTGCAACTTAACTCCCTCCCCCCCCCATGCAGCCGCTGCTCCTGCTTCTTACTGAGCAGCGGCTGCAATAAAGTTAATTTAAAAGTAAGGAAACCTGTGAGGAGCCCTCCGCTCCTAAGAAACTCCTTCTGCAGGGTCTCTGGCTGAAAAGGAAGTGACAGGCACTGCAGAAGGAGTTTCATAGGGCCGGAAGGCCCCTCATAGGTTTCCTTACTTTTAAATAAACTTTATTGCAGCTGCTGCTCTATAAGAAGCAGAAGCAGCGGCTGTAAGGGGGTGGGGTCCGGGACTGTGATCGCGATCGCTTTCACAAAACCGGTTTTCTGCTCTGGCCACTCCCGGTCTCGCGGCCAGAGCAAAAAAATGGCTTTTCAATGGCCGGTTTTGGTTCTCTGCCGGCAACGGGCCCTGCCACAGGAAAACCGGCCAGGCCAACTGAAAACCGGCCGGTTGGCAACCCTAATTGGGGGTAGAGCAGGGGCAGGCCGCCAGGCAGCATGTACAGGGCCAATTCAGATCATGGTCCTGAACGTGCAGCCAGGCCTGCTGGGCCATACTGCTTATACTGAAGCAGCGAAGTGCAGACAATGAATAAATCCAGGAGTCAATTTACAGGGTCCAAGCCAATTTATTGTGCACAAGGCCCAGTTAGTCAAAGCTTCAAAAAGGACTGAGCAAAGTTCTTACAGAGACATATGCATTTATACATTTCTTTTCAGTTTGATACATGCAAACTTTCTATTGGTCCCAACGCCCCCTGCACCTGTCCAATCAGAGATCCCTCCTGGGCCTAGCACCCAGCTCCCTCCTCTTGGACTGTTCTAACAATGGTGCAGTTTCTAGGTTTGGATACTTCTCTACTGCAAGGTCGTGTCTAGCTCTAGGAATGCAAGTATTGAAACATTTCTTATTTTCACAGCACAAGAGAATAATGAAGGATTTATGCATTCATGAAAACTTCTTATTAAGCAGTTTAAAACAGTTTTCTCAAACTTTTACAGACTTTGGTTCTTTACTGAGATGGGGGTTGGAATCAGGGCCTAACTTACAGGCCTTTCACATTTGCAGACTATTATAGGCCATAGCCTGCCACATTCCCCCCTTTGATTATTCTCACCCGCTAGTGAGAAAGGGTGAGAATTAAATCACATATTAAACTTGCGTAACCGCATCATCTTGGGGTATTTGGAAATATTGCCACATAGCTAACATTTTCGTAGCTGCCTTCCGTTCTACAGTGCTATCAATAACTGAGGTTATCATGTGCAAGCAAAGGGGTAGGAGACATGGGAGAAACAAGCAGACAGCCAATATGAGTAATACAATAAGCACAAGGGTCTTCATACCTCCTAACCATGAAAATGCTGAACCAAACCACCCATCAAGCTTCAGGCCATGCCAGGTCTGAACAGGCACATAAGCTTGTGTGCGTATTTGGGTAGCTATATCTTCAACAACATGTCCATTATTATCAATCTGCAAACAACAGTTGGTTAAATTCAATTTTCCACACACTCCACCTTCAGTTTCTAACAAATAATCTAAAGCTAAACGATTCTGATAAATAACTGTACGCATTTGTGTACTTTGCTTAGCCAAAAGAGTTAGTGCTTTACTGGTTTCATTGGTTATTATTTCAACAACAGCTTGTAGACGTATAATACGATTTATCATATACACAGGAGTACGATATCCCCATGTCCCATCTTGCTCCCAAGTAGCAGGTCCATAGTATGAAATAATTCTCTCAGGTGGCCACTCCTCCTCCTTCCATTTATCCCATTGGCCTATTTTCAAGACCTCTCGTTTCTGGCGACTCCTGTACACGGGAAAACCCAGTTGCTCTCCATGGGATGTAGGCAATAGGAAAAAGAAAGGTCGTATGGTTCCTAATGCATATGCTCCTCCCCAATGGTGAGGAAGCCTAGCATATGCTCGGGTTCCACAAATCCAATACAGTCCAGGTGGTGCTTGCCAAGAATTATAAGATGCTAGATTAGTCCAGATGCTGGCAAGACTAGGAAAACGAACTAGAGGTTTGGCGGGCTCTGAAGCGTTGACTCCTGACCACCAAGACGTCTTCTTAGTGGTACTGTTGTAGAAAATTTGATTGAGACAGACCAGCTGTCCAACCTCCATGGCAAACTGTGGTCCAAAGCAAGCAAAAAACAAATTACCAACAATGGGGTGGGCCAGTACCCACTCACTAGTAGTCTGATGTAAATCAGTCTGATTGTAAGGCATAGAATAGTTCACTTCTTGTGCCTCCCAGGGCCATTGGTCTCCCATCTTAGTCCCTCCACAGAAAAGGCAGTCCGAAATGTGGAGACTAGATGCCACTGCTCCGGCAAGTTCAAGGAACAAGTTTTGGGAGGTATGAGGAATCTCAAACTCTGCTTTCATGGCCTCATAAAAAGAGTGATGTATTTGATAGGGTGCGGATACATGAGCCTTAGTATTTAACCATATATGTATGATGGTTCCAGGGTCTATGCCTCCTCCTGCTATACACAATCCAAATCTGTATCCTTGCTTCCACTGGCTAGGGTCAAGTATGGGAAGTTGTAGGGGATTGCAGGCACCATTCTTGCATTTCTTGGGCTCAGGTAATCTGACCCTTGTCAGGTTGCCTCTATGATTATCACCATCCCGCCCCACAGGTGCATTAGTCCAAGTAGCAAAATATATGCATTCCCACTTTGGACAGAAGTAGGCATCTTTAGATGATGTGCTGTAGATGGTGGTTGGGGAATTCTTTCCAGTACACCGTCCCCATCCGTAGGCTCCTTCTGGACACATATATTTATCATCATGATAGTAGGCTTGTTCCCATGAACCACACTTGTGGTAGGCATTCCTGTTTATCACATCGCAGGTATCAAAGTCCAAGACAACATATTTTGTGGGGTCTGTGAGTGGACGCGTGGCATTTATGAGGGCTCCATCCTCATCATTCCAGCATATCTCAAGTACATGATAGGAAGGATTCTGTCGGGGATTATAACAAGTCTTACTTTTCCCCTTGGTGCAGATATTTAGCTCTGTACCGTTGTACACACACCGGCTGACTATACCAGTGCAAGTATAGTAAGAATGGTAAAGTAAAGTCTGGGTGACCTTCTGTCCAGTTCGGGTGGTAGTTATGCAAGCTGCACAAGGGGGTAAGGCAAAAGTCTTTTCCAGGAATCCCAGGACCACCACTCCCACAAAGCAATAGTGGAAGAACATTGTGATTACAGTCTTTGGAGGTCAACTGGAATATTGGGTACGTTGAGCTTGTAGAGTCTTTTCTTCTTCTCTGCTTCGACTGCCACTCTTGCGTGACAGGGGTGGGATTGTAGATTCTGAAGATTCTTACAATGCTGGTCGTCTCCGCAGTGTGAGTCACAATGGAGTCTCAGGGTCATTTACTGAGGTCCATTGACCAGGTTCAGGAGCAGCTGCTGGGTTCACTCTACTATGATGGATCCATGGTTCGAATTCTGCGACTTTTACTGCAGTTGGGGTTGACAGGATGACAACATAAGGTCCCTTCCAATGCGGCGCCAGCGGGGTCTTTCTCCACTCTTTGATCCACACTGACACTCCTGGCTTGAAGGGATGCAGAGGTTCTGTCAGATTGATGGGCAATCGATCTTGTACCCAGGCATGAAGACTGCAAAACAGAACCTAAAGCCAATAGTTCTTGTCTAGTTATTTCAAATCCTATTTGTTTCATATCTCCTTTAATTCCCTGTACAATGAGCGGAGGTCGCCCATACAAAATCTCAAAAGGGGAAACTCCCAAAGACTTGGTTGGGGCAGAACGTATCCTAAGAAGGGCTATAGGGAGAACCTGGAGCCACTTTAGGTGTGTTTCTTGACAAAGCTTAGACAACTGGGATTTCAGGGTTCTATTCATATGTTATACTTTCCATGAACTCTGGGGTCTGTAGGGAGTGTGCAACTTCCATTGTATCTGTAGAGCTCGAGCTAACTGTTGAGTCACTTGGGACACAAATGAGGGTCCATTGTCTGACCCTATAGTCAACGGTATTCCAAATCGAGGAATAATCTCATGGAGCAGTATCTTTGTGACTTCTCGAGCTTTCTCTGTTCGGGTGTGACGGGCTTCTACCCACCCAGAAAATGTGCAAACTAGAACCAACAGGTAGTGATATCCATTTGCTCGTGGCATTTCAGTAAAATCTACTTGAATATCACTCATGGGGGCCACCCCTACTGACTGAACTCTTGGGGGTGGAACAGGAACTTGCCTAGGATTGTTCTTGGCACATGTCAAATACTGTTGTGCCACTGAAGTAGACAGGGGTCCTAGTAGTGAGATGCAAAAATGGGGTCTCAGGGCTCTCTCCATGGCCGTTTTCCCATAGTGCGTGGCCTGATGGAAAGCATGAACAAAAGCTGGTCCTAATGCTTCAGGAATGACTGTAGGACCTGGAGGTGTGCTACCCTCTGGAGGTGGCAGCACTATCCAACCTTTTTCTGTTAGGACCCCTCCCTCTTTTTCACAGAAATAATCCAACTCTTTGGTAGTGTATCGGGGAGCCCATGACCTAAGGGGCACGGGAAATATAGCTGCTTGCACTGAAGTGTCTTGGGTCACAACTCGTCCAGTTGTGGCTGCTTTTCGGGCAGTGACATCAGCTAATCTATTCCCTCGGGTAACTTCTCCTACTCCTGTCTGGTGGCCTCGACAGTGCATGACTGCAACTTGCTTAGGGGCCCATACAGCATCTAATAGTATCAATATCTCGGGCCCATACCTAATGGACTTGCCTTCTGAGGTGATCAACCCTCGCTCTTTATACAAGGCTCCATGTGCGTGCAAAGTGCTAAAGGCATACTTGGAATCTGTGTACACATTTAAACAGAGTCCTTCTCCTAATATCAGTGCTCTAGTGAGAGCTATCAACTCAGCTTTCTGTGCTGAAGTTCCTGGGGCCAAAGCTGAGGACTCAACTACCAGATCAAGGGTCACCACTGCATATCCAGCACAACGATGTCCATTGATGACAAGACTGCTTCCATCCACAAAGAAGGTCTGTTCAGGATCCTCCAAAGGAACATCAGTTAAATCTGGGCGACTTGAAAATACAGTGTCCATAGTTTCTAAGCAGTCATGATCAGGGGGCCCAGGACCAATTGGGAACAATGTAGCAGGATTCAGAGCTTGACTAACATTTAACTGTATCTGGGGGTTTTCACACAGCATACTCTGATATTTCAACATTCGTGAATTTGTTAGCCAGAAACTTCCTTTGTGTTCCATGAGGGTGAGGACAGAATGGGGCACAGTCACTTGAAGATTCTGTCCCAGAGTGAGCTTGTCTGCTTCACTCACTAAAAGGACTGTTGCTGCAACAGCTCTCAAACAAGGGGGCCAACCTCTGTCTACCACATCCAGCTGTTTTGACAAGTAGGCTACTGGCCGTTGCCAAGATCCAAGAGATTGGGTCAGCAGCCCCAACGCATTTCCTTGTGACTCATGGACATAGAGATGGAAAGGCTTCTGGACATCTGGAAGACCCAGAGCTGGTGATGACATCAGAGTGGTTTTCAAAGATTGGAATGCTGCATCCTGTTCAGGTCCCCACTCCAGTGGAGACTTTTCCATTCCTTTGGTAACTTGGTACAATGGTTTTGCTAACAGCGCAAAATTGGGGATCCATATGCGACAGTATCCTACGGCCCCCAGGAAGGCTCTTACTTGCCTCCTGGTGGTTGGAGTGGGAATACTGCATACAGCTTCTTTGCGTTCAGGTCCCAAGCGTCAAATTCCGCTGGACAACTGGAACCCTAGGTATTTAACTTCAGTTTGACATAGTTGCGCCTTGGCTCTTGAGACTTTGTATCCAGCCTCGTTCAAAAGGTACAGAAGTTCACTGGTGGCTTGTAGACATTCACTTTCTGAGTTGGTAGCTATGAGTAGATCATCTGCATACTGAAGGAGAACCCTTTGTCCTGGGTTCACTGAGTAACTTGAAAGGTCTTGATTCAAGGCAGCACTGAAAAGAGTAGGTGAATTCTTAAATCCTTGGAGTAATCGGGTCCAGGTGAGTTGGCCCCGCCTTCCTGTTGTGGGATCTTGCCAGTCAAAAGCGAATAAAAGTTGACTGGTGGGGGCCAGGCGCATGCAGAAAAAGGCATCTTTCAGGTCCAGGACGGTGAAATGAGTAGCCTCAGCGGGGATCAGTCCCAAGAGAGTATAAGGATTTGGTACTACTGGGTGTATAGTTTCAACTGCATCATTTACCCGCCTCAGATCTTGTACGGGGTGGTAATCCCCTGTCCCAGGTTTCTTTACTGGGAGAAGAGGGATGTTCCAAGGTGACTGGCACTCCTTGAGAAGTCTACACTTCAGCAGTTTCATTAAATGGCAGTGGATTCCTTCAATGGCTGGTCGGGGAAGGGGATACTGCTTCACATGCACTGGTTCCGCTCCTGGCTTGAGGGTGACAATGACAGGGGCTATGTTCTTTGCTAGGCCAGGTGGATTATCTTCTGCCCATACTTCAGGTGGGGCTATAAGGTTGGTAGGTATACAGGAACTGTTTGACGTAATTGGAGGTGTACTATAGAACCGCCACTCTTCTTCTCGGGAAACAGTTAGCACCATTAATCCAGCAGGCTTTGGGTTCACAGTCATCTTCATTTCTCCCCCTTCAGCAAAGGATATTTGTGCCTGAGGCTTGGCAAGCATATCGCGGCCCAGAAGTGGAATAGGGCACTCAGGCATATACAAGAACTGGTGCATTATCTTTTGTCCCCCTAGTTCACACATACGGTTCTGCAGGAATGGCTTTGTGGCCTTGTTTCCAGTGGACCCAACAATGGTGACAGATCGAGAGGAAAGAGGAGCCACTGGCTTTGCCACCACAGAATGTTCTGCTCCTGTATCTACCATGAAGTCCATATATTGGTCCCCTACTTTTAAACTGACCATAGGCTCCTGGGGACCCAGGGTGAACTTGGAGCCTGGTCTGGCCTAGTCTTCATCTACTTCATCCATGTCATAGCCCATTGCTACTGCCACTCCCTCAATGGCTTCTTCTCTCTCACGCTGGAACTGTGCTCGGTTCATTCCTCCACGATTTTGAAACTGGCCTCCTGTTCTCCAGGGGCTCCCTCCTCCCCTCCTGGGGGTGGAGTCAAGATGAGGGCATTCATTTCTCCAATGTCCTTCTTCTCTGCAATGGGCGCACTGATTCGCACCCAAAGGAGGCCTGCTACTCCCGCGGCCTCTTCCATGTTCTCTGGTCCTTTGGTTAGGAAAACCTCCTCCACGTCGTTCAACTAAAGCGGCAGCAAGAAGATCTGCTTTCTTCTTCATCTTTCGTTCACTTTCTCTGTCATGTTCATTTTCACGATTCCCAAATACTTTCTGAGCGACTTCCATTAACTGTGCTGTATTCATACCCGCAAATCCATCCAATTTCTGCAATTTTCGTTTTATGTCTCTCTGGGACTGACTGACAAAGGCTGCATTTACCATGCGCAAATTCTCCTGAGCGGCGGGATCGTATGGGGTATATAGTCTATAGGCTTCAGACAACCGCTCATAAAAGGCCGCTGGGCTCTCATCTGGACCCTGGATAACTTCAGATACCTTCCCGATATTCATGGCCCTCTGGCCTCCCTTCTTCAGGCCTTGCAGCAAAGCCTGGCGAAATCGCGTTAGGGCCGCTGCCCCCCTGTCATCATTCGGATCCCATCTAGGATCTTCATTTGGGAAAGCTGCGGTAGCTGCTTGTGGGAGATTCAGATCCCCTTCTTCTACGGGGTTCTCTTCTAACCAACGGAGGGCTGCTTGCACAATTCGCCCTCGCTCCTCAGTAGTAAAGAGGGTGGACAGGAACTGGCGACAATCGGCCCAGGTGGGCTGATGGGTTTGCATAATGCTAGACATTAACTCTGTCAATTCCTGGGGCTTCGCTGTATAGGATGCATAATGCGTTTTCTAGTTTAATAAATCAGTAGTGGAAAAAGGCACGTAGACTAGACTGGTTGGTCCTGGCGCCATCTGGCCCTATTCATTTAAGATAAGTATACCAGGCACTTGACGTAATGGCATTAGGCGCCCTGCTTTCTCCTTCTTCTTTGGGGTTATACTTCTTAAATCATACGGCTCCCGGGTATAGGCTTCCTTGGTGGGTGACCCTGAACTGGCAGGAGAGCCTCCGCTTTCTATCTCGTCGGAGGATCCTGGTTCCCCCGACGTACTTGGGCCAGACTCGGGGCTATCACTCGGGGAAGTGGGCGTCTTTGGCTGCTGCAGCGGTAATTGCTGAGGTACCTCATCAGGTTCCACTTCTGGTAGCGGAGCTGGTGGAACTAACCTATGTGGGTGCTGGGGTAACCGGGCCAGGATTTCTGGGGACTCTGGGGCAGAATACACAGGTGGCTTCTTCTCTCCCACCTTTCGGGTCCCCCTAGTGGTTGCTACCAATATTCTACACTGGTCCTCATAGCAGCGCTTTACCCAAGAGGGCTGCCTTTCACAAACACCCAACCAGGAATCTATGTAGGGGAACTGATCAGGGTGCACGTTTTGTACAAGCTGATGAACATGGGAAACTATTTCTACATCAAAGGTGCCCCCATGGGGCCACGAAGTAGCTAGCACAGGCCACTCCCTATCACATAACATTTTTAATCTAGACGGAGACATTTTTATGCCGTAGTCTCCTGAAAATCCTTTACGGAAATTCGTGATCATACATTCCAGGGGAGTTTGCGTGGACTCCGTCCCTCTCATAATCGTAATGGCGTACACGTAATGATGTACAAGATGACAAACAGTAAGGGTAGGTAGTATGGCTGTAGGTAAGGGGTCCGTACAGTCCACAGAACACTGAAGGGAACAAACACCACACGCTTCCTCCTTTTCGCAACCTGGGCGCGGTCGCCCGGCCAGGAACTGCACTACTCAGGAGTCCGCTCTCGCTCGGTCTGTGTCTCAAGACCTCTCAATCACACAAAGAATCATACCAGCACAAGAAATCATTTTTCAAAATGCCCAAGGTTTTCTGACTAATTGACTATTCCCAACCAAAGGATCGGTGGCTTCGGTTTCCACTAACCCTTATGCGGAGTGTACTAGGACCGCCCTTATGAGAGGGGATCAAGCTTTCTTGTCTCGCGCACTCATGCGAGATTTTCCCAGTTAGCCTATACCAAATCAGTCTCGTGCATTCATGCAAGACTCTGTTCCCCAGGCTTCACTGACTTTTAAACAAGAAAATGTCTACTCACTGGATCCGGTTCCCGATACCAAACCAGTTCTTGGGTTGGATCCTGGACTCCCCTCGGGTTCGGAGGTGTTGGCCGGCCGGACCCAGTGGCCCACCGAGGCAAGGCGGAACCCTCTCCGATACAAAGGGATCGGCGGCGCCTGAGGTTTCCCCTGTGGTCGGACAGACACGGTTCCAACCGGGCCAAACCTGGAGGTGAATTGCGTGGAGTATTCGCTTAACCACCATTGACTATCTGCACATTCCTGGCCAACGCACCAAGAATATGAAGCAGTGAAGTGCAGACAATGAATAAATCCAGGAGTCAATTTACAGGGTCCAAGCCAATTTATTGTGCACAAGGCCCAGTTAGTCAAAGCTTCAAAAAGGACTGAGCAAAGTTCTTACAGAGACATATTCATTTATACATTTCTTTTCAGTTTGATACATGCAAACTTTCTATTGGTCCCAACGCCCCCTGCACCTGTCCAATCAGAGATCTCTCCTGGGCCTAGCACCCAGCTCCCTCCTCTTGGACTGTTCTAACAATGGTGCAGTTTCTAGGTTTGGATACTTCTCTACTGCAAGGTCGTGTCTAGCTCTAGGAATGCAAGTATTGAAACATTTCTTATTTTCACAGCACAAGAGAATAATGAAGGATTTATGTATTCATGAAAACTTCTTATTAAGCAGTTTAAAACAGTTTTCTCAAACTTTTACAGACTTTGGTTCTTTACTGAGATGGGGGTTGGAATCAGGGCCTAACTTACAGGCCTTTCACATTTGCAGACTATTATAGGCCATAGCCTGCCACAATACCACCTCAGAAGTGGTATAAGCAGGGTTTTTTTTGGCAAACTGGGGCACAGCAGCCACAACCAGGGCCAGGGCCAGGTGTTGGGGGGTCTCCACCGCCAAAGCCAGGCTGCGGGTCAGGCAGCAGGAATCTTGGAGTCCCGAGCCATAGCAGTCTGGGGCGCCTGCAGGGAGGACAACCCCGTAGACCAGAGAGGCACTCCAGACTGTCCTTGGGCCTGATTCTGGCTCCCGTGGGAAAGTTTTGTACCTGCAGACCAGAATTGGGTCCAAATGGCCCCTTCTTCATCAGGGAGATCCGGATGGTCCCGACATCCTGCTTCCAGAATTGGGCTCCACATAAATTATCCCATTTGGTATTTTATTACTAATTAACTCTTTAACAGAGTAACATAGTATATGACGGCAGATAAAGACGAGCATGGTTCATCTAGTCTGCCCAGTAAGATGGCAGGAGTAGGTGCACCTGCCACTCCATGCAGGTCACCCTTTTTCATGCCTTTGTTTAGGGGTGTATCCACTGCTCCATGCAGATCACCCCTATTTGTTGAGATATAAGAGATTATTTTGATTTTATCCTGTTGCTGTAAAGGGATCCACTGTGTCTGTCTCATGCCATTTTGAATTCTGTCACTGTATTTGTCCCCACCACTTCCATCGGGAGGGCATTCCAAGCATCCACCACCCTTTCAGTGAGAAAGTATTTCCTTTGCCTTTCAGTTTATCCCCTTGCAGCTTCATGTTATGCCTTCTAGTTTTACAGATTCCCCGTCTTTGAAAAAGGTTTGTTTGTTCATCAATACTTAAATATTTACAGTTCTGTATCATATCTCCCCTGTCCCTCCTCTCTAGTGTGTACACATTTAGATCTTCAAGTCTCTTCTCATACGTCTTCTGGCTCAGGCTCCAAATCATTTTGGTCACGTTCCTCTGAACTGTTTCCAGTCTTTTTATATCCTTTGGGAAATACGGTCTCCAAAACTGAACACAATATTCCAAGTGAGGCCTCGCCAGCGACTTGCACAGTGGCATTAGTGCCTCCTCCTTTCTGCTGGTAATTCCTCTCTATACAACCCAGCATCCTTCTGGCTTTGGCCACCGCCTGATTACACTGTTTTGCCATCTTGAGATCCTCAGAAACAGTCACTCCGAGGTCCTTCTCCTGGTCCGTGCACACTAACCTATTGCCCCTATCGCATACAGTTCTTTTGAATTTCTGCATCCCAACTGTCAAGCATTAAACCATTCTTCCAGCTTTTGTAGTTCTTTCCTCATGTAATCCACTCCATCAGGGGAGTCCACTCTGTTGCAAATTTTCATGCCATCTGCAAAAAGATAGACTTTTCCATTCAGTCATTCAGCAATATCACTCACAAACACATTGACCAATACTGGTGCCAGGACCGATCTCTGGGGCACGCCACTAATCACCTTCCTTTCATCCAAGTGAGTTCCATTTACCATCACCTTCTCACATCTGTCAGTCACTAATTTCTGAGCCAATTCACCACCTTGGGACCAATCCCCAGGCTGTTCAGTTTATTGATAAGCCTTCTATGAGGAACAGTATCAAAGGCTTTGCTGAAATCTAGGTAGATCACATCCTTCACATGCCCTTGATCTAGTTCTCTGGTCACTCAGTCAAAGAACTCAATCAGATTGTTTGGCATGATCATCCTTTGATAAAACCATGTTGCCTCAGATCATGCAACCTATTGGTTTCAAAAAAGTCCACTATTCTCTCTTTCAGGAGCACCTCCATTACTTTTCCCACCACCGAAGTAAAGCCTACTGGCCTGTAGTTTGTCACCTCTTCCCTATTACCACTTTTGTGGAGTGGTACCACATCAACTCTTCTCCAGTCCTGTGGAACCTCTCCTGTCTCCAAGGATCTATTAAAAAACATTCTATTAAGACCTTGCAAGGACCTCTCTGAGCTCTTTCAGTTTCCTCTGATGTATCCCATTCGGTCCCATGGCCTTGTCCACTTTCAGTTTTGCACGCTGTTCTAACACACCATCTTCTCCATTCCCATTTGTATATTTGTCAATCACAGGTGGTCTTTCTCCAGGATTTTCTTTAGTAAAAACCAAACAGTATTTGTTTAGCATTTTTGTTTTTTCAATGTCACTTTCCATGAATCCATTCTCGGCACTTTTGAGTCTTGAGATTCCGTCATTGATCTTCCTCTTCTCCCGAATATTCCTGTAAAAAGTTTTATCACCACACTTTAGATTGTTAGCCATCTTTTCTTATGCCTTTGATTTTGCTACCCTTATTTCTCTTTTTGTTTCTTTGAGCTCTATCCTGTATTCTGTTCTGTGTTCCTCTATTTGTGAACTTTTGAATTTTGTGAAAGCTGCGTTTGTTATCTTAGTTTGTGCAACTATTTCTTTGGAGAACCAAATATGTTTCCTTTTTCTTGTTTCCTTTCCTTACATATGTATCTGTTGCACCTTTCATTGCCTCCTTTAGTTTAGCCCACTGAAATTCCACTTCCCTTACCTCCTCCAACCCTGCCAACTCCTCCTTCAGATACTTGGCCATTTTACTGAAGTCAGTGTTTTTGAAGTCTAGGACTTTGAGCTTGCTGTAGTTGGATTCTGCCTTGATTTTTATCTCAAACCATACCATGTGATGATCACTGCTGCTCACATGGTCACCCACCTGGACATTTGCCATGCTATCTCCGTTGCTGAGTACTAAATCCAGCATCAAACTTTCTCTGGTCAGTTCCATCACCATTTGTCTAAGCAATGTACGTTTGGAAGGCATCCACATTTTTTTTTACTTCTTTCCAGATTTGCAGAAGGAATACTCCAATCCACATTAGGGTAGATTAAATTCACCCAATATGATTACTTCTCCCTTCATGGCTATCTTTGCAATATCAATAATCAAGTCTCTATCCATTTCTTTGGTTTGAGTTGGAGGCCTATAGACTACACCAGTATGGATGATAGTGCCATCTCGTCTTTCCAACACAATCCACAGCGCTTCTTCTTTTCCCCAAGTACCCTGCATTTCAGCAGCTTTTATATTGATTTTGATATGTAGAGTTACTTCTCCTCCTTTTCTGCCTTCTCTATCTCTTCTAAATAAATCAGCCAGCTATGGCTATATCTCAATCATGTGACTCGTTAAGCCATGCTTCTGTAATGACCTTAATGTCCAAGTCCATTTCCACCATTAGGGCTTCCAGGTCAGAAACTTTGTTGGCTAGGCTACGAGCATTTGTGCTCATTGCTTTTCAGCATTTGTTGACCGGCTTGCCTGCATTTTGCATGGATTTTGTTCCACATGTCTCTTCCCGCTTGCCATTTGTGTGTGGGTTAATAGTGTGGCTGTTTCCATTGTTGTTAGGTTTTTGGTAGGAGTGATGATCTGAACTTGTTCTTCTCCATCTGTCATCCCCTTTCCCTAGTTTAAATGCCTGTCTACGTAATGCCTGAATTTTTCACTGGATCCTTTTCCCTGTGACAGAGAGACGTAGTCCATCTACACAGTGTAGCCTCTTGTTGTTCCATTTATTTCCCCAGTCGCTATTATATCTAAATCCTTCTTGTTTGCACCAGGTTTGGAGCCATGTATTAAAGTTGATTATGCGATGCAGCCTTCCCTTTGCCAAGAATAGGTAGAACCTCTGAGAATACTATAGTGTTAACAATGGGTTGAGTTTCTCTCCCAGAATCTGGAAGTCCCTTTGAACGGTAGAGGCACTGTTTCTAGCCAGGTCATTTGTACCCAAGTGGATGATAACATCAATTATTTTGGAGTCCTCACTTTCTGCACTAACTATGCCAACAATTTGTTTTGTATTTCTGCTGGCTGAAGAGCCTGGGAGGCATTTGACCATCTTCTCTCCTTTGAACTGTGTTTCCAATTTGGTATCTATGATGATGGAATCTCCAGGTAATAGTAATTTCCTGTTTTGTGATTTTTTCTTCATGTTTGGTGCATTATCAGTAGATTGGGCATTAACCTTCTCATTTAAGGGCACTTCAGTTTCCACTAATTGGGCACTCTCATTTTCCAAGGCAGAGAAGGCTTTTTGCAGGGATATCTCTTGATGGAGAGGGTGTTTCCATGTTACAGGTTGCAACCTACCAAAGCCCATTGTAATCCATTTGTTCCTGGGCTCTTTGATTCATTGTGGGAGTGGTGGTGGATTTTGTTCAGTTTGTACCTGTGGTGTGTTTAATTGCAGCTAATTCTTCCCTTAATAGAATCAATTCTTTATCCATAGCAGATAACTTGAGACATATAGGCAAGCTCTATTTATTTCTGTATTTTTACAATTTTAGTGGTGACAAATATCTCACAGTGCAATGCAAGCAGTCAAGTCAATGCTGACTCATGGCAATCCTATAGCACCTGTGTTTTCTCTGCAAGATGTGACTAGAACTAGATTGCCAGCTCTTTCTTCTGAGGTAAGGGAGGGTAAAGTGACTGGTCTTTTAGTTACCAGGCTGCTGCTTTAACAACTAGGCTATTCCTCCATGGAAGACCAAGTTATTCATTTATATGTATTTAGCTCACCTCTTTTCCAGCATCGGTTCAAGGCGAGTTACATTCAGGTACAGTAAGTATTTCCCTGTCCCTGGAGGGCTTAAACTCTAAGTTTGCACCTGAGTCAGTAGAGGGTTAAAGGACTGGTCCATGCACACTAACCTAGTGCCCCCTATCTCATACAATTCTCTTGGATTTCTGCATCCCAAGTGCATGACACTGCACTTCTTCACATTAAATCGTAACTGCCAAGCATTAGACCATTCTTTCAGCTTTTGCAGATCTTTCCTCATGTTATCCACTCCCTCAGGAGAGTCAATGCTGTTGCAAATTTTTTGTTTCATCTGCAAAACGACAGACTTTTCCTTTCAGTCCTTCAGCAATATCACTTACAAATACATTGAACAGTACCAGCCCCAGGACCAATCTCTGGGGCACACCACTAATCGCTTTCTTTCATCCAAGTGAGTTCCGTTTACCATCACCTTCTGTCCATCTGTCAGTCAACCAATTTCTGAGCCAATTCACCTCCTTGGGACCCATCCCCAGGCTGTTCAGTTTATTGATATGTCTCCTTTGAGGAACAGTATCAAAGGCTTTGATACTGTTCCTCAAAGGAGAATTATCAATAAACTGAACAGTATCAAACCCGCCCTCTCCTCAATGACACCTCTCTCAATCTCGAAAATCTGATCACCACCTGGAACAGCACTATCAGTACCATTGCACTGCAACCAAACCAGAGTAACAACCCAAAGAAAAGAAAATCCTCTCCTTGGTTCTCCCCTGACTTACCTCCCCTCACACACCTAAGAAGACTGGAAAAATGATGGCGTCGCTCACGCTCCACAGAAGACCAAGCAGCCTACAAAGTACAACTATCCATGCACAGAGAATCAGTCATGGCCAAGATGAAACAATTCCATACCGATACGCTGAAAAGATCACTAAATAAACCACGTGATCTTTTCAATTTAGTCAAGACCTTATCTAAGGAACCATCACCTGAACAACCTGAACCCATTCAACCCCAAGCTTTCGCCGACTATCTGCAATCTAAGCTGCTTCAAACTAACAACATTGCAACAATCCCTGCTCAAGACACCCTATGCATAGCAAACCTTTCCATGTTCTCCACACCATCCAGGAAACATGTTGAAGACACCATCGCTGCCCTTAACACCACCACTGCACAAATCGACCCTTGCCCAGCCCACTGGATAAAGGAACTACGCCAGGATCTTAGCCCCATCATCACTAGAATGATTAATTTATCCTTTACGACCGGTTCCTTCCCATCAGCCCTCAAGAGAACATCCATCAGACCCCTCTTGAAAAACCCCAAACTCGACCCACAAAAGGTTGAATCTTATAGACCCATAGCTAGTATACCCCTTCTAGCTAAAATAATTGAAAAGGAAGTTCAAAGACAAATACAGGACCACATCGACACCGCCTCTCCTCTTGACCAATGCCAACATGGCTTCAGAGAGTTCCACGGTGTCGAAACCCTCCTTACCACTCTCTGTAACAATATCATCACAGGCATTGACAACATCCGCCAAGGCTTTGCTCTTATCTTCTTAGACATTGCTGTGGCTTTTGACTCTGTACATCATGATCTTTTAATAGGGCGACTAAAAGAAAAGGGCATCAACAACACTGCTCTGGATTGGTGCAGGTCATACCTTGATCAGAAATGGCAGTATGTATCCTCAGGAACCGCAACATCCACACCTTACCATCAAAAGCAGGGCATACCACAAGGGTCATCCCTATCATCACTCTTATTCAATATATGCATATAGCCCATCTGCAATATCATCAGGTCCTTCAAGGTCGAATGCTTGATATACATGGACGACATCCTTCTCTACATGCCTTTCTCTACAGTCCATATGGACCTTTCCCCGCTAGCCAAATGTTTTGATGCAGTTTCTGAATGGCTTCAATCCCAGAACCTCCGAATTCAACACAAGAAGACTGAAGTTCTCTTCATCACTAGGGACCCATTTTTCACCCCCCCCCCCACTCTAGATAAAGGTGAAAGAAGCCGAGCTCCAAACAAAACCCTCCATTCGATACCTTGGGGTCACTTTGGACCAACGCATGGATATGAAACTACATATAACCAACGTAGTCAGAGCAATCTACCTCAAGATCTGGACACTCCGCCATCTTTGCTCCCTGCTTGATCCTGATGACTTCCGGACTATATTTCAAGCTTTAACCCTACCGCACCTCGACTATGCTAATGCCATTCTTCAAGGCCTCCCACACTCCACCTTAAACCCTTTACAACTTGCCATGAACACCGCGGCTAGAGTCCTCTACGGAGCATCAAGAAGGGACCATGTAACACCCATCCTAAAGCAACTTCACTGGCTCCCCATACATGGCAGAATATTGTTCAAGACATTATTACTCACCTTCAAGGCCACTAAAAGCATCACTTCCTCCTCTCTAATAGACCTCATTCAGGCCGTTCCACCCAACAGATCTAGGAGAACGATATCGACTAATGTGCTAGTAATCCCTAAAGCAGTGACAAAATGCTTATTAGCGACATCTAACAGGGCCTTTAGCTTCTATGCCCCTAAGTGCTGGAACACCTTATCTCCAGAGATTCGGGCTATCACCGATCTATCTCTTTTCAGAAAGGCACTCAAATCTCACCTTTTCCCCCAATATTACTAAACCATCCAGCCTTTTTGAACACTACCCAAACTAAGAATAAATCCTGTTGTGTATATACATGTAAATACTCATGTAAATAGTTTCAGTTAATGACTTCCCCTATGTTTTATCCAAGTTCTCTGACCTGTTCTCTGTAAAACCAAACAGTTTGTTGTTCTGGTCTGTTGTTATATTGTGAACCGCACTGATGCTAAATAGAGCGGTATATAAGAGCCTGTAATAATAAATAATAAATATAAATAAAGTCTAGGTAGATCACATCTATAGCATGCCCTTGATCTAGTCTCTGGTCACCCAATCAAAGAACTCAATCAAAATTTGTTTGGCATAATCATCCTTTGGTAAAACCATGTTCCTTGGATTATGCAACCTATTGGTTTCGAGAAAGTCCACTATTCTCTCTTTCAGGAGCACCTCCATTACTTTTCCAACCACCGAGGTAAGGCTTACTGGCCTGTAGTTTGCCACTTCTTCCCTATTACCACTTTTGTGAAGAGGTACCACATTGGCCCTTTACCAGTCCTGTAGAACTTCTCCTGTTTCCAAGGATCTATTAGAAACATCCTTTAAAGGCCCCACAAGAACCTCTCTGAGCTCTTTCAGTATCCTGGGATGTATTCCATCCGGTCCCATAGCTTTGTCCACTTTCAGTTTTGCAAGCTGTTCTAACACAACATTTTCTGTGAATGGCGTAGTATTTACTCCATTTCCATTTGTATATTTGTCAGTCACAGGTGGTCCTTCTTCAGGATTTTCTTTAGTAAAAACAAAAGTATTTGTTTAGCATTTTTGCTTTTTCAACATCACTTGCCATGACTCCAATCTTAGTACTTTTGAAAAGGTTTTATCACAACACTTTAGATCTTTAGCCACCTTTTCTTCTGAATTTGAGTTTACTATCCTTATTTCTCTTTTTGTCTCTTTTAGCTTTATTCTGTATTCTTTTTGGTGTTCCTCTGTTTGTGAACTTCTGAATTTTGTGAAAGCTGCGGTTTTTGCTTTTATTTGTGCAGCCACTCTTTTAAAAAAACAAATAGGTCTCCTTTTCCTCTTGTTTTTATTAACTTTCCTTACATATGTAACTGTTGCCCCTTCTATTGCCTCCTTTAGTTTAGTCCACTGTAATTGCACCTCCCCTACCTCCTCCCACCCCACCAACTCCACTTTCAGGCATTTTGCCATCTTCCTGAAGTCAGAGTTTTTGAAGTCTAGGACTTTGAACTTGCTGTGAGGAGTCTCTGCCTTGGCATTTATCTCAAACCACACACCGTGTGATGGTCGCTGCTGCTCACATGGGCACGCACCCAGACATTCGACACACTTTCTCCGTTGGTGAGTATTAAATCCAGCATCAAACTTTCCCTGGTCGGTTCCATCACCATTTGTCTAAGCAATGCATCTTGGAAGACACACAATTTTTTACTTCTTTCCAGATTTGCAGAAAGAATACTCCAGTCCACATCGAGTAGATTAAAGTCATTCAATATAATCACTTCCATCTTCATGGCTACCTTTTCAGTATCAATAATAAAGTCTTTGTCCATTTCATCAGTTTGAGTTGGAGTCCTGTAGACTATACTAGCATGGATGATAGTGCTATCTCCTCTTTCCAACAGAATCCACAGCGTGTCTTCTTTTCCCCATGTCCATTGCAATTCAGCAGCTTTAATATTGCTTTTGACATATAGGGCTACTCCTCCTCCTTTTCTGCCTTCTCTATCTCTCCAAAATAAATTATAGCCATCTATGGCTATATCCCATTCATGTAACTCATTAAACCATGTTTCTGTAATGGCCAAAATGTCCAAGTCCATTTCCGCCATTAGGGCTTCCAGGTCAGGAACTTTGTTGGCTAGGCTTTGAGCATTTTTGCTCATTGCTTTCAAACATTTGTTGACTGGCTTGCCTGTATTTTGCATGGATTTTTTTCTACATGCTTCTTCCCACTTGCCATTGATGTGTGGTTTAAAAGTGTGGCTGTTTCCAATGTTATTATGCTTTTGCTGGGAGTGACATCCTGAACTTGTCCTTCTCCATTCATCACCCCCTTTTCCTAGTTTAAATGCATGTCTACATACTGCCTGAATTTTTCACTTAGGATCCATTTCCCTGTGACTGAGAGATGTAGTCCATCAGCACAGTATAGCCTCTTGTTCCATCTATTTCCCCAGTCGCCTATGTATCTAAATCCTTCTTGTTTGTACCAGGTTTGGAGCCATGTATTAAAATTGTTTATGTGATGCAGCCTTTCTGCCCCCTTACCATGAACAGGTAAAACTTCTGAGAATGCTACAGTGTTAACAATGGGCTTGAGTTTCTCTCCCAGAGTCTGGAAGTCCCTTTGAACTGCAGAGGCACTGTTTCTAACCAGGTCATTTGTGCCCAAGTGGATGGCAATGTCAATTTTGGAGAGCTCACTTTCTGCACTAACTATACCAACAATTTGGATTGTATTCTTGCTGGCTGAAGAGTCTGAGAGACATTTGACTATCTTCTCTCCTTTGAACTGTGCTCCCAAATTGGTGCCTCTGATGATGGAATCTCCAAGTAGTAGTAGTTTTCTGTTTTGTGATTTTTCCTTCATATTTGGTGCATTATCAGTGGTTTGGGCATTGACTCTCTCATATAAGGGCACTTCAGTTTCCATGGATTCAGCAACCTCATTATCCAAGGCAGAGAAGGAATTATGCAGGGATATCTCTTGATATACAGGGTGTTTCCATGTTTCAGGTCTCAACCTACCAGAGCCCACTGTGATCCATTTGTTCCTGGGCTATTTGATTCTTTGTGGAAGTGGTGGTGGATTTTGTTCAGTTTGTACACTCGAAGAGGTGTGTTTCATTGTAGCTTATTCTTCCCTTAGTAGAGTCAATTCTTTATGCATAGTAGATAACTTGCACATATAGGACAAGCTCTTAAGTTCCAAATGATTCTTCTTAGAATGAAAACGCCACAGTAATGCTTTGAATACATGACATGCTGATTAAGACTGTTATAAAGTGGTTCTTTGCTGCAAAATTAAGTAGGCAACTCCTTTTTCACAGGTTTAGTGCTACAGGTTCTGGGGCCGAAGACAAAAGATTTTTTCCACTTTCCAGAATCTGAGATTCTCACAATTTTCCTGCTAAAACTTCCAGGATACCTACTTGCACTATTCACGCCTTTTCTCCAACAAACCTTCCTGCCAAAATTCAAATTTCAAAAATCCCACTTTTTTCCAATGAACTTTCCCTCCGAAATCAAATTCAAAATTCCTGCCTTTTCTTTAATGAACTTTCCCACCAATAATTCAAATTTTCTTTTTCAAATCCACCAATCGTTTTGAGAACCACGTATATAAGAACAGAAATTCACTGCATAACCACTTCGTCCTGAAGAAAACCACAGCATGATGGCTAAAACATCGGTTCCACTTACCAAGACATGGCATAACCTGGAAAAATGCAAAGAACACCCATTATTAGTGCTGCAACTTTTGTTAGCTTCCCTAATTTCCTTTAGCATTTCATCATCAAACTGTTCACTCTGGCCAGGCAGATGGTAGTACACCCCCATGGCCATCGCCTTCCCCTTTTCACATGGAATTTCAATCCATAGAGATTCTACAATGTATTTTATTTCCTGCAAAACCTTTATCCTAAAAACATAGAAAATGGAAAATGATGACAGAAAAAGACCACATGGCCTCTCTAGTCTGTCCTTCCATATCAACAACTACAACAGTCCCCTTTTTTCCTTTAGAGATCCCTGTGTTTGTCCCATGCTTTTTTGAATTCAGTTACTGTCCTCATCTCTACCACCTCCACTGGGAGACTATTCCACGGATCCACTACTCTTTCTGTAAAGAAATATTTCTGCATATCACTCCTGAATCTATCTCCCTTCACCCTCATCCCATGTCCCCTCGTAGCAGAACTTGCTTTCAATTGAAAGAAGCTCTCTCCCTGAACATTTATGCCATGGAGGTATTTAAACATCTCAATCATATCACCTCTATCCCGCCTTTCCTCTAAGGTGTACATATTAAGATCCTTCAGTCTGTCCTCATATGTTTTATAATGAAGACCACTAATCATTTTAGTAGCTACCCTCTGCACCGACTCCATCCTGTTCACATCCTTTTGAAGGTGCGGTCTCCAGAATTGCACACTATACTCCAAATGAGGTTGCACCAAAGACTTATACAGAGGCATTATCACCTCCTTATTTCTGCTAGCCATTCCTCTCTGTATGCACCCAAGCATCCTTCTAGCTTTTGCTGTCGCCTTTTCTACCTGTTTAGCTATTTTAAGATCATCAGACACAACCACGCCTAGGTCCCGCTCTTCTTTAGTGGACAAAAGTACTTCACCCCCTATACTATATTGCTCCCTTGGATTGCTGCAGCCCAAATGCATGATCTTACATTTTTTAACATTAAATCCCAGCTGCCATATTCTAGACCATTCTTCAAGCTTAGCTAGATCCCTCCTCATGTTATCTACACCTTCCTGGGTGTCTATTCTATTGCAGATTTTGGTATCATTCGCAAAGAGGCAAACCTTACCTGACAGCCCTTCCGCTATATCACTAACAAAGATGTTAAAAAGAATTGGACCAAGGACAGATCCCTGGGGCACACCACTGGTAACATCCTTCTCCTCAGAGTGAGCTCCATTTACTTGTACTCTTTGTCGCCTCCCACCCAACCAATTTCTAACCCAAGCAGTAACTTTAGGGTCCATCCCTAGGGTGCTCAGTTAGTTTATAAGTCGCCTGTGAGGAACAGTGTCAAAGGCTTTACTGAAATCTAAATACACCACATCTAGGGCTCTCCCTCGGTCCAACTCCCTGGTCACCCAGTCAAAGAAATCAATCAGATTTGTCTGACAAGACCTGCCTCTGGTGAATCCTTTCTTCCTCGGATCCTGTAATCCACTGGACTCCAGAAACCTCACTATTTTCTCTTTCAGCAGCGTTTCCAATAATTTACTCACCACCGAACTTAGACTAACCGGCCTGTAGTTTTCAACCACATCCTTACTTCCGCTTTTGTGTGAAGGCACCACATGAGCCTCTCTCCAGTCCTTTGGCACCACTCCCGACTCCAACGAGGCATTGAAAAGGTCAGTCAGTGGAGCTGCTAGAATGTCCCCAGGTTCCCTCAGTATTCTAGGGTGTATCCCATCCAGTCCCATCGCTTTGTCTACTTTAAGTTGAACTAGTGTCTCACGAAAACAGTCTTCTGAAAATTGTTCAATATGTCCCTTGCTTCTGTTCCAGTTTGTGGGTGTTTTCTGAGGTCCTGCTCCTGGTTCTTCATCTGTGAACACAGGATAGAAATATTTGTTAAGCAATTCCGCTTTATCCTTATCAGCTTCTACATATTCCTCCCCTGCACCCTTGAGTCTGACAATACCACGTCTGCCCTTCCTCTTCTCACTAATATATCTGAAAAATGTCTTATCCCCCCATTTTATTGCATTGGCTATTTCCTCTTCCTTTTGAATCTTTGCCTTCTTGACTACTTTGCTAGCTTCTCTAAGTTTTTCCAAATACAGATGCCTGTCTTCCTCTCTCTGTGATCTCTTGTATTTCATGAAGGCCTCCCTCTTTTTCTTCACTTTTTCAGCTACTTCTTTCAAAAACCCTAGCGGTCTCCTTTTCCTTTTATCTTTATTTACCATTTTAACAAAAATGTTGGTTGCCCTTAAAATATCCCCTTTCAGTTTTGCCCACTGTTTTTCTACATCCCCCAGCAGTTCCCATCCCACTGACTCCCTGAGGTATTGGCCCATCTTGGTAAAGTTAGTCTTCCTAAAGTCTAAGATCCTTACCTTTGAATGGATT
Organism: Ichthyophis bannanicus; assembly: GCA_033557465.1. Taxonomy (NCBI): domain Eukaryota; kingdom Metazoa; phylum Chordata; class Amphibia; order Gymnophiona; family Ichthyophiidae; genus Ichthyophis; species Ichthyophis bannanicus. The sequence continues at coordinate 222,175,486 of CM066031.1, read as the reverse complement.
CTAACAGCCCTAGTCCTAATACTGAACCACACCGTCTGTTGATCACTGGATGCAAAATGATCTCCCACTACAACATCAGAAACACTTTCACCATTGGTAAGCACCAAGTCCAGTATGGCCCCTTCACATGTGGTGTCTGTTACCAATTGCCTGAATAGTTCTCCCTGTAGAGAATCCAGGATCTCCTTACTTCTAGATGATACTGCAGCAGGAATGTGCCAATCAACATCTGGCATTTTGAAATCTCCTATCAGTAGCACTTCCCCTTTCCTAGCAATGCTGCGTATGTCTTCAATTAACTCTCTGTCCACCTCTTCCTCTTGTGAGGGAGGTCTGTGTATCACACCAATGCAAATAGATTTCTCTTTCCCTCTTTCTAGTTTAACCCACAATGCCTCCTCTCTCCCTTTTAAGCTCTGTAATTCCAAAGCTTTAATAGTAGTTTTTACATATAGTGCCACTCCTCCTCCCCTTCTTCCTACCCTGTCCTTTCTGAATAAAGTATAGTCAGGTATAGTTACATCCCAATCATGGTTTTCTGTAAACCATATTTCTGTAACTGCCACTAAATCCAAGTCAGCCACTCCCACCAAAGCTTCAATATCAGGGATCTTATTTCCTATGCTACGGGCATTTATACACACTGCTTTCCATATGTTACCCCTATTACCCATTTCCATAAAGGTATTTAATGTATCACCTACCTGGCGGCTTTCTTCACCCATCCCCAATGAATCTAGTTTGAAGCCCTCTTCAGTAGATTAGCCAGTCTACTACTGAAGACGCGTTGACCTTTCTTGGACAGGTGGATGTCATCTCTGCTTTGCAACCCCTGGAACAGCATCCCATGGTCTAGGAAACAAAAGCGCTCTCTATGACACCATCCACGCAGCCATGTATTCATCTCCAGGATGCGAGCCTCTCTGCCTTGGCCTTTACCCTCAACAGGGAGGACTGAAGAGAACACATGAACACCATTAATGTATGTAATATTATCGATACTACTTGTAATCGAATGTTTTGTTGTACATAGTTAATCCCAGTTGATATCCAAGTTAAGCTTCCAGTTCAATGTAAGTGCCCTGGCACAACCTTTGTTATATGTGAACCGCGCTGATTTCTAAGAGTGCGGTATATAAGAAACAATAAATAAATAAATAAAATAAATAACACCACCTGTGCACCTAACTGCTTCACCCTCTGTCCCAGAGCCATGAAGTCACTTTTGATACTTTCTGAGGTATACCTGGCAGGATCATTTTTTCCATCATGGATTAGCAACATTGGGTAATAGTCAGTGGGCTTGATGAGTCTCGGCAAACTCTCCATAACATCTTGGATTTTGGCACCAGGCAGAAAGCATACCTCTCTGGACATCAAATCTAGTCGGCAGATGGACGCCTCAGTACCCCTCAAAAGAGAGTCTCCAACCACCACTACCCTTCGTTTCCTTGTGGTCACTGATTCTGCAACCTTGGGGTACTTGAGCTCTGGTTCTTCCCTTTCCAGGGATGCTTTCACCTCCTCCACTTCCAGGGCTGCATAATGGTTCTTCAATTCAATGGCTGGAGAAGTTGGATTGGTGATTTTGCAGGCCCTGGTGACTTGTGTCCAACCATCGACATTCTGTTGGCACCCATCTTCTCCTCTGCTGAAGAGCTTGGTTGCTGCAAGAAGCATCTCATCAATGTACTTCTCACTGTCTTGAATGCTCCTCAGCCTCACTACCTCCTCTCTGAGTTCCTCCACTTGTTTCCTCAGAGCTTCAGCATGCAGGCACCCTTGCACTTGCACTGGTTTGGGTTGAAGCAGTAGAGATTGTTGATATTATAAGTCGGCCTATATACCCCTGAAGAAACGAATCTAACGTGAAATGCAGTGGCACTGAGTCTGGCGTTGGGACACCAATGAAAAGATAAGACTGACTTTTACACTACCCTAATGTTTATCTGGAAAAGTAACTTTAAATACTCGTGAAATTAAGTGAATTAAAACTATAAAAATGGGTCACTGATGCAAATAAGGAGCAATAAGTGGTTTTGTTATCACAACAGCTCCCCAATAGTCTGAGACCCGGCTTCAGTATTCTGAATAAGATAACCATTGTGAATTATTGTAAGGGAAATATTTATTCATTGGAGTAATTGAATTTCAGTGGCTCAACCCTTGCACATGCAACCGGTCCTTCAACTGGCATTAGGACCTCTGTCTGGATTGAGGCAGAAACTGTAATGGGGGCAACAGCTTTAGCGATATGATTTTTTCCCAGCCATTGTTCTGTTCGTGGAGCTTAGGTATTTGTTAAAGCAAAAGAGAGAGATCTACCAAGTACCAGCCGGTTTCCCAGCTGTCCTTTCAGAGAAAAAGCAGTTAATTATATTCAAAATGTGCTGGTCCAAGTCTCTGTGCTTTGCTAAATGGGGAGGTGCCCTATAAAGCAAGACTGCTCACTAGGGGTGGGTGGGAGTCAGGGTGGGTAAGAAGGGAACTAACACCTGATTAGGTGTTAGCAGTTCCCAAAGCTGGGGAAGTTATTAGAGTTCAACATCCTACTCTGCTCAAAGAAAGTTCCACTAAAGCACCAAAAAGAAAGTAGCCTTGCTTTAAAAATATACAAAAACCCTTTTAAGAGCTCTCAGTCAGAGAGCTAGAAATTTAATAAAAATAAACCCTCAAATCCCTACTGTTGGTTGTCCTGTAGAGCCCCTGTTAGGAAAGCCTCAACAGGGCAAGGCACTGGAGCCTTTTATGCAGGCCTCAGCTGCTCTCAGGTAATCAGGCCCACTAACTCCTGATTAGGTGTCAGCAGTTCCCAAAGCTGAGGAGGTTACGAGAGTTCAACAACCTACTCTGCTCAAGGAAATTTCCACTAAAGCACCAAAAAGAAAGTAGCCTTGCTTTAAAAATATACAAAAACCCTTTCAAGAGCTCCCAGTCAGAGAGCTAGCAATTTAATAAAAATAAACCCTCAAATCCTGTTTGACTCATTGCCCTCTGTAACATATAGTGCAACCCCTCCTCCAATTTGATCTATCCTCTCATTGCAATATAATTTGTACCCACGTGTCAAAGTGTCCCATTGGATGTCCTCTTTCCACCAGCTCTCTGAGGTGCCAATTATATCTAATCTTTTATTTAGTGCTATGTATTCTAACTCTGCCATCTTATTTTTTAGATGTCTAGCATTTGCATAGAGGCATTTCAGAGGTGATATTTTGTTTATTTGAACAATCTGGTTATCAGTTGACAGGGGTAATTTCAAATTTTTTGACTCAATTTAAAGGCATCTGGGTTACTTTTACCTTTATTGGAACCTCTCTATTGGGATGCTGTACCTTCAAGGATACACCATTCTGAACCATGCGCTCTTGGGAAATTGTTGGCTTTCCCCTCTTATCTAGTTTAAAAGCGACTCTGCCTCTTTTTAAAAGTTAATGCCAGCAGCATGGTTCCACCCCAGTTAAGGTGGAGCCCATCCTTTCAGTAAAGTCCCCCTCCCTTCCCCAGAATGTTGTCTGGGTCCTTACAAATCCAAATCCCTCTGCCTTGCATCATTGTCTCGTCTATGCATTGAGACTCTGGAGCTCTGCCTGTCTCTTGCGTCCTGCCACCCTGGAAGTACTGGATTTCAATTTTCTACCTAAAATCCTAAATTTAGTTTCCAGAACCTCCCTCCCACTCTTTCCTATGTCATTTGTACCATAATGTACCAAGGCAGCAGGCTCCTCCCCGGCACTATCCAAAAGTTTATCTAGGTGGCACGTGAGGTCCACCACCTCTGCACCTTCGCACCAGGCAGGCAAGTTATCAGGTTATCCTCACATCTACCAGCTGCCCAGCTATCTACATGCCTAATGATTGAATCACCAACTGTAATGGCTGCCCTAACCCTTCCTGCATGACTTCATGGCCCTAGAGACACCTCCTCGGTGTGAGAGAGTATTACATCACCTGGAGGACAGGTCCTGCCTATGGGATCACTTCCTGCAACACTCAAATGATGCTCTGCTTTCACATCACCTCTCTCCTCCATGATAACAGAGATGCTGCCAGACTGGATATGGGACTTCTCTACTATGTTCCTGTAGGTCTCGTCTATATACCTCTCAGCCTCAGCTCCTCCAAGACTACTACTCTAGCTTTCAGAGATCAGACTCGTTTCCTGAGAGCAAGGAGCTCTTTGCACCTAGTGTACACATATGACCTCTCACCAACTGGAAGAAAATCATACATGTGTATCTCAGTGCAAAAGACTGGATAGACCCCATCTAGCTGCTGGTCTGCTGTCTGCATCTTAGTTTTCAAGATTTGTTTAGCTATTTAAGTTGTTTACTTATTTAAAGCTGCTAGTTGAATAGGGATTTTGAACTAATACAATTATACCTAATAAGTTTAAGGGACTTTGTTTAATATTCACCTCAAGATGTATTAGAAGGCCTCAATTAATCTGTTCCTAAGGCCTAATAACTTGCTGATGAAGATAACCAGTTAAACCTGTAAATGGATTAGACTCCTTCTTTTTCCTTAACAGGTTTAAGAGCCTATAAATCAAAGACTATTATTATTATTATTATTTATTTATTTATTACAATTTCTTATATACCGCACTATTGTCAGCGCGGTTTACATACAACAAAATGACCATAACAAACTGTTTGGCTTCACATAGAACAGGAGAAAACAACTTGGATAACATGTTTATGCTTTACATAGAACAGGAGTAATAACTTGGATAAACGGGGAATGCAAACTAAACTACTTACATATGTACAATGAGACCGAGTATTGGGAATTCAGTGTGAACATGTGTACAATGGAGTTGATATATTAACTTGAGGGGGTGAGGGAGAGGCACTTATGTAGTGGTAGGGTTAATCTGGTAGTATTGAGTAAATAAATGGGATTTGAGAGCCTTTCTGAATTGTGATAGGTCAGTAATTGCACGGATGCCTGGTGGTAATGCGTTCCAACATTTTGGGGCATAGATACTAAATGCCCTGTTAGATGTTGCGGTTGTGTACTTTGTTGAAGCCTTTGGAATTACTAGCACATTTGTAGATGGGGTTCTCCTTGTTCTGTTGGGAGGAGCTGGCTGGATGATGTTGGTTAAAGAGGGGGAGGTGATGCCATGGATAGATTTGAAGGTGAGTAACAAAGATTTGAATGTAAGCCTTCCTTGAACGGGGAGCCAATGAAGTTGTATTAGGATAGGCGTTATATGGTCGCATCTTGCTGCTCCTACTAAGATTCTGGCTGCGGCATTCATGGCAAGTTGCAACGGATTTAGAGATGATTGAGGGAGACCTTGGAGAATAGCGTTGGCAAAGTCAAAGTGTGGTAAGATAAGTGCTTGGTATATTGTCCGGAAGTCTTCAGTGCTTAGAAGGGATTGCAGGTGTCTGAGTGACCGGATTTTGAAGTATACGGCTCTGACTATGTTGGATATATGGGTTTTCATATCTAGTCGTTGGTCGAGGGTGACCCCTAAGTACCGAATTGCTGATTTGGTTTGGAGCTCAGCTTCTTTAACTTTTATATGAGTTGGGGGGCAGAATTTCTGGTCTCTGGTGATAAATAGCACCTCAGACTTTTTGTGTTGGATCCTGAGGTTTTGTGATAGGAGCCATTCGGAGACTGTATTGAAGCATTCAATCAGTGGCGAAAGGTCCATTTTTTCTGTGGAGAATGGCATAAATAGGAGGATGTCATCAGCATAAATTAGACAGTCGACCTTGAATGATTCGATAATGTTGAAAATAGGTTGCATGTAAATATTAAATAATAGAGATGAGAGGGAAGACCCTTGGGGGACGCCTTGTCGCTGATGGAAGGGTTCGGAAGATCTTGAACCTGATTTTACATGCTGCCATCTGCCATCAAGGTACGATCTGCACCAATCGAGGGCGACGCCACTTATGCCCTTTTCTTTTAGTCGTTCTATTAGCAGACCATGGTGTACAGAGTCAAAGGCTGCCGCAATGTCTATAAAGATGAGGGCGAAACCTTGATGGATGTTGTCGATACCTGTGACGATTTTATTGAAGAGAGAGGTAAGTAGGGTTTCGACGCCATGGTATTCCCTGAAGCCATGTTGCCGATGGTCTAGTGGGGAGGCTAAATCTATATGGTCTTGGAGTTGCCTTTGTGCTTCCTTTTCGATTATTTTGGCTAATAGAGGTATACTGGCTATGGGTCTATAGGATTCAACTTTGCTTGGGTCCAGTTTAGGGTTCTTTAACAGAGGTCTGATGGATGTTTGCTTGAGTGGTGCAGGGAAAGATCCATTTGAGAATGATAGGTTCATCATTTTTGTGATAAGTGGGCTGAGTTCTGATCGTAAATTTTTAATCCAATATGCAGGGCAAGGGTCAGTTTGTGCAGTCGTGGTGTTGAGTGCTGCAATAGTATCTTCCACATGTTTCTTGGATGGTGTGGAGAACTTATAAAGTAAAGTTGGACTGGTGGTGCCTTGTGCTATGAAAGTGTTAACTTCATCAGTTTGAAGTAGCTTGGATTGTAAATGGTTGGCAAACTCTTGTGGGTGGATCTCTTCGGGATGGCTTGGAGATGGTTCCTTAGAGAATGATTTAACTAGTTCGAAGAGGTCACGAGGTTTGTTTAGAGATCTTTTGAGGGTGTCAGTATGGTATTGTTTCATATTTGATAGGATAGCCTCTTTGTAAATTGCAAGGTGAGTTCTGTAAGCTGACAGGTCTCCGGCTGAGTGGGAACGCCTCCATCTTTTCTCTAGTTTCCGTAAATGAGAGCGTGAGATACATAGTTCAGGAGAGAACCAAGGAGAATGTTTTCTATTATTTACGATGTTGTTCTTCGTAGGTTTTTGGGCAATAGCGCTAAGATTCTTATTCCATGAGGAGATTAAATTGTCAAGGTTGAGGGTTGCATTGTTGTATAGGGGAAGAGTTTCAGCCAGTATGAGATCTTTGTTGAAGGCTCTGAAATTTCGAGAAGTGGTGTTGCTTAAAGTTCCATTGTTGTGTAGAGAGTTGTTGTTGATAGGTATGCTGAAATTGATAAGCTTGTGATCTGACCATGGTACAGAAGTGAGTGATGTTACCAGCTTTTCATTTGGATCTTGTAATGACAGAGGGGCAAAGATCATGTCCAGTATGTTCCCTTTGGTGTGGGTGGGTTCGTTGATGATTTGTTTGTAGCCCAGATCATTAATTGCTTCTAGTAGGGCAGTGGCATGACTGGAGTGAAGTGAAGGGAGATTGGGTTTGGGTGGAAGTCGGGGTAAGTGGGAGGGAAAGAAACACTAATGCTCGAGGCCGCGGGCCGGGTCCCGCGGCCGTCAGTAACCTGGGCCCGGGCCCGGCCTCGGCCTCCAGCATACTGACGGAAGGGGGGGGGGGAGGGTGGAGAGCGAGACGGCTGTGCGCGGCTTTTGAAATCGCTCCGTCACACTGTCGGAGCGATTTCATTGGCCGGCTGTCGGTGGGGGGGCGGCGCTGTGTCCGCGAGGAGCCGCGTGGCCGTCTCCTTCTGGCCGCGGCTCCTCGGGAAGCGGTTGCGTTTGGCTGTCCGGTGAGTTGGGTTCGTTGGGGGGGGAGTTCTCGCTACGGGTGTTGCGTTCGGTGGGGGGGGGTGTTTCGGCCGGGTTAGGGGGGGTGTTCTTCAAAAAAAAAAAAAAAAAAAGGGAAAACAGAGGAGGGCAGCCTGATTTAATTCTTGCCTCTGTGGCATAGTGGGAGGGGGAAGCACTGTGCAGGGCAGCAGCATGGCTGGCTGCAGCAAAGCCAGGAGGACTTCGGGGGCACGGGCTGGGGGTAATCGGCGGGGGTCCCGCGGGGCGGGGGCAGCACCGGGTGCCGGTGCAGGTCGTGGGGATGTGCGGGGGGGTGGTAGGAATGCAGGAAAGCGTGGGGTAGGGGCTGGGAAGCGTGGAGCTCTCCCTGCCCCTGCAGCCGGCTTGAGTAGTCCTGGGGAGGTGGGGAGCCCCCCGGTGGGGGTTGCTGGGCCTGGAGCTGAGGAGCCCGAGGGGTTGTTGGGGGGGGAGTGACGGAGGGGAGGGTGGTAGATGTGAGCGTGCCTCAGGAAGGGGGGGGGGATAGGGTGGATTGGACGGGCGGGGGGGGCCAGGGTGGGTTCAGGCCCCGACTGGTGCTTATGGGCCCCTAACTATGAGTTGGGGTAGGGCTGGGCTGCATGGTGGAGGGTGGCCGGCTTGGTCCCCGGGACATGGTCAGCCTATGGCATGGGGGGCGGGCTGGGGTGGGGAGCATTGGGGCGCCGGTCTTCCAGCTGTTGGGCAGCCCCCCTGGGGGGCTGCAAGCTGGGCAGCCGGGGGGTTAGGATCCTCGGGGGGGGCACAGGGAGGGGGTGTTGGGTGGGGGGTGGGGCCTTACGGGTGGGTGCCTCCAGGGACTGGCTTTCCTCCTTCCCCGTGTGTTGGCTCTCCTCTCCCGTTGCAGGTTTCGGGGTCTGCACAGGTTCCAGCGAGTGGGGCTGTTGTCGGAGCGACTGAGATGTCGTCGACTGCGAGCCAGTCCAGCCCGACCTCGGTGGAGCAGTCGGAGTCCACTTCGGAGGCGCAGGCGACGGCGGCGCAGGTGGCAGCAGGTGAGTTGTCTGGGATCACTGCGGGGGGTGGTGGGGCGGTGGTGCTGCCGGGCGAGTGTGCGCCGCCGGCTCGTAAAGCCAAGGCGAAGCGGAAGCACCGGCGGCGTCGGCGGCGGAGCGCGTCGTCTTCCTCCTCATCGTCGGGGTCCTCAGCCACTTCCTCGGCTGACTCCACGGTCGTCCCGCGGACGGGAGAAGGGGCAGGTTCCTCGGTGGTCCGTTGCACGGAATTGTGGGAGAGTGTTCCGCGCAAGTTGCGGCAGCGAATCGTGAAGCGGCGATATCTGGATATTTTCCGGCTGTTGGAGGGGAGGAAACGTTCAGGGGAGAGTCGCAAGAAACGCAAGGAGGATGAGAAAGCGGGGAGGGTACGGAAGGTGTCTCGGAACACTTTGAACTGGACGCGGGCCTTTTTGCGGTTGGCGAGCGTATGGGGCCATGAGGACCCGAGTTGTTACGGCGAGCTATTAGCTTATGCCGATGCTATCTTGTCGGCTTCCCAGGCGCACGAAGGGTGGGCCTGGCTTAATTATGATGAGGAGTTCCGCGATATGATGGAAGAGAACAAACAGTTGTCGTGGGGAATGAAGGATATCAACCTTTGGCTCACGCAAATGTCGGCGAAAAGGGGCGGAATGGGGGGGGTGCAGGTTCGGGTAAGGCGGCGGGCACGGCAGCCCCGGCGGGCCTTCGGTCCTTTCGGCCAGCGGGCCCGGGGCCCGAGACGAGCAGAATGGGGGCGAGCGGTCCCGGCGGGGATTTGTGCTGGCGCTTCAATAAAACGTCCTGCCCCTTCCCGGACTGCAAGTTTCGGCACGCTTGTTCGCTTTGCGGCGCCGGTCACTCGGCCGTCAAGTGCAGCCATAGAGCGGTGCCGGGGGCGTCGGCCGCAAGTAAGTGACGGGATGGTGGAGGGGCTAGCGCCTACCCCCATTAAGAGGCTGGCGCTGCAGCCGTGGTTGGAGCTCTATGCGGCGACCAGGCATGGCAAGGCGGGGATGCTGTTGTGGGCGGGGTTTTCCGAGGGCTTTCGTATCCCAGTGCGGGGGTGGTTCGGGGGCTGGCGCGGGGGAATGCGGTCTCGGTGATGCGGTTGGCGGAGGTGGCCCGTGAAAAGATTGCGGCGGAGTGTGCTCTGGGCAGAGTGGCTGGGCCGTTTGAACGGCCCCCCTTCTCGCCTTTTATTGTATCGCCGCTGGGGGTCATCCCGAAGAAAGAGCCGGGTCGTTATCGGCTGATCCATAATCTTTCTTGCCCCCTCGGGGCCTCGGTAAATGACCATATCCCGCGTGAGCTGTGCTCCGTGCGCTATGCGTCCTTCGACGAGGCATTGGAGCGGGTGCGCCAATGCGGAAAAGGGGCTCTGTTGGCGAAGGTTGACATTGAGTCAGCCTTTCGTCTCTTGCCGGTCCACCCGTCCGCCTTCCCCTTGCTGGGATTTCGTTTCGACGATCATTATTATTATGACAAATGCATGCCCATGGGTTGCGCGATTTCGTGCGCTTACTTCGAAGCCTTCAGCTCTTTCTTGCACTGGGTGCTGGTTCGGAGGTCTGGGCGGCGGACTATAGTGCATTATCTTGACGACTTCTTGTTCGTCGGGCCGGCCCAGTCCGCCGTGTGCGGATCCTTGCTGGGGCTTTTCCTGGGCCTGGCGGCGGATTTTGGCATCCCTTTGGCAGAGGGTAAGACGGTTGGGCCGGTGACTCGTATTTCCTTTTTAGGGATAGAGATAGACTCGATCGAGTTTGTGGTCCGTTTGCCTATGGATAAAGTAGAGCGGCTGCGGCTCTTGGTGGCGGAGGTGGGCTCCGCTGCGAAGGTGACGTTAACGGAGCTTCAAAGATTGGTTGGCCACTTGAATTTCGCGTGTCGGGTCATCACTATGGGGAGGCCCTTTGCGCGGAGATTATCTTTGGCGATGGCTGGGGTCCGTTGTGGGCACCATCACATCCGCGTGAATGCGGGGATGCGAGCCGATCTGCGTGTGTGGGACGCGTTTCTGGCGGATTACAATGGCTGCTCGGTGTTACAGTCCGGGGAGCTGTCCAACCGGGATTTGGACTTGTTTTCGGATGCGGCTGGGGGTTCGGGTATGGGATTGTACTTCCAGGGCGCGTGGTGTGCGGTGCCGTGGCCAGCATCGTGGTCTGCATGTGGGTTGACGCGTAACGTGACGTTCCTGGAATTGTTTCCGATTGTGGTGGCCTTATGGGTTTGGCCGGAGAGGTTACGGGACAGGCGGGTAGTTTTCTGGTGTGATAACGCTGCGGTGGTGCAAGTCATTAATCGCCATTCTCCCAAGTGTCTGCGGGTGGCGGTGTTGATGCGGGTGTTTGTGCTGGCTTGTCTTCGTCTTAATGTCACGGCTCGGGCGCGTCATGTGCCGGGTGTTCAGAATGGGATTGCTGATGCTTTGTCTCGTTTCCAGTGGGAGCGGTTTCGGGAGTTGGCACCTGGGGCGGACGAGACCGCGGCTGTGGTGCCGGAGCACCTTTGGCGGCTTGGGATGCCGGAATGATCTCTTTGCTGCGGTCTTCCCTGGCTCCAGGTACGTGGAAGGCTTATCTGCGGGGGTATGCACGGGTTCGTGATTTTCTGTGGGGGAAAGGCTGGAGGGGTGGCAGTGTTGGGGACCTTTTGGCAGGGTCTTTTATAGTGTGGGCAAAGGAGTGTGGTTGGTCCCGGGCGGCGGCACGAGCGGCTTTGGCTGGTTTCTCCTTCTTCAGCAGGGCGGCGGGCTGGGGCAGTCCGGGCACCTCGTATGTGGTGAGGCGGCTCTTGGCCGGTTGGGCACGAGTGCAGCCCCCAGCCCCGGATCGGCGCTGTCCCGTTTCGCATGACTTGCTGCTGCGTATTTGGGGTGTTCTACCCGAGGTCGTGATTACCTTGTTTGAGGCCGTCCTGTTCCGGGCGTTGTTCGTCACAGCGTTCTTTGGGGCCTTCCGAGTTAGTGAGCTGGTCCTTCAGGCGGGCGGACGGGGTGGGCGGGGGGGGGGTTGCGGGTGCATCAGGTGGACCTGCAGGAGCAGCTTGTACGGATATTTCTGGCTCGCTCGAAAACCGACCCGCAGGGGCGTGGCCGGTGGGTGCTGTTGCGGGCCATCCCTGGTCTGGGATCTTGTCCGGTGCAGAATTTGAGGACGTACCAGCGTCAGCGTCTTGATGGGGCTGGCTGTTTCTTTTGCCATGCGGACGGTTCGGCTGTCACCCAGTTTCAATTCACGGCTGTCTTCCGCCTGGCCTTGCGGCGGCTGGGCGTGGACGAGCGCTGTTATGCATCTCACTCCTTCCGGATAGGTGCGGCGACCAGCGCTGCAGCTGCGGGCCTTGGGGGTGAGGTGATTCAACGCATCGGGCGTTGGAGCTCTAGAGCCTACACGGGCTATGTGCGCCCGGAACAGTTGTGAGCTGCGGGGGTGTCGGGGGGTGGGTGCGGGGGGGGGGTATTAATGCTGTTTTTCTTTTCCAGGTGTTCTGCGGAGCGTGCCGACATTGAGTGCTGCACGGGGCCCGCCGGGCGTCTGGTGGCTGCTGGGACATTCCTTTGTCTACTGGGCGGAACGTAGAGCCTCCACTCGTCCGCTGGGTCCGCACCTGGGCTTGGTGTCCTGCAATTTCCGGCTGGTGTGGCTCGGCCAGCGGGGCATGCGTTGGTGGCAGCTACTTCCAGTAGTCCGGGAGCACGCGGAGCGGCGGCAGCGGCCGTTGGGACTGCTGATACATCTTGGAGGGAATGATCTTTCCAGTTGGACGTGCCGGCAACTCATTCGCGCAGTACAACGAGATCTGCGGTCGCTGCAGGAGCAGTGGCCTGACTTGGCGATTGTGTGGTCGGACATCATCCCGCGGCCGGCCTGCTTGTCGCAGCGGCGGTGGTCGAGAGGGCTGGCCAAGGTCAACAGGCAGATCGGCCGTTGGTTGCAGCAGGCTGGCGGGTGGCAGGTCCAGCACCCTTGGGCGGACCCCCTGTGCGCTGGACTCTACCGTACCGACGGGGCACATTTGTCCCCGGTCGGACAGGACTTATTGCTTAATGATTGGCAGGAAGCTCTGGAAATGATTGGTCGCAGCTTTATGGGGGGGGCGGTGCGAGGATAGTGTATACCTCGCACCGGTGGCGGGGTACAGAGCCAGCGCTCGCAGGAGCGGCGTGGGCTTGACCTGGTTACGAGCAGTGGGGGCGAAGTGCTCCTCGGGGTGGGGCGAGACAGCCCGGTTGGGGGTCTCGACCCGGTAGCGGGGGGTGGGAGCCGGCCTTTGCTACTAGGATGGCGAGGCAGGCGGCGGGGTTTGGGGGGGAGGAGGATGCTCCGCCTTGCTACTAAGATGGCGGGTGGGGGGGCATCCTCCGGAAAAGGGGTGCGGGGCTGGGTTATGTTCAATTGTTATTCAGGCCCTGGTTGGGTCGGTTTACAGGTTGTAAATAAAGCTGCGACCAAAATGTTTGTACCAAATACAGTTGTTTGTGAATTTGTTGGGGGAGGGGGGGGGCGAAGTACTTGGGGTGTTAATGCTGGGGAAGGAGGCGAGGAGGGCTTCCGGGTTACCAGAGTTAATGCTCGAGGCCGCGGGCCGGGTCCCGCGGCCGTCAGTAACCTGGGCCCGGGCCCGGCCTCGGCCTCCAGCATACTGATGGAAGGGGGGGGGGAGGGTGGAGAGCGAGACGGCTGTGCGCGGCTTTTGAAATCGCTCCGTCACACTGTCGGAGCGATTTCATTGGCCGGCTGTCGGTGGGGGGGTGGCGCTGTGTCCGCGAGGAGCCGCGTGGCCGTCTCCTTCTGGCCGCGGCTCCTCGGGAAGCGGTTGCGTTCCCGCCCGCCCGCCCCTTTGTTGGTGGTGGTTTCGGGGTTGTCGCAGCTGGTGGGGTTGGGGGTACAGAGCCTGCGCTCGCAGGAGCGGCGCGGGCTTGACCTGGTTACGAGCAGTGGGGGCGAAGTGCTCCTCGGGGTGGGGCGAGACAGCCCGGTTGGGGGTCTCGACCTGGTAGCGGGGGGGGTGGGAGCCGGCCTTTGCTACTAGGATGGCGAGGCAGGCGGCGGGGTTTGGGGGGGAGGAGGATGCTCCGCCTTGCTACTAAGATGGCGGGTGGGGGGGCATCCTCCGGAAAAGGGGTGCGGGGCTGGGTTATGTTCAATTGTTATTCAGGCCCTGGTTGGGTCGGTTTACAGGTTGTAAATAAAGCTGCGACCAAAATGTTTGTACCAAATACAGTTGTTTGTGAATTTGTTGGGGGAGGGGGGGGCGAAGTACTTGGGGAGGGTGTTAATGCTGGGGAAGGAGGCGAGGAGGGCTTCCGGGTTACCAGAGTTACTGAAAGCTGGCTTGCTGCACAGTGCCCTTATCTGACTTTTAGTTTAACTGAATGCGGGTTTGTTACACAATGCCCTGACTTTATAAAACACAGGTTTTTAAAATAGGCATGGATTTTATTAGCTTAAACACAAATAATTCCCATTTCCCCAAGAGTCTGAGAAGTTCCTAGCAGGTTAATACTTAGACATATATATTCCTTCCCAGCGAGAGCAACTCTTTTCAGTAGTACTTCGAGACTCTTCAGTAGTCAATCTTAACTATTTTCCTCATTTTATCAGCCTCCATTTTTAAAGTAAAATGTTAATACAGTAGATTTCCTTATTGACTTCACTCCAGTTATTAAGTCAAATTTGTTAGTTATGATCGTTATTACCAAGTGAGCCCTCTTACCTTTTGGGGTAATTAATCATCCATTATTGGTGTGTTTCCAAATTTATTAGCTTTTCTAATTTCTGTTAACATTTCACCATCTGTCTGTTCATTCTGGCCAGGTGGATAATAGTCTAATCCCACCACTATTCTCTTCACCTTCATACATGGAAGTTCTATCCATAACGATTCCACAAGGCATTTTGAGGCCATTTTATTTCATCAGTTCAGAGTCAAGGGAATCTGAAATTTTAAGGGAATATCTCACTTTAATTTTGCTTTCTAGCCTGATAGCTTCACTGTTACCGAATTCTGGGCTTTTTCAACTCTGGCATAATCCAATTGAAACTGAACATCGTGATCTTGAATTCACAGCTATCGGGGTTATTTTCTTCTCATTTTATATCTTCCCTCCTCATCATTAACTTGGTCATAGCACTAACCAAATAAAATTATGCAAATAAGGCCACACAGTGAGTCTCCCCTCATGGCTCTACATCACTCTCAGGCCTCCGCTACTTTTATCAGGACTCTAAGATGCCTATTATATCTACATCTTCCTTCAGCACTAGATATTCTAATTCTTACCTCCTACGTTTTAGGATGTATTTTGTTTGCATTTAAAACCGGCTTTACAGTTGACAGGGATGCTTTGCAATCTTCCAATACCATCTGCTCTTTACTTAAAGGCACCTGGACTAAGTTTCCCATTTTGCAACTTCTCTATTGGGATGCCCTAACGCCCCTGTTTTGATAGTATCCTTCCAAAATACCTTACACTAAACCATGACCACCTGAGCAACTGTCAGCTTTCCTCAGATTCTAGTTTAAAAGCTGCTTTATATCTTTTATAAATGTTAGCACCTGAAGACGGGTTCCACCCTGGTTAAGGTAAAGCCCATCTTTTGGAATAGGCTTCCAATTTCCCAGAATATTATCCAGTACCTACAAAAATCTAAACCTCTCCTCCCTGCACCATTGTCTCATCCACCCAGGCTACAGAGCTCTGCCTATCACTTAGGTCCCGCACGTGGAATAAGACGCATTTCTGGCAATGCTACCCTGGAGATTCTGGATTTCAGCTTGCTAGATAAAAGCCTCAATTTAGCTTCCAGAAACTCCCTCCACCACTTTCACATGTCATTGGTACTCATGTACCAAGACATCCAACTCTACCTCAGCACTCTCTAAAATCTTAAAGAGGTGGCATGTGACATCCCTCAGCTTTACATGAGGCAGCCAAGTTTCCAAACAATTCTCACATCCACCGGCCATGCAGCTATCTACAAGCCTAATAAATGACTTCAAAAGCCATCCAGACCCTTCTCTATTGGGCATGTGCCTCTGGAAACACATTCACAATCTGAAAGCATACTGCATTACCTGGAGGGCAGATCCTGGCTACAGGATCACTTCCTGCCACACCAAACTGATGCTCTTTCCAGTGACCTTTCTCCTCTAAGGCAGCACAGAGGCTGCCAGACTGAAGGTAGGACTTGACTACTGTTTTAGTTATTAATTAATTATTTATTAGGATTTATTAACTACCTTTATGAAGTGACTTCCCCAAGGCGGTGTATATCAGGTCTCCCCTAACAGACAACTTTTTAACCATTGATGTAATTTACTGAGCACCTACAGTAGGCATAAGTTGAGCCAGTGGTTGTGAGCCCTTGATTTTACTGAGGCCTTTTTTCCTCCTTATTATATATTTTATTTAATATATATTGGTTAGTGCATATTTTTGGAGAAGACTTGCAATTCTGGGTTGTTTTTTGCTTTTGATGATTGATTACTCAGAATCTTTAGGGGTATTTTGAATTATTTAGATTATAGCAAAGATTCTTACACATTGATCAGAGCCCATTCTTTTCTATTAAAAGCTTCAGTGAGGGCCCCAACTGAGTTAGCTGGTACTTTTCAAAGTAATGTCACTCCTGTTGAGTTCTGCCTTCGATTCTGTCCAATTACTGCAAGGCCAAGTAAGAAGCATTTATTATTTAATGATTTAATCTTCACTGGATGTGTCTGCATCACTTGGAGCTGGCTGACTAATGCTGACATAGCAATTATAATTATCAATCAGATATGTCCTTCTGGCTTTAAATAATGTCA
This sequence comes from Ichthyophis bannanicus, assembly GCA_033557465.1. NCBI lineage: Eukaryota > Metazoa > Chordata > Amphibia > Gymnophiona > Ichthyophiidae > Ichthyophis > Ichthyophis bannanicus. Next base: position 222,159,103 of record CM066031.1, on the reverse strand, counting down.
GTCAAAGCAGGGCACAACAGATAGAGATGTTCTATTGCTTTTCAGAGATTCCCTATCTGACACATCATATTCAGTTGCCCATAATTCCTGGTTGGTAGACAATATTATTGACCTCCAGAAACTGGGCCTTTGTCTTGTCTATAGACCATCAAAATTAGTGAGTGACACTTTGCTAGGTACTTCTGACTTGCTGATCTCTTTAAATTGTGACTGTCACTGCCTTCATGTTCTTACAAACATTGGTCTGCAATCAGGCCTCTTCTCAGGGAAACCAGTTTTTGCTCTGTGTACCATAGGCTTTTCCTAAATTATTTACTTGGACACTCATACAGAAAGACATATTCTAGATCCTGTTTTTCTACCTGACGCTGCCCTTCAATAATTCTTTAAACATCACATCCCCTGGTCTGATCATTGCTTGATTTTGTTTTACAGATTAAAGATGCAGCCTACCATCTAGTTGGTGCTCTAAGGCCTAAAGGTATCATGAGGTTTGTGGGTATATTGTGTGCTTTCAAATCAGTGCTGACTTTTGGAGACCTGATACCTGAGCTTTTTTGGCATGATTCGACCAGAAGTAGAATGCCTGGCCTTTCTTCCATGCAATAAATCTATAGCACTTTGTATTCCAAGATGGTCTCCCATCAGAAATACCAGCTAAATGACCCTGTTTAGCTTTATGTATTCATATATTAGGCTCATTCAGGGTGGCAATCAATCTCATTTTATTTGATTCCTGCTGTGCTCGCTAGTTAAAGATGAGTGCTGATGGGTGGTGTCCAAGTGGCAGTCATTAATAAATATGACTCTTGACAGTTCAATCCCCTTGAAAACAAAGCACTGGTTAGAGAATATCTTCCCCTGATATACCTATGAGGCAACTGATTTTTGGATATTCAAAGAACAAATGTCAGAAATTCCTTTTTTCCTGAATATAAAAACAGCTTGTTTTTCCTGCCTGCAAGCTTATCAGTAATTAAGTTAAAAAAAAGCCTATTTTTCTGGGCATATTGAGAGTATTAATTTGTCCTTATGCATCCTTTATTGACATGAAGGAAGTTTCATCTACACTTGGCCCTGAGATGTTTTCATCAGATATCACTAGTTACGTCTTGGCAAATTATTGTAAATCAAAGATCAATATCTTCGTATTCAGAGATGAACCTACAAATTCAACCTATGTCTCTTTTTGTCTTTCAGAAAGCACCATCATAGTAGTGTAACTTTTTGTCAGTACTTCTATCTCGCCTGCTGACTTATATCATTTAGGAAGTTCCCTTTGTACTCTTGATATGTGCCCCCTTGGCTAATTAAAGTCACCAAAGGTATGCTTGTGGTTGTACTTGCACAGAGAGTCAACTCCTCCCTAAATGGGGGATTGCCCCATCTCTAAAGAAAACTGTAGTTCACCCAGTGCTTAAAGAGTCCTCACTGGATCTCTTGAGTTATTGCCCCATTTCTAATCTCAGAGTAACTCATCGAAAAAGTTGTTCCTACTCAGCTTCAGGATTTTTTAGAAAAATTCTCCATTTTGGATCCATTCCAGTGTGGTTTTCACAAGGGTCAGAGCACCCAACCCTGCTCGACTACAGAGGATAAAATGTGTTTGAGATTTAATAAGGTCAGGGACGATATTCTGTTCCATGGCCTGAAAGATCTTGGGATTCTATTGTTCTTAAGCCTTCACTAGTAGTTCTTCACACTGAAGATCTCTTACTACTGATGTTATTTGCATTGTGAAACTTGGGGGCATGTTTACTAAGCTGCGGCAGCTGTCAATGCCTCAGGCAGCACATGTAATCATGCTGCGTTGACAGATACTACAGGGGAAATTCAGAACGTGCAATGATTTTCTGTGCTATCTGCATATCCTGCGGTACATGTGGGAAAAGGTGGAGAGAGAGGACATGTTGGCTGGTAACTGCCACTGCATGTGATATTGTTGTGCATTGTTTGTCATTAAGTCCAATAGTGCAGCTGCAGCTAAGACCACCTTAAGAATGGTGGTAAGTGCAACCTGACAAGCATGGCTGCTGGTGAGTGGTAGTGCTTTCCCTCCAGCCCCACCCCCACAGACCGTGGTTCTTAAAAGCCCCCACATAGATTCCCTTTGCCGATCCTCCCCTTGCCACCATCAGCATCCACCTCCTGAACATCACCAAGATCAAGAGGCCCTTAGTCCCCCTCCCTGATCAGCCTCCCCCCTGTAGACATCCATCCATAAGGCTGTCCCCCCAGTTCCCAATGCCTTGTTTGGTCCTTACCAGGGGCACCCTGGTGATCTAGTGTAGATTAGGGCAGCAGCAGTCTCTGGTGGCTGTTGAAATGGTACTGGTCTCCTGGTGCTGACCCCTAGTGGTAAGGTGGTAAGATGCAATGGTTTACTCCTAGGGGTCAGCACCACAAGACCAGTACCATTTGGAAAGCTGCAGGAGATAGGGCAGGAGCTCAGGGGACCTCTTCTGCCGCAATCTATACTAGACTTTCAGGTCATCTCCAGTAAGAACCAAGGAGATGTTGGGGGATGGGAGGCAGTCTTATGGATGGGATGTCTAATGGGAGATGATTGGGGAGGGCAGACTAAGGGACTCTTGATCTTGGTGCTGTCCAGATGGGTGCTGACAGTGGCAAGGGGGTGGGTCTATGGGGGGGGGGGAGCTTTTAAGAACCACTGCATCCCTCTAAGATGCGACCTGTGGGAGGGGGAGGGGGAGGCCTAATCAGGTGCAGATAGGGAGGACACAGCAGCTACAGATGCTTGTCCTTTCCCTGCTGCGTCACTCTGTGCCCACATTCCCTGCATTGACAGGTAGTGTGGGTGCTCCCATGTTGCCTTCCATTGCAGGGGGCACAGGCCCATGCAGTAATTGTCAGCCCTGTGCGGTCAATGCATGGCAGATGCTGGGCATGCCCCCTACATTTACCACACAGGATTTGCACCTACAACTCTGCATTTGAACATATGCCGTGCTATAGGTGCAAAACAATTACCACAGCTTCGTAACATGCCCCTAGAGATGGTTGCAGATAGTATATCGTGAAAGTGAGTTTTGTTTGGATTTATATTAAAGTTATGTTCTTTTTTTGTGATCCACTGAGTTCAACTTGCTTTTATTAGTGAAATATATAGTAAATCTTAAAAATAAATGTTTGTGAAACGTTTGAGTGGAAAAAAGGGTTATATGAAAGTACTTATAATTGTAAATCTGCAATATGAAAAATCAATGCACTCTTTCCAATGGTTGTCTATGTGTTAAAATATGGTGGTCTTTAACTAGTTCCCAGTGGATTCACTATAACCATCAACACAATAAGATTCATTTGCCTCTTTTCTGGAAGTCTTAGTAGAGTGCTCAACAACTTACTGATTATAGGAACTCAGTTGTCTTTTCAGACCTAAAATTACCCTTTCAGAACAAGGATGAGACATGCTGACAATGTGATACGAGCAACCTTGCACCATCGTTGCCTATGCTGTAGATATTTGACGGCTTTCTGATTATAGTGCAGTCAACCTGGGCATCTTCCATAAGCATGCATTTTCTTTTTAGTTAAAAAGATGAAATAAAAAATTAACTCAAAATAATGAAGTTTTAATTGCTGCATTGGTCTAGTGTAAACTTAAGTTTTCATAGGTTGTGATACCTTGTAAAGGACCAATGGAAGGAATGTTTGATGTTGACATTCATGATAGGTCCTTAGCACTTCTGGAGTAGTGACCTTTATAAGCTAAGGGACATTATAATCTATTAAGATAAAATTTAGTCAGACATAGTGGCCCGTTTACTAACAGGTGCTAGAGTGTTGCAGCTAACTTGCCAAAAGTGCTGAAACTATGGCATGTTAGGTGCAACACTACCACGTTAACTGTCAGGGGTGTGGAAAGCATTTTCCCCAGCAGCTAATGTGAAGCACTTTCCCTTAATGTGGGTGCAGGGGCACTTAACTCTACCTATTGAGGTGTCATTAGGTGAACCCATACTAATGCAGTTAGTGTGCGGTATGAGCCCAGCGTTAACTGCACTGAGCTCACCGTGCGTACTCTCTGCCCCTAACCCATCCACTCACAACCCTAATGCAGGATGCACAGTTAGTGCGGGAATCATCTCGCACTGTCATGGCTCAATGCTAGCTGGCAACGCATTGTCCCAGCCCACCTTCAGCGCATACCAGAAGACACGCTGACAGCTTACGCCCATTAGTTAAAGCCCCCAGTAGATAGTATTCATTGCAGCTCTTATAGTATTGATAAAATAGAGGAGTCAATATAATTGTCATGGAATTTCTTCTATTTGCAGTCTATGAGTAAGGCCATTGTCAGTTTTGTTTCCAAAAATCCAGGTTTGTATGAGTTTAAAATGTAATCCATGGTTATGAGTAACTGTACAATAGCAATAATAGAAATTGCCATCGATACCACAGGGTAAAATTAATGCATACTTTAATTCTCATAATAGAGTTAACACATCTATCAACTTATGTGGCGATAAAAACAGTTAGGGACATCAAAACAGCAAAAATGTGCTGGCAGTAAAAAACAGGGCAAGTTACCGAGGTCACAGGCACAACAGCAGAGCAACAAGAAAACTGTCCCCACAAGGTATTTCTGCAAATATATACTCTTGCTAATATATACATTTATTCATAAAATAAATAGTCATAAAAAATTATCAGACTTAAGAAATGCAAAAAGGTGAAACCCTACTTTGTACATAGCTTTGGAATTCAAGATTTTACAATACGTGCATTTTGTGAGGAGGAACAGGACAGGGAGTATTGAGCAGAGAAAACATGGTCACTATTCAGCTATAGTGGAAATGCCAGCCTGCAGTGGCACTGAGTATACCTATAATGCAGTAACTATACAGACAGGGGCAATGTTCCGCCACTGACGCGTAACTATGCAGATAGCAGTTATGTCTGTCCACTATCCGTATAGCTACATGGTTAACTTTAAATCTGCTTTTCTGCCCGAAGTCGACCACATAGATATACGGATATCAAATCTATATAATAAGGTGTAACTGCCCACACTCCATCCTAACTTTGCCCGGGCACTAAAGGATAATGCCAAAGCGATTAGAGCAATTTTCATCAGCATATGAAAATTAGTAGCCAGAGGACTTATAAGTTCACCAGCTGTCGGTAAATGTATAAGCCTTTTCGAAGATCTCCCCATAGAGAATAAGAAGGCAATACAATTTAACTTTAAAAGAAAATTCTACTAACCAAGAACTAGGCATTTGCTTGAGAAGTTCATGAAGAGTAGAATTACCTAACCTTAACAAACTAAACAATTCAGTTTTAAATTATATTTAAATTAAGCAGCTTCTCTGGGGGAAACCATGCTGGTTAGGGTTAAAACATTACCATCACACTCTAGACCATGATAGATCTATGCAACACATCTAGCTGATTGTAACATCATTGACAAGATAGACCAATTAAACCCTAACTATGGTATATGTTTTGATGTTATATACAAGAAGGTGGCCTTCAATGTGAGCCAAAGAACTTTAAGAGTTGCCTAAAGAATTTGGAAGGTGACAATTTAAAGTGACATTCTCAGTGTTATGAGTGGATGTGTGTCTGTTTTGAAGATATCCCAAAAGGCATGAGCAGTAGAGTTTTCTTTTAAATTTGTTGCTTAATAGTAAGGCTAGCTCTGAAGCCGGGAAGGAAATAAAGCAGAAATGGGAATCTTTTGGATATAAGAAACTGAAGCATATAATTAACCAGCAAAGAATCCTTATGATGGCAGCTGTCCTGATCCAAGGCACATTTTAGTAAGAATATGTGGACTTCTTGCAAATGTTTTTATTTCAAAACTTGTAGTTCATGATCATAAATTGTTGACGTTCACGCCAGCAGTGGCCTATGCACCAACACCTTTAAGACATGTTTATATTGTGAACATATATTTCAGAAGATGAATTAGTATAAAACTTCACATCTTAAAAAAAACAATAACTAATGTCTAAGCCATTTCTTTCATAGAAAGAAAACAAATACGTCTTTACAGCTATAAGTTGGATAGCAGCATTAAAAGAATAGAATCCATTTACTGACAAGCATTGCTTCTATGTTTTGCCTTTTCCTCTCCTTTATGTTGTACAGATCAAGATGGTAGATGTAATCAGTACCATATTTGGTCACTCATAATACAGTTGTGAAATAGGTATTTTAAAGTAAAAATCCCTCTATGATGTTACGTAGGCCCAATATTGAGTTAGGAGGACTATACGCCCCTTTGGTGCATAGCCCTTCTCGCTGACCTCTAACCCGGATATTCAATGCCAGGGTCATATGTGGCCCCAGCACTGAATATCCACAATGCCGAAATGCCTTTCAGCCACAGTTGATAATTGGGCAGCATGCAATATCGCTGCTGCCAGGTTATCGATTGTCACCGTCTCTGCTCGCCTACACGCCCCGATGCTAAGCGGTTAGCATTGGGATGTGTAAGGGAGAAGAGAGGGGATATTCAGCAGCACTAACTGTGTCAGTAGCGCTGAATATCCCGGATAGCAGCATTTACATGGTTTACAGGGCTGTAAACCGTGTAAATGCCTTTGGGATATCGGGCCTGTGGGGACTCAAGTCCATCTAGTTACAGTGCGATATCATAGATTCACTGCACTCATGTATTCCCTATGCTGGTCACTGTGCTTTAACTAAGATCTGACATTGTACAGATCACTATAATTACCCTAATAACAAGAGGGTCCATTTTTTTAAAAGCACCTAGATGTTCGGCGCTGTGCTAAATGTCTAGATGCTTTCTGCGATTTTCATTAGCATTCATAATGTGTTCAGCAGAGAGGGTGGGTTTGAGGCATTCCAGGGGGTAGAGTAGCAAACATGCTTACTTTAAATGTCTAGGCACTAATTTTTGGCACCTAAACATCTAGACTAAGGAGGTCATTCTGAGCACAAATAGCGGGGATGCACGCCCTGCATGGATGTACATCCCCGCTATTCATCCCCCTTGCCGTCCCTGTGCAAGGCTCCCTGTACGAACAGTGGGGTTGTATGGGGAACTTTAGACAGGGGCGGGAGGGGGCAGGTGGGAGGCGGAGCAAGGGCAGTGCTTGGGTAGGCCATCACCCTGGACATACAGGGCCGATTCTGAGGTCAGCACTGTATGTCCTGGGTCGGCCTTCTAGACGGCCTTGGAGGTGGAATAAGTCCCCCTGGATGTCGGGGGACAGCAGAGGCCAGAGGCAGCAGGACGGTGAGGAGTGCAGTGGGTTCCCTGCAGCCTGATACTGGCCATAGTAGGCTGGATCATGGGTGAGGCTGAGGGGAAAGGGGGCTCTGTCCACCATCTGGCAATCGGGGCTCCTAAATAGAGCTGCGGTGCAATGACGATGGGATGCCATGGCATCGCGGCTCCATTCAAGAGCCTGACTAAATTAGTTAGGGATCTTTAGGGCATACAGCCCTTCAGAATCAGGGCCTGGCCTGCACATACAGGCTGGTAGACCCAATTCTAAGGGGCCATACAGGGGCTGGATGTCCAGAAGGAGTCTGGTTTAAGCACCGCAAAATCGGGTCTAACCTGAAGCATGTAGATAAACACATAGTCTAAGGGAGTCATTTTAGAAGCTCTGTTCATGATTTGGAGTTCTGAAAATGGGCATTCAGATGCACAAATCAGAGATGTTCCTGGAGCTATTTTAGAAAACACATTCATGTAGCATAGGGATGTGGTGGTGTCGTGGCCTGGGCGGTGCAACAGAGATGCACGCTGCAATGGGATTTCACAATGGCACAAACATATCTGGCCCTAGATGTTGACATGCCCATGCCTATACTTGTTCCTGACCATGAATAAGGTGCAAAATAGTGCTCGTTTCATGGCAGCAATGCTTGCAGGAGTAAGAGCGAAATGCACTCTCAGTGCCACAGTTAATTTTTCCAGGCCAAAGAAACCTGCATGTTAATTTATAGTCCAAACATATTACTGATCCACTGCTGCATGTCTCCTTATCTGAAGTGGCCAGCTGGGACATATATATGCCTCATAACATTGGCACCCCTCTTCTGAAATACGCTGACTGGCATATCCCAGTACCCATTTATACAGCTGTGCAAATTGGGGACGTCCACATTTCTGAAATGTCCTACAACCGTGCACGTACCCAGCCTTGCTGTCTGCACATCCTGATGCCAGAACTAGTTACTGGGATCTTCATCTTTTCGGGCAGCAATAGAGCAATTTCAGAAGGCAATTACATGTGCCACCCTTCACTGCTGCCTCTCCCCCGGATCTTTGGACGTGCTGCCCTGGACATCCCAGATTCCTCCTAGACAGCTCTTCTAAAATTCCAATTCACATCTATGAACCCCTGTTTTCAGTGCACACTTTTGTGTACAGCCAGTCACCTATGTTCAGTGGTGCCACGTAAATGCTCAGCACTGCAGAATATTGGCATCAATGGAAACATCTTGTTTAGATGTTTCAATGTCTGCCCTGGACGTCCTATTGAAAATAGGCTCCAGCCACTATTGATTTATTTACCCCATCTCACCATCCCCGATCATTTAATTATTTCACTGTAAAGGATTAAAATATATCAAGTCTATCTGTTCTGAAATAGCTCTGAACTGCACAGTAACTATTGCTGAATTAAGGAGTGGGAATATAGGTCTTCTGCTTCTGGCTTTGCCTCTGTGTTTAGGAGCACAAAATACATTTCTCCCTAAGTTCATTTGCAGCTGAGGCAAAGATTCTGGGGGCCTGGGCCTGACAAGCGAATATTGTATGCGATGCAGCAAGGGCAAACGAGCCCTCATCTTATGTGCAGGGCCAGATTTAAGTTTCAGTCAAAACGAGTGCCAAAAAAAAGCAAAAAGGCAATACATCAGTTTGATGGTACAACCTTGAAACTGTGTACCGTTTGCCTGCAGATTTAATTTCCTGCAATTATAGGAGTGAAAAAAAAAGCGTCATGGAAGAAAGCTAAAACCTGCAAAAAGCATCAGAGCATTTACTCTTGAAAGGAACAGGACTAAATGGAAGCACTGGTTAAAAAAACGCCACAGCAAAAGGGTTATTTTTCTCTTTTGTAAAAAGGTTTTCACTTGCATGATGATTTTTCATAAAGATAGTATCCTTCCCTTAAGATTTAGGAAATTAAGTCTCAGGTCAAAGGATGTTTAGTTCCAAAACTGCACCCCAATCAACTTATGGGCTTGCCTATGACTTTTCACCCCACTTTTTTCCAGAAGCCTGAATCTGTCCCATAGCATTTTGAGGGAGGTGTGGCTCAGTCGTTGGGACAGGTTACCTCAGGCTGGAGGGTTGGGGGTTCAATTCCCACATAGGGACAAGTAACCTCAGGCCAGAGGGACTGGGGTCTCCAGTCCCATGGCCACTCCTTGTGGCCTTGGGCAAGCCACTTAACCCTCCATTGCCTCAGGTACCCTTAGATTGTGAGCCCTTCAGGGACAATATAATAAATAGTGCCTGTTAGCATATATCTGTAAACCACTTTGACCTGGTGAAAAGCAGTATATAAGCACAGCTAAATAAAAATAAATAAATAAGTGAAAAGGGCCTGAGGAGGTCATTAATGTTGCTTCTGAATTCTACAGAATATAAACCCCACTCATTATAATTGCAAGAGTTAAGGCTATGCTGATTTGAATGTATCAGCAGCCAGTGTAATTCCAGAAAACAGGCTCTTCCACTTCTTCTGCATTACCAGGCAATAAATACATTAACTTTGCCCAAGTACTTGAAATCCTTCTTTCTTTAAAATTCCTGCAAGAGATCTATTCAGCCATTGTTTAGTTTACAAAGCTGAGAACAGAGCCTTTCTTCCAAGGTGTCTTTCCTCCCTGGAAGATGATCAATAAACCACAACAGACTGGAGGTAAGGTACTGAACCTTGTCTCATCCTTCCATATACCCTGGAATGGCTTACTATGCAAAAACTGAGACTGACATTCAAAAGGTTTGTTTAGAACTACAAAATTTATTGAGACGAATTTGGCTTTTTAAAATTCCTCTCCAAATACATACTTCGTTGACTGGAGAAGGTTTGTCTGAGGTGGTATTAGAGGTATGCCCCAGGCAAAGTTAGAGTTTAGCTGGATAGTACTGAGTAACAACCCCAGGGGCGGATCTACTGTGAAACTAATGAAGCTTAAGCTTTAGGGTCCCTAATCCTGGAAGGGCCCCAGAAGTGACTTTAGTCCACATTGCTTAAAAAGTTTGGGTCTACTGTATGAGAAGGGGTTTTTAAAAATAATAATATAGTATAATTAAATACAAATAATAAAAATTAAAATTAAAAGGTTATTAAACATTCTGAGATGTAGTGGTTAAGGGCCTGGTTTTTGAAGGCCTTTACATGGGTAACTGCCCTAGTTACCCATGTAAATGCCATATCCAGGATTTTCGAAGGGCACCTACATGGGTAATGCCGTTCAAAAATTCCAGATATGTCCCTACCGGGACCAGATGCTACGCAGTTAGCATCTGGATGTGTTAGGGGTGTTCCAGGGTGGAGGAAAGGGCTAACCGGGTAGCACCGATTTGCGTCTTAAAGATAAGCGATGTTTTTCCTCGCCTATCTTTCTGCTGCAGGGGCTAAGCGGGTAGTATTGAAAATCGCTGCTACCTGGCTAGCTCCTGCGGCTTCTGGGGTGTGCGGCGAGACCCAGATTTTCAATGCCGGGGCCACATATAACCACGGAATTGAAAATCCAAGTTAGGCAAAAGAAGGGCGGGCTGTGCGCCAACACGGCACATAGCACCGCCCAGTTGAAAATCAGGCCTTAAATTTTTAAAAGATTTGTGGTGATCTTTGTGGAACAACCCCACTGAAGAATATAACAGTGGTTACCCAGACCTCGTTTCTGGTTGTAAAGGAGCCCCCATAACAGTTCAAACTTCAGGGCCCCAAAAATGTAGGTCCGCCACTGATCAACCCTATCTAGTTAATGCTAAACTTAACTAGATAAGCCACGCAGCTTAAATGGCTCTCCTAAAGGTATCCAGATATGTTTAAGTGGATAATTTTAAATGATTATATTCAGGGGTGGGATTTATCCATTTAAATTCACTGAATATTCGGCACAGGTTTATCTAGATAGCATAGCCAGAGAACTTTAATGAGATATCCTCCACTGAATCAGACCAAAAGCTGTCAGGTTCTTTATGTGTGTATCTTTATATTGGTGGGGAGTGGTAAACCTATTTCATTTCGTTTCATGTTAATTTAATTGGGCATTTATATACCGTTTCAATTGAAGAAACAGGGATTCAGATGGCTTACAAATTTAGTATAGTGGCTAATACAATTAGGCCACCTTAGAATTCATAATTGAAAACCAAAGCACTGACACTTTATATTATGAGGGTTATTTTAGAAGCACTATTCATGCTTTGGCCATCTGAAAATGGGCATAGAGGCATCCAAGGGGGCATGGCGGAGCATGGCTGGGGTATTCTCAAGAACCTGCCTGAGCTCAGAAACGTCCTAAACATGCAGAGTCGCGTCTAAGGTTATACCTGCTCCAGACACGACGAGGCATTGGGAAAGTGCTTGTTTTGCCCATAAAACATCCAGACGGTTTAAAGAAGACACCACCCCTCTAATCTGCACACCCACAATGATAGCAGTAGTGGGATTTGAACCCTAGCTGCTCTGGCCCTAGGCTGTTCCTAGATGCCTATGGTCTGGAATACTATTCTGGGAATGTCTATGTAGATGCCCTGACACACATCTATATTGAGTACATCCACTTTTGTGAAATGGTGCCTGAAGTTAGACATGCCTGGTTTTTTTTCAGACATTCTGGCTTGGACATCCCAGATTATACTTGGATGTCATTTGTAAAATTCCACTTCACAACTTTCATCCATTGTATAAGCTTTTACTTCTTTCTGAAACCTCAATAATAATAGTTTCCTGACCTAATTCCTTTAGGAAGGTTATTCCAAAACTGAGAACTCATTTTAGATAGATGCTTGAACTTAGTTTGTTGAGGAATTTCCACTATTAGAGCTTCTTCAGCCCTCAAGTGATCTCCGCAATAGATGTACCCTCACACTCTGACAAAAATAAAGCAGGTCCCTTACCTCAAAGACATTTACAAACCGTTATCAGAAATCTACATTTTTTATAAAAGAATAAAGGCAGCTAGTGAAGCTCCCTTAGAACTGCAGGTGCTCTGAATCTGCTTGTTTTTAAGTATTAAAAGCAGTATTAAGAGTAAATTACAGTCTAGTCTTTTCCTCATTCCCAAATAATGCAGTACTCTAATCGTGCAATCATGATAGCCTGAATCACTGTCCTCAAGTCTTTTTCTACTAGGTAGGATCTCATTGGTCTAATCACTCTGTTTCCATAATGACTTCCAAATGACCATAGTCATTTGATCATTGGAAGGGAATCAGTCACAACTCCTAGACTGAAAACTGAAGTTAACAGTGACACCTCCCCATTACCCATCATCGGATTTAGCTTGGGAAACAGAGCAGTTTGCTCCCCTAGCCAAAGAAAATCCAGTCACATATGTAACTATCTGTTATAGACTTCGGCAATTTTCCTATCCAGTCACATATGTAACTATCTGTTATAGACTTCGGCAATTTGTAACTATCTGTTATAGACTTCGGCAATTTTCCTATCCAGTCACATATGTAACTATCTGTTATAGACTTCGGCAATTTTCCTATCCAGTCACATATATAACTATCTGTTATAGACTTCGGCAATTTGTAACTATCTGTTATAGACTTCGGCAATTTTCCTATCCAGTCACATATGTAACTATCTGTTATAGACTTCGGCAATTTGTAACTATCTGTTATAGACTTCGGCAATTTTCCTATCCAGTCACATATGTAACTATCTGTTATAGACTTCGGCAATTTGTAACTATCTGTTATAGACTTCGGCAATTTTCCTATCCAGTCACATATGTAACTATCTGTTATAGACTTCGGCAATTTTCCTATCCAGTCACATATGTAACTATCTGTTATAGACTTCGGCAATTTGTAACTATCTGTTATAGACTTCGGCAATTTTCCTATCCAGTCACATATGTAACTATCTGTTATAGACTTCGGCAATTTGTAACTATCTGTTATAGACTTCGGCAATTTTCCTATCCAGTCACATATGTAACTATCTGTTATAGACTTCGGCAATTTTCCTATCCAGTCACATATATAACTATCTGTTACATATATAACTATCTGTTACATATGTGACTGGATAGGAAAATTGCCGAAGTCTATAAGCTTAGTGGAATTTTTTTCACAGTCATATGATCTTTCCTGCACAGTACTTTGTTTCTTAGTATTTTTCCTTTTCATTGTAAGTTGCTTTTGATGGCAGGCATGTGAAAGGATGAGGATGTGTAGGAGAAGAAAGCATAGCTAGAAAGTAGAAAACAAATATTAGAGGAGTTAGGGCAAACATTCCATCAGCCGTAAAAAAGCCTTGTTTTTTCTTTTTGGGCTTGCAGACATTTTGCAAGCCATGAAATAAAGGCATTTGTTGCAGATGCAGCAGTTTTCCTTATTATTATAAACTGTCGAGTATGATCTAAGCAATAAGCTCCTCAGAAATGGATTCTCTATGAAAAATACAAGCAGTGTGAAACAAATGCAATACCATCTCCAGTAAACAGATAATGTAGTCCAAAGGCATTCTGGTTACAGACACAGTTTTCTGTAGAATGTGATAGACATTTCTTTCTGCTCTATCTGAGATCCTGAAAAGAGGTGAGATTAAGTGCAGTTTCAACCATTAGGAAAGGTAGACTGGGTTTCATTCTTTGCTCTGCAATTTATGGACCAAGGAAGTCCTAGAAGGTGATGCATCCTTGCTGGATTTATCAGTGTTCAACTGTGCACTTCGCTTTCAGCTCTGCTTTGATCTGCTGAGTCTAAAAGGCAACTGGTGAAATGTCTCCTGTGGAGATGACCACAGCAAATGGGGTCAGTCACACTGGGCCAATAACACCACATAGGTATAAATGCACTTTTAACTTTTCACCAGTTTAACATACTCCAAAAAAATAGCAAAAATGGAACATCTGTGGATACCCATCTTCCTCTGTTGATGCATGTGCTACTGCCATCTTGGATTGCAAATCTGAAAGCTACTACCTCAAAGGTTAGGTTTAAGAGCTTGTCCATTCTACAGCACTAAGATGTGTTTACAGGAGTTGCTTTCCTGGAAGACCAAGGAAGAGGATTTATACAAATTCATGTTACTGTTACTACCATGATCTGCTGTTTAATTATACATAGGTCTGGTGTTCAAAGTTCTTCCTCTCAAGGTAATCTCATTTCACTCCTGTCTGCTTGAGTTGCTCTTTACTGCTGGACTTTGCTTTTGCTCTCTTTTTATTTCTGGAATGTAGTCAGGATAGATTTTGGTCTGTGATGCGAGTCTTTAAAAGTCAATGAACTAGCTCTCCAGACAAGTATGGAAAGGAGTGCAGGCCCACTACATGCTGATCCTACAGTCTCCTACAGAATGCCTCATGAAGGTTTCATCTTTTCCAGAAAGTTCAAGTTTTGTAGGGTTAGCCTTCCCAGGACATTGAAGAAGTTGTTAGATCTACACTCTTCAAACAGATTTTAGCCTCTTTTAATACACCAAAAAAGTCTTTTGCCATATAAGCATCACAGAACAAGTAGGCTATAACCCATTTTTTTTAAAATTAAGCCTACAGAAAGATTTGCTTATTTGCATGTGTGAACATCGTATACCCTTATGCATTCCTGACAACTAACATAACAGCACCAATGAAAGATACAGTGGCATTTTTCTTTCCTTTTCTCAGTCCTTGTGTTGTGTCCACGGCCGCAGCATAAAAGGTCACATCCATCTATTCCATGAGAGGATACATTGCATATCCTGTCGCGAGTGCCAAAAGACCCTGTCTCTGGATTAGGTTCACAAAAGTTAGGCGAACTCTCATAGTAAACGAGATCTCTCTCAGTGGGAGGCTTGAAGAAAGTGTATTTGGGTCTAAGGGTTTCAACCCAACCACGGGATTCTCTGTGCTTTTCTACCACCATCTCAGAAGCACTATCATATTTATCCTTGAGGTAGTCACCGATGACCCTAAAATCTGGCTGGGACCACCAACAGGTCTTCACTTCACAGCTTCCAGATAACCCATGACATTTGCACTTCAGATGCATATGATCTATAATAGACTACAAGAAAATAAGAAAGAACATTAATTAGTCTTCTGGGAGTCTGGTTTTGGTAATAGTGCATATGATTTGATTTGATTTATTAATATTAGTTAAATCACCCTTATAAAAACCATCAGGGTGGTTTACAGTCCATAAACAATATATACTCAACATACATAACACAATAAATAGTGCATCATAGGCCATAAACGTCAAAAATGGATACCTGAAATATTTTAGACATTATATTCTTACTTTATAAGGACCTTCAAAATTAGCGATTGCCTATTAGCCCATAAATAACATCATACGTAACATCAAATGGACATAGATATTAATTTGATTCCCATATTTTCATCATTGGTCCCATTTTTTATGAAAAATATGTTTTAAATAAAAAAAAAATAATCACAATCAAAAACCTATCTGCAGATAAAGATTTCTTTTAGTGAAAATTCAACCAACATGAATTCATATTTCAAAAGGTATCTAGATTGCAGCAAGTATCCATGCTGTTAAAAGAAATCACATAAACGTCAGTTTTTGAAAGAAACACATGATTTAGTCAGTAGAATCCAAACTAATGACAGTCATTCAATTTCATTCTTCTGCCACCCCCACCCCCCCTCCAGGGAGACAGTCTTTAGTGTATAGTTCCACCATTGTTCACGATAATTGAGTAACTTCTGTCTATCTCCTCCTATCCAGGTTAAATCAATTTGTTCAATTACTCTCCACCGAATCTCCTTATTGGAATGATTCAGAGCTATAAAATGTTGAACCAATGGAGCTATGAGCACTGAATTTCTAATTCTACTGGCATGTTCATTTAGCTGTAATTTAATTGCTCATTTAGTGTGACCTATATAAATTAGCCCACAAGGACACATAATAGCAAAGATCACAAAAGTAGACAAGCAATTAGTATGCTTCCTTGCTCTACAGACAAACTGCCTTCGGGGTATTGGCCAAGATGAGCCTTCAGTTGTCCGATCGCACCACAAACAGTGTCTACATGCTTTATAGTCACCAATCATGACAGTGCAATCTCTCTTATGTGAGATTAGCTCACTACGAGCATATGCCACAATTGGAGTCTCTTTAAACACATCATATATTCACAAAATATTCCAATGTGTCTTAATTAACTTTGATAGCTTAAGTGCACCCTTTGAATAAGACATCACACAAGTTAAATGATCTTCTTGATGTTTAGGTTTATATTACAATAACAAATCACGATTAGGAAACTTCATCCATTTGTATGCCCTATTGATAGTATCAATAGGATATCCTCTATGTAGCAAATGAGTTCTCGGTTCTGTTGCTTTCTCTTTAAATTCTGCCATAGTAGAGCAGATCCTCTGAATGTGTAGAAACTGTTCCATAGGTAAATTTCTCTTAAGGGGAATAAAATGACAGCTATTAAATTGTGATAGGGAGTTCCTCTCTTCTTGTTTCTTTTATTGGGTAGTTTGAAGTTGACCATCTTTAATATGTACCAAAACATCCAAAAATTCAATCGGAGACTGATGGTAGTTCATAATGAATTACAAATGTTCATTCAATGAATTTAACCATTCTCTAAACTAATCAGTTCATCTTCTTCACCAATCCATATCAGAAATACATCATCCAAAAACTTTCACCAAATTAATATCTGCTGAAATCTCTCCAATATAAAAATCATACATTCTCACAGATCTGCTACATAAAGATCTCTACTGAAGGGACCAAAGAGGAACCCATTGCAATACCATGCTTCTGCAAAAATAATTCTTCATAGAAAAAATAATTAGAAGTGAACATCAAATTGTTTAATTTATCCAAAAATGATAAAGGAATCCGATGGTCCACCATGTTGTGGACAACAATGTATCAACAGCAATGCTTCAGTTTGTGGAATCTGAGTATATAAAGAAATTAAATCCATTGTCACTAATAATACAAGATCTTCTTTAATTTGAAGAGATTGTAAATCACTTAAAAACTGAGAAATATCTTACGTGAAAGATTGCACTTGAAATGCTAATGGCTTTAAAAAGATATCTAAAAATTTCACAAGTGGCTCTAATATTGTACCTTTAAGAGACACAATAGGTCTCCCTGGAGGACTCTGAAGGTTCTTATGAATTTTAGGTAAAATATAAATATATGGAGTTTTTAGGATAAGGAGCCATCAAAATTTTCACTTCATTTTTAGTAATCCATCGGGCTTCGAAAGCTTCCAAAATTAAATGAGATATGGAGACTTTAAGATCTTGCAAATGAACCCTGTCCAATTTTTCATAGAATTTATAATCCATAAATTATCAGATTAATGAAGTAGACCGCAGGGTCATGGTCCTGGGGCCGCTGGTAATCCGGGGCCGGCACCGGTAGGCCCAAGGAGAGAGGATTGCAACTGCGGGAGGGATTTGGGTGACCTGAGCCTTGTGGCCCTGCTAACCCAGTTCCCTCCTGCAATGAGTGAAGATGGGCAGTGGACAGTGGCATTTGTTAGGTGGCAGACTCGAAGCGTTGGTTTCCTACCTGGGGCCAGACTCCTTGCCAGTCAAGTACATCATTGCGGTGCCTTGAGCAGTGGTGACAGGACTGGTAAGCGGCAGCATGCGGCATTCCGGGGTTGCAGGGTCAGGCCATTTTCTAACACAGGAACTTCGTCAGGAAGCGGCAGAAAGGCCCGGTTAGGTAGCATATGTGTGAGATGCGACTGTGGGAGAGCAGGGCAAGCCAGTGCAGTGCAGGAGGCGGGGAATATCCCCTTTGGCCCGGCAGGGCATTCAGAGAGGGGCTATGCTGCACGGGATGTCTGAGGCGGCGCAAGTCTTTGTGGGGGGGGGGGGGCAAGGTCACATCGGGATGTCCTCCAGGGCTGCTAAAGGAGGGAGCAGGGCCAGGAATCAGATAGGAACCCCAGCTGGGAGAGGTAGGGGTGGCAAATGCAAGGGGAGGACACCAAGGATGCAAAGAGGAAGAGATGTTGAGGGGGGTTTCAAGTGAGAGGGTGGAGGTATTGAGTATAAAGGATGTGGAGAGAGGTGGGGGACATGGTAACAGTGAGGGTAGTGCTTTGGAGGGTGGTCAGATAGGGGTTGGGGGTGGTTGGCAAGTAGGTTCACTGGGGATGGGCCAGGAGGGGGGTGAGATGCAGCTCAGGTCCGGTGGTTAGGAGAGCCAGTGCAAAGGGGATGGTGGTATAGGGGCATGGGGCAGATCATGGAACCTGGGCTCAGGGCTGGGAGTGGGCCACGTTGGCCCTGGGGCAGCCCTACCCCTATATATGCCCCAAGATGGTTATCTGCCTCCCTCCTTGGGCAAGGACCATGGGTTCTTGGACTTCCCTGTGGCTGGGGTTGGTCGCCATCAGGTGAGAGTGGTGTCGGATCTGTTGCAGTGGGTTCTGCTGCCTCTTGGGCTGTGAGGGGGGGGGTTGGGGTCTTTGCCCTCAACTTGGAGTGGTGGGCGGGCATCAGTTGAGGGTAATGTGCCTGGTTCGGGGCCTGCTGGGTTTTGTTCTTTTTCTCTCCCACAGGTGGCAAGAGAACGTGGAAGTGAAGGCAAACAATGGGACCAGATACATAGGTTTGGACTTGGCAGTATGGAGAAAACTCACAGGTTCGTTGACTCTACTTCGGCATGGAGCATCCCGATTCAGAGCAGCCAGCCGTCCATGGAATCCCTGGACGTGACTTTGGCAAGGAACAACCCGGTACAAAGTGGCCACTCTCTTATGACACTCAGATAGTCAGCCCCACCGACAGGTGAGCATGCAAACGGGGACAGGTGCAGCTCCGAGAATGAGGTTGTTTCGGGGCCGGTGCAAGGGGAAGGGAGGAAGGCAAGGTCCAAGAATAAACACTCCCACCAATGTCGGCATGACTCTACATCATCGATTTCTTCCACGTTATCCAGTGGGTCATCAAAGGCATCCAAGGTAGTAGCCAGGCCAGACAAAGCGGGTGGAACACTCACATTGGTCACATATTCGGAATTATGGGAAGGGGTTCCACAAAAATTATGCCACAGGATCAAGAAGAGGCACTATATCTATATTTTTAGGCTCCTCAAGGGGCAGAAGCATCCAGGTGAGAGTAGGAAAAATTAGAAAGATGGCAAAAAATCTGGCAGAGAAAGGAAGGTATCCCAGAGCACTCTTAACTGGACAAGAGCCTTTCTGAGGCTTGCCAGCATTTGGGGGCACTATTTCCCAGAGCAGTATGGTGCATAATTGGCCTATGGGGATGCCATTTTGGAGGCATCTCAAGCTCATGAGGGATGGGCCTAGTTTAATTATGATGAGGATTTCCGGGGGGACTAAGGATGTTAATTTGTGGCTCACATAAATGCCTGCTAAGCAGGGGGTTGTGGACAGAGCGGGAGCTGGTCCCAAGAGTGGGGCCAGTGGAGTACTATCAGGGTCCCAGTCCTTTTGGAGCCCCATGTCTTCCAAATGTGGAACGGAGGGGGGGGGGGCAGGGATCTGTGCTGGCGCGTTAACAAATAGTCCTGTCCATTCCCAGACTGCAAGTTTCGACATGCCTGTTCCCTATGTGGGATTAGTCATGCTGCAACCAAATGCAGCAAGAAAGGCACGGGGGTGGCCCTGCCTGCTAGCAAGTGACGATGCAATGTTACAGCTGTCCCTGACACCGGTAAAGGTTGAGGCCTTGCGGCCATGACTTCTTTGGTATAATGAACAGAGTGTGTGTGGGGGGCGGGAGGTGTTATGAGGTTTTGAGCAGGGGTTTCTTATTCCGTATCAAGGCAGCCTAAGGGATATGACAGTGGGGAATGTGGGGTCAGCGAGGTGTCTGGAGGAGGTGGTGCATGGGAAAATTGAGGCTAAATGTGCACTAGGCCAAATCACAGGGCCTTTTCCTGCCCCTCCCTTTCAGCCATTTATGATTTCCTTGCTGGGGATAGTTCCTATAATGGAACCCGGGAAATTTGGGTTGATACACAACTTATCTTTCCCACCAGACGAGTCAGTAAATGACCATACACCGCCAGATATATGTACTGTCAGGTATGCCTCCTTTAATGCGGCGGTTTCCCTGGTGTGCCAATGCAGCGCACATGCACTTATGGCAAAGGTAGACATTGAATTGGCTTTCTGGCTTCTCCTGGTACATCCCTCCACTTTCCGCTGCTAGGGTTTCAATTCGGCAGCAGATACTATTTTGATAAGTGCATGCCCATGGGCTGTGCCATATTCTGTGCCTATTTTGAGGCTTTCAGCACTTTTTTGCATTGGGTCTTAATGTAGAAGACAGGCATTGACAATGTGGTATACTATTTGGACGATTTTCTATTCATGGGACCTAACCGGCGCTGCTAACAGTTTTTGAAGGGATGGCTCACGAGCTTGGCATGCTGTTAGCTGCTGGAAAGACTATGGAGTGGAGGAGTAGCCTAGTGGTTGGGGCAATGTACTTCAGGCCGGAAGGTCGGGGGTTCAAATCCCACTAGAGGACAGCAACCTTGGGCTGGAAGGACTGGGGTTTCTAGTCCCACAGGTGCTCCTTGTGGTCTTGGGCAAGCCACTTAACCCTCCATAGCCCATGTTCCCTGTAAAATAGTTTTCTCCAAGTTATAATACCCTGTTCAATGTAATTTCAATTTGTTCAATGTAAACCGCGCTGATGCAGAATGGCATGGTATATAAGAGAATGTAAATAAATAAAAATAAATAAATATGGAACCGGTGACATATCTCACCTTCTTGGACATAGAGTTCGATTCTGTAGCACTAGTGTCACGTCTGCCACTGGAGAAGGTAGACAAACTGTGAGGATTGGTTTCAGCAGTGGGGTCAGTATCCAAAGTCACACTGCGAGGCCTTCAGTCCTTAGTCAGTTATCTCAGTCTTGCATGTCAGGCCATTGCTATGGGTCACCCCTTCTTAAGGCGGCTGGTGCTGGCAATGGCAGAGGTCAGGGGTCAGGAAGTCGTGCCATCATGTTTGGGTGTCCATGGGATGAGGGAAGACCGATGAGACTGGGATGCCTTCTTAACGGAGTACAATGGATGCTTCCTGAAGTTTCAAATTCTGATTTACAGCTGTTCTCGGATGCTGTGGGCAGTTGTGGTTTCGGCCTATATTGCAAAGGAGCTTGGTTCATGGAGGCCTGGCCATCAGAGTGATGAGCATTGGGGTTGACTCATAACATCCCCTTTTTAGAGCTCTTTCCCATTGTAGTAGCCCTAGCAGTTTGGCCTGATCATTTGTGGAACAGAAGGATAGTTTTTTGGTGAGACAATGTGGCTGTTGTAGAGACTATTAATCGGCAGTCTCCCAAATGCCCATGGGTAGCAGCGTTGATGCGGGTATATGTGTTGGCCTGCTTACGCCTTAATATGATGGCATGTGCTCGTCATGTACCAGGCGTTCAAAATTCAATAGCTGATTCATTGTCCCGTTTTCAATGGTCACGGATCCACATGTTGGCTCCTGGAGTGGAGGCGACAGCTACGACAATACCCACACATCTTTGGAGGATTGGAACCCAGAGCTGATGGCATTGTTGCAATCCTCGGTGGCACCAGCGATGTGTATGGCCTACGTATGGGGATATCGGAAGGTTTGAAGTTGTCTCAAAGGTAAGGGTTGGACAGGCAGCCGAGTTTCAGACGGGCTGTTGGGCTTATTTATTATTTGGGCCAAGGCCACGGGATGGTCCAGGGTTTCGGTTCGGGCCGTGTTAGCTGGGTTTTCCTTTTTCAGTAAAATGACATGATGGGGACACCCTTGGACTACTTTTGTAGTCCGACAACTGCTAGTAGGCTGGGAAAGGTGGTTCCCGGGCAAGTGTGATTGGTGGTGCCCGGTCTCACATGATCTGACTGGCACATATTTGGGCAGCTCTGCTGGCAGTCACAGCCTCAACATATGAATCCCTTTTGTTCCAAGCAGTGTTCACAGTTGCTTTTTTTGGGCATTCTGGGTCAGCGAATTGGTCCCACGCTCCGGCAGACCGGGATCAGTAGGGGGTTTACATAGGCAGCATGTGCTAGTGGGGCAGGCCCAGTTACGTATTTGTCTCCCCCAATCTAAGTCTAATCAAAAGGAGCAGGGAGAGTGGGCAGTCCTCAATAAGGTCAAGATGTTACTCACCTATCCTGTCCTAAACATGCAGGCATATGTGGCACACTGACCTGCAGCTGATGGTTTGCTCTTTTTGTATGAGAATGCACATCCACTGACTCAGTTTCAGTTTACGGCAGTCCTGTGCATGGCGCTGTGGCACCTGGTGTATGATGATCGGCAGTTCGTGTCACACTCTTTTTGTATCGAGGCTGCCACAAGTGCTGCGGCAGCAGGGCTGAGGGCAACAGTAATTCAACAGATTGGGAGATTGTATTATGGTGCGTACACAGGGTATGTACGCCCGCAGGAAGCACAATGATAATGGGTTTGGGGTTGACTCATCCCGCCTATGTGGGGCAGGAAAGCAATTAATGGCTGTGATGTTTTTCAGGTAGCATCCGGTGACTTTGGATGGCAGCCAGTTTTCTTGTCATTACAAATAGTGATGAATGCGGGAAAGAATTGTGGATATTGGGACATTCCTTTGTGTATTGGGTCAGGTGTTGGGGCCCCTACATGACCATTGGGCACTCATTTGGGACTCATGCCAGTGGATGTGTGCCTGGAATGGCTTGGACAACGTGGAATGTGGTGGTGTCAGTTGCTGCCCTGTGTGCATCATCATGCTAGTCAGCAGCAATGGCCTGAGGGACTTATCATACACCAGAGTGGGAATGACCTAACCAGCTGGACTTATAAAGAGCTCATTCAAGCAGTGCAGCGGGGCATCATTCATAGCAAAAAACCGGTGAGAAAGTCAGCTGGACCATTAGATTATAGAAGGGTAAAAAGGGCACTAAGAGGGGACAAGGCCATAGCAGAGATACTGAATTAATTTTTTGCTTTGGTGTTTATTGAGGAAGATGTAGAGATGTTACCCATGACTGAAAAGGTATTTAAAGGTGATGCCGTAGAAGAATTGAAAGAAATATTGATACACAGGGAAGATGTTTTACAACTATTTGATAAACTGAAGAGTAGAAAATCACCTGGGCCGGATGGTATACATCCAAGGGTGTTGAAAGAACTGAAATATGAGATTGCAGACCATCTGTGAATTATCATTAAAATCATCTGTAATACCTGAAGACCGGAAGATGGACAATGTAATGCCAATTTTTAAAAAGGGTTCCAGGAGTGATCCGGGAAACTACAGGCCGATGAGCCTGACATCAGTACCGGGAAAAATGGTAGAAATCATTATAAAGAACAAAATTACTGAACATGTAGATAGTTGTGACTTAATGGGAGAGAGCCAACATGGCTTTTGTCATGCTAATCTGTTATGTTTTTTTGAAGGTGTGAATAAACAGGTAGACAAAGGTGTGTCTGTTGATATAGTTTATCTGGATTTTCAGAAAGCCTTTGACAAGGTCCCTCATGAGAGACTTTTGGCGAAATTAAAAAGTCATTGGATAGGGGGCAGTGTATTATTGTGGATCAGGAACTTAATAAAAGGTAGAAATCAGAGGGTAGGGCTAAATGGCCAATTTTCCCAATGGAGGAAGGTGAATAGTGGAGTACCCCAGGGATCTGTGCTGGATCCGCTGCTTTTTAACATATTCGTAAATGACCTGGAAATGGGAATAATGAGTGAGGTAATGAAATTTGCAGATGACACAAAATTATTCAAATTTGTTAAAACCCAAGAGGTTTGTGAAAAATTGGAAGACCTTTATAAATCGGAAGATTGGGAGTCCAAATGGCAGATGAAATGTAATGTGGACAAGTGCAAAGTTCTGCATCTAGGAAAGAACCACCCAAACTATGGTTACATGATGCAAGGTTCCACATTAGGAATCACCACCCAGGAAAAAGATTTAGGAGTCATCGTGGATAACATGTTGAAACCCTCCACCCAGTGTGCAGCAGCAGCCAAGAGAGCAAATAGAATGCTAGGTATCATAAGAAAAGGAACGGAGAATAAAACAAAGGATGTTATAATGCCTCTGTATCGTTCCATAGTACGACTGCACCTTAAATATTACATGCAATTCTGGTCGCCGTATCTTAAAAAGGATATAGCGTTATTAGAAAAGGTACAGAGAAGAGCCACCAAAATGGTAAAGGGATGGAAGGATACCCCTATGAAGAGACGCTAAAAAGGTTAGGGCTCTTCAACCTCGAAAAAAGACGGCTGAGGGGAGATATAATAGAGGTCTATAAATTAATAAATGGAGTGGAACAGGTAAATGTCAATCGATTGTTTACGCCATCAAAATATAGAAAGACTAGAGGACATGCAGTGAAGCTACAGGGTAGCCTATTTAAGACTAATAAGAAAAAATATTTTTTCACTCAACGTGTAATCAAACTTTGGAATTCGTTACCGGAGAATGTAGTAAAAGCTGTTAGTGTAGCCAAGTTTAAGAAAGGCTTGGACAAATTCCTGGAAGATCCTTAAACCATTATTAAAGGGGACCCGGTATATCCACTGCTTGCCCCAGTACAAAACATTGTGGAACGTTTGTCTTTTAGTGAAACTGCTAGGTACTTGTGATCTAGATTGGCCATTGTTGGAAACAGGATACTGGGCTTGATGGACCTTGGTCTGACCCAGTATGGTATATCTTATATTTGCATGTTCTTATCAAAATAATACGTTCCATCTTGCTGGGAATGATTACACAGGTACACTACCAAAAAACTGCCTCCAGTTTTGCAACTGATTCCTATAGATTTTGGGGTGCTGAATCCAGGAAAAATAGCCAAAATGTTCCATCACGTCACGTTTTCTTGCAAAATTAGATTTCTTACCCATATAAGGAATGTTCACATAATTTCTTTTTAGCCGACTGCAGTTTATTTTCTTGGCCCAAAATAGAGGTTGTAATGGTTAACTAACTAGAAACACTCCCTCATGATATTTTAGAGTGTTTTGTATTCATTTTATACATTAACAGGACAATTGGGAGGCGGGGGGCTAAATCCAGTACTCGCACTGGCGCATGTTCTTTCCTGTTCGCCTCGCCTCGTTCGCTCGCTCAAACACGGTGGTTGCGACATGAACGTTCCTGTCAAATTTCAGTTTCTTGCAAGTTCATTATTACCTTTTGTTTGCTCAGTCGTAATCCAGCTTTATTCCGAAGTGGTTCACTACAGTTGTAGTTTGCAGTGCTGTGTATTTGTGATGGCTCACAGAGCCAGAGGTTGCGTCAACTCTCCGGACAGTTTTTGTTTTATTTGTGGGGAATATACTGTGAAAAAGCGGCAGAGGAATATTTCTGCATTTATTAAAAAAGTATATTTCGCCTATTTCGGTTTGAAGTTAGGCGATCAAGACAAACCGTGGGCTCCTCACAAAGTGTGCAAGACATGGGAGGAAGATCTACGCTTATGGATGAAAGGTAAAAAACAAGCATTTCGTTTCGGAATACCTATGATGTGGCGTGAACAAAGAGACCACAGCAGTGACTGCTATTTTTGCTCTTGCATTGTGAAGGGATACAACTTAAAAAATAAGAACGTAATAATTTATTTATTTTATTTTATTTAGCATATATTTATATACCGCTACTTCCAGCGATCAGGAGCGGTTTGATTAGGTAAACAGGGAGAGTCAGATCAATTGACAAATTTCAAAATTTACAGCGTGATTTACAAAGGTTGTCTGATAGGTTACCCCAACCTTCCCTCAGCAATTAGGCCTATGCCTCATAGCAACGAAGTACCTGTGCCTGAACCACCAAAATCTTTGGATCATATTTGTGTGGACGGTTCTGATCATGATGAGACTCATCAGATGGCTTTTCCCGATGAGTCCAGTACTTCCGAGTTTGAAACTGAACCAGATCCGAAACCTGAACTTTTCTCTCAAGCTGAATTGAATGATTTAGTCCGGGATTTAGGACTCCCAAAAGATGCTGCCCAACTGCTAGGTTCTCGGCTTAAACAGAAAAATCTATTGTCACCAGGAACAACTTTTTATTGGTACCGCAACCGCGAGACACAATTTTTGAAGTATTTCAGCAAAGAGGAAGATTTGGTATTTTGCAACGATATATACGGAGTGATGGAAAAGTTTAAACTCAAGTATGATCCTGCTGAATGGCGGCTGTTCATTGATTCGTCAAAAGACAGCATAAAAGGTGTTCTTCTTCATAATGGCAACACATTCGCTTCAGTTCCTATTGCTCACTCTGTTATTCTCCAAGAAAAATATGAGAATTTGGCCCTGATTCTTCAGAAGATTCGTTATGATGAGCATAAGTGGATGATTTGTGGAGACTTTAAAATTCTATCCATGCTATTAGGGCAGCAATCCGGTTTCACTAAATATCCCTGCTTCCTTTGCTTGTGGGATAGCCGGGCCCGCGACCTACACTGGGGGAAAAAAGACTGGCCAATTCGGGAGTATTTGAGACCCGGTGAGAAAAATGTTCTTCATGAGAGCTTGGTACCTCGTGATAAAATTCTATTACCACCTCTCCACATTAAGTTGGGTCTCATTAAGCAATTCATCAAGTCCCTTCCAAAAGATGGTGAGTGCTTTCGGTACCTTTGCTCAAAGTTCCCCCGACTTTCTGAAGCAAAGCTAAAGGAAGGAGTGTTTGTTGGCCCTGATATAAGGAAACTCATTTCAGATGGAGCATTCGCTGAAACGATGTCTGAGAAGGAAAAAGAAGCCTGGGATTCCTTCAAGGATGTTGTTCTCAAATTCTTGGGGAACAGGCGGGATGAGAACTATAAGGATATTGTTGCCAGGATGCTCAATGCCTTCAAAGAACAAGGCTGTAACATGAGCCTGAAAGTCCATTTCTTTCACTCCCATGTGAACTACTTTCCCGAAAACTTGGGGGTGTACAGTGAAGAAGAAGGTGAAAGGTTTCACCAGGACATCAAGGACGCAGAGAGAAGGTACCAAGGAAGATGGAACACCACTATGATGGCTGATTTCTGCTGGTTGCTGCTGCGGGAAACCCCAGATGAAAAATACGCCAAGCAGCGCACCAAGAGAAGCATTCGGGGGAAGAAGAAACGGGCCCACCAGGAGATTGATTGACCCAAGAATGACTTTAAAATCTAAACTGTGTTGACAAATATCGTGTTTTTACTAAACTTTGAAATAAAAATTTGCTAGTTATTACCACAGTGTCGGATCTCATTTATTAGAATTTTATTTTCACACCATCGGGTGTTTGTCTTCATGTATTGCAATGGTGCGGTTTGCGTTTTCTATTCTTACATACATAGTGTCAGACGGCTGCCTGGGTGAGAATCTTCACAGTCTTGGCAAGTGCATATATCTATATGATTTGCAAGGTATTGTGGGCAATGTAGTTCATTCACACCAGACACAGCTGCTGACAATAATTTAGTTGTGCTCTTGGGTAAAGCCAATAAGATATTTATTTATGGGGTTATTTCTCCCAATACAGATATGCTTGGTAGCACATAAATCAGGTTACTTGCTTTCAGTGTTAACTTGGAAAAACAAAGTCAAAATCAAAATCAGGAAACAACCTTTAAACTTGTCAGGCAATTAGCTAATGTTTTTTTAGCATATATCTAAGAAAGGAAAAGCCACAAAGAAAGAAAAAAAACCTGTTCTTTTCAGGTTAACTTCTGATTACTTCCCACACAGATTCAGAAGTGATTCTCTCCTAGCTCACAAGCAATTAGGTAAGGCTTAATTGCTAGCAGTTATCCATCTGAAACCCCTTAGCTGGCTTGCTTTCTACTGTGTGGGTCAAATCTTGCTTCAGGAGCTTTTCTGAGTAGATTAAAGAACAAGTTTATATTTCTTTGTGATGGTTGCTGTACTTTATAACAAAAAGTTACCAACGGAGTTTAGATAGAGAGCAGTCCATATAAACACATTCTTCATCTGCAATCCTCTCACTTGGTTTGCAGCTTGTCGTGCTGTGAGGGCTTGAGTGCATCAGTGATGCTGAGAGCTAAACTATCGGTAGTTTAACTACTGGCAGGGTCTCCCAAGATGGACAGGTCTCAGCTGAGGTGCCAGACCAAGACAAACCACCCATCTGGGCAGCAGCAGAATGGGACAGTGTTGATGGCGGAGGATCACATTTTTGTGACAACGACAACAACACCAAACTTAAACTGTGCGGAAGAAAGGCCTGGCAATCTACTTCTGTATCTTGCCATGAAAACCCAATGGATAGTTACAACAAAACAAATTGTGCTATGGTGCTGGAAGATGAGACCTCCAGGTCAGAAGGCACTCAACTAGCTACTGGGGAAGAGCTGAAGACTTTTCAGAGTAAAGCCAGCATTTATGATGTGGTTGGATCAAAGCCCTCGGGAAGTCTGACTGCTGATGTAGCTGCGCATGAAATGAGAGTCAGAAGCTGTAAAGATGTCTTACACATTTGAACATGGAACGTACGAAGCATGAACCAAGGGAAATTGGAGGTGGTCAAGAATGAAATGGAACGTGTACAACTTGATCTGTTGGGTGTCAGCGAACTGAAATGGACTGGCATCGGGCACTTTGCATCAGATGATCACATGGTCTACTATGCTGGAAATGAAAGACAAAGAAGAAATGGTGTTGCATTTATAATAAAGAAGAAACTTGCAAGAACTGTAATGAAATACAATGCAGTCAGCGAACGCTTAATCTCTATTCGTCTACGAGGATTGCCTATCAACACAACTATAATTCAAGTATATGCCCCAACAACAGCTGCTGAAGAGAATGAAATTGAAGAGTTCTATGAACAAGTACAAGCTGAAATTGACAGAACATGCAAACAGGATATCCTGATAGTCATGGGTGACTGGAACGCAAAGGTTGGCAACAAAGAAGAAGGCAAAGTAGTTGGAAAATATGGACTTGGCAACAGAAATGAAGCTGGAGAAAGACTGATAGAATTCTGCAAGACCAATGATCTATTCATCTCAAACACCTTCTTCCAGCAACACAAGCGGCGACTGTACACATGGACTTCACCGAATGGATTATATAAAAATCAAATTGACTACATATGTGGAAGTCAACGATGGAAAAGCTCTGTAACATCAACAAAGACAAAACCTGGAGCTGTCTGTGGTACAGATCATCAACTACTAGTATGCAAACTCAAGCTAAAGTTGAAAAAGAGCAAACCACTCATGAATGCAGCAAAATATGACCTTGAGAATATACCACTGGAATTTAAAGACTGCCTGCAAAATCGATTTGCTGCTTTAGATACAAATGACAGAGCTCCGGAAGAGTTATGGAATGACATCAAGAAGATTGTGTTGGAAGAAAGCGAGAAGTCTCTACAAAAGGTGAAAAAGCAAAAACGGCCAAAATGGATGACGGAAGAAACTCTGAAAATTGCCCAGAAACGCAGAGAAGCTAAAGCCAGAGGAGAAAGAAAGACAATCGCAGAACTCAACAGAGATTTCCAACGTGCAGCAAGACAGGAAAAGGAAAAGTACTACAATGACACTTGCAAGGAAATAAAAGCAGAAACTATTAGAGGAAGAACAAGATCGGCTTTCCTAAAGCTACGAGAGTTAAAGAAAAAGTTCCAGCCTCGAATTGGAATGTTACAAGATGCTCAAGGTTCTATGTTGAATGATGCTGAGAAGATCAAGAAAAGGTGGAAGGAATATACAGAGTTTTTATATGATAAAGATCAAGTGGACCAACAGCCTTTTCAACCTGTACCTTATGATCGGGAACCATTGGTGATGAAAGAAGAAGTTGAAGCAGCATTGAAAGCCTTATCAAAGAACAAAGCACCAGGCAATGATAGCATTCCTATAGAAGTATTACAGCAATCTGATGCAGCTGTTACCGTACTTACAAGGCTCTGCCAAGAAATATGGAAGACAACATCATGGCCAACTGACTGGAAAAGATCTGTGTTTATACCAATACTAAAGAAAGGTGATCCAACTGACTGTGGAAATTATCGCACAATCGCTCTGATCCCACATGCCAGCAAGATTCTACTGAAGATTATTCAAAAGAGACTACAACCATACCTGGAACAAGAACTACCTGAAGTGCAAGCAGGGTTCAGGAAAGGGCGAGGAACGAGAGACATCATTGCGGATGTGAGATGGATCCTTGAAAAGACTAAAGAATACCAAAAGGATATCTATTTGTGCTTTATCGACTATAGCAAGGCTTTTGACTGTGTAAACCATGAGAAACTCTGGGCCACATTAAGAAGCATGGGTATACCAGAACACCTGATCTTTCTCTTGTTCCGTTCGAACTGTTGCTTCTTGATCAATGTACAGACTGCGCAAGGAGAAACAGAATGGTTTAAAATAAGCAAAGGTGTAAGACAAGGCTGCATACTTTCCCCCTACCTGTTTAATTTATATGCAGAACAAATCATCAGAGAAGCAGGATTGTATGAAGACAACAGAGGTGTGAAGATTGGTGGAAGACTCATCAACAACCTTCGCTATGCTGATGATACCACATTACTAGCTGAAAGTGAAGATGATCTGAAACATTTGCTTCTCACAATCAAAGAACATAGTTTCAAAATGGGCCTGCACCTTAATGTAAAGAAGACAAAGATCATGACAACTGGCATAATCAACAGGTTCATCGTTGAAGGAGAAGAAATTGAAATTGTGAACAACTTTAACCTACTTGGATCAACTATCAATAAAGAAGCAACAAGCAGTCAAGAAATCAGACGACGCATTGCTCTTGGCAGAATGGCTGTGAAAGACCTAGATAAGATTCTCAAGAGCAGAGATGTCTCTCTCCATACAAAGATTCGACTTGTTCAAGCCATGGTATTTTCAATAACATCATATGGATGTGAAAGCTGGACAGTGAAAAAGATAGACAGGAAGAAAATTGATGCCTTTGAATTATGGTGCTGGCGGCGAATACTGTGTATACCATGGACTGCCCGAAGAACAAACCAGTCGGTACTAGAGGAGATCAAACCTAAGCTTTCTTTAGAAGCTCAGATGACAAGACTTCAACTTTCATACTTTGGACACATCATGCGAAGAGAGAGATCATTAGAGAAAGACATTATGCTTGGCAAGATAGAAGGTCAATGCAAAAGAGGAAGGCCAGCAATGAGATGGATCGATACAATAACAGCAGCTACGGGTACCAGTCTGTCAACAATGAGCCGCCTGACTGAAGACCGAACACAGTTTAGGATAGCTATCCAGAGGGTCGCCATGAGTCGATTCCGACTCGACGGCACTTAACAACAACAACAACATCTGCAATCATACCCCCATCTTCAACAAGCATAGGTTCAATATCATAGATTGGCACAGATGAATCTCTCAATGGAGCACTTTCAGGAGAATACTTGTTTCCCTGCTGTCTTTCACGGTTATAGCTAGGGCATAGATCAGTGTTCATACCTGAGCTTCCATTGCTGCTAGAGTTCCTCTCTATATAGCCTGGCCAGTATGTAGTCCAGTTCTTATGCCCAGCCTTCCAATCCAGATCCCTGGACACTGGATCTCTCTTCACATACCTTCTGGCACAGGTCTTAGGGTCCCTTCCACGTGCAGCCTTCTCCCTCACAGGTAGCGTCTGGAGATTCCTAGCTCTGCAGCACCATTCCTCCGGCTTTCCCCAGTCCAATGGTGTATGCTGGCCCTTGGAATACCTCCCAGTATACGTACTGCTTTGGACTCTTCTAGACCTCTCAAAGGCTTTTCTCCTCTTTCTTCCAGAGGGCTTCTTTCCCTCTCTGTCCGTCCGGTTTGGCTTCTGCTTCTGATGATCCTTCAGATGAAACTGATGATCCTTCTCTGGATATCCAAGGTGATCATGGCAGCCTAGAGGGTGCTGGTAGCCACAGTCAGCTGCTCTGTGGCCACCTCATGCCTCTCCTGCAATGCCATGGACTAGTACATCAGCTCCAGCTGTTGCTCAAACTCTGCCTGCTGGGTAGTGCTGTGAGCAAGCAGACACTCAGCACATTGCTGCAGGTGTCACTGTGCACCCCTGTGGGTGCGCTGCTGCTGGTCGTCGCCGTAGTCAATAGGCTGCTGTGGTAGAGGCGATGGGGAGGGGACATGGAGCTCCAGATTATCCGGGCCAGGGCCATCAGGTGGCTGCTGCAGTGCTGCGGGACCAGCAGTGCATGGCAGTGGGACATCAGGTGGGGCTTCCCCGTCCTGTGGTATCCTTCATGGATACTGTCGGCAGAGCAGGCACTGCTGCTTGTGGAGAACATAAGAACATAAGATATGCCATACTGGGTCAGACCAGGGTCCATCAAGCCCAGTATTCTGTTTCCAACAGTGGCCAATCTAGGTCATATGTACCTAGCAGTATCCCCAAGAGACACAAGTTCCACAATGCTTGTACTGGGTCAAGCATTGATATCTTCGGTCACTTCTTAATAATGGTTTATGGACCTTTCCTCCAGGAACTTGTCCAAACCTTTTTTAAACCCAGCTACACTAACAGCCTTTACTACATCCTCCAGTAACAAATTCCAGAGTTTGATTACACATTGAGTGAAAAAATATTTTCTTTTATTAGTCTTAAATAGTTTACCCTGTAGCTTCATTGCATGTCCCCTAGTCTTTCTATATTCTGATAAGGTAAACAATCAATCTACGTTTACCCGTTCCACTCCGTTCATT
This sequence comes from Ichthyophis bannanicus, assembly GCA_033557465.1. Classification (NCBI taxonomy): domain Eukaryota; kingdom Metazoa; phylum Chordata; class Amphibia; order Gymnophiona; family Ichthyophiidae; genus Ichthyophis; species Ichthyophis bannanicus. The sequence goes on along the minus strand of CM066031.1, from coordinate 222,126,281 downwards.
AATTTATAGACTTCTATCATATCTCCCTTCAGCCGTCTCTTTTCCAGGTTAAAGAGCCCTAACCTTTTTAGCCTTTCTTCATAGGAGTATCCTTCCATCCCCTTTACCATTTTGGTGGCTCTTCTCTGAACCTTTTCTAAAATCGCTATATCCTTTTTAAGATACGGCGACCAGAATTGCACACAATATTCAAGGTGCGGTCTCACCATGGAATGATATAGAGGCATTATGATACCTTTTGTTTTATTTTCCATTCCTTTCCTTATCATACCTAGCATTCTATTTGCTCTCTTGGCCGCCGCTGCACATTGGGCCGAGGGTTTTAACATGGTATCCACAATGACGCCTAAATATTTTTCCTGGGTGGTGGTTCCTAATGTGGAACCTTGCATCGTGTAACCATAGTCTGGGTTGTTCTTCCCTAGGTGCATAACCTTGCACTTGTCCACATTAAATTTCATCTGCCATTTTGATGCCCAGTCTTCCAGTTTATCAAGATCCTCTTGCAATTTTTCACAATCCTCTTGGGTTTTAACAACTTTAAATAGTTTTGTGTCATCTGCAAATTTGATAACCTCACTCGTTATCCCACTTTCCAGGTCATTTATGAATATGTCAAAAAGCAGCGGACCCAGCAAAGATCCCTGGGGTACACCACTATTCACCTTTCTCCATTGGGAAAATTGGCCATTTAGTCCTACCCTCTGCTTTTTTTTATCATTTAACCAGTTCCTGATCCACAATAGTACACTGCCTCCTATCCCATGACTCTTTAGTTTTGCCAAAAGTCTCTGATGAGGGACCTTGTCAAAGGCTTTCTGAAAGTCCAGATACACAATATCAACTGACTCATCTTTGTCCACCTGTTTATTCACTCCTTCAAAAAAAAACATAACAGATTAGTAAAACAAGATCTTCCTTGTCTAAAGCCATGTTGGCTGTCTCCCATTAGGTTGTGACTATCTACATGCTGAGTAATTTTATTCTTTATGATGGTTTCTACCATTTTTCCTGGTACTGACGTCAAGCTCACCGGTCTGTAGTTTCCCGGATCACCCCTGGAACCCTTTTTAAAAATTGGTGTTACATTGGCGATCCTCCAATCTTCAGGTATTAGAGATGATTTTAATGATAGTTCACAGATTACTGATAGCAGGTCTGCAATCTCATATTTCAGTTCTTTCAACACCCTTGGATATATACCATCCGGCCCAGGTGATTTGCTACTCTTCAGTTTATCTAATAGTTGTAAGACATCTTCCCGATGTATCAATATTTCCTTCAATTCTTCCGCACCTTTAAATACCACTTCAGTCATGGGTAACATCCCTACATCTTCCTCAGTAAAGACCGAAGCAAAGAATTCATTCAGTCTCTCCGCTATCGCCTTGTCGCCTCTTAGTGCTCCTTTAACCCCTTTATCATCTAATGGACCAACTGACTCTCTCACAGTTTTTTTGCTACGAATGTACTTGAAAAGGTCTTTATTTCGCGTTTTTGCTTCCGCAGCAAGCTTCTTCTCAAATTCTCTCTTTGCCTGCCTTATCAATGCCTTGCATTTGATTTGCCAGTGCTTGTGCTGTTTCCAGGTTTTGTCGTTTGGCTCTTTTTTCCATTTCCTGAAAGATGCTTTTTTGGCAACAACAGCCTCTCTGACCTCACCTTTAAACCATGCTGGCAGTTTTTTGGACTTCCTTCCACTTTTCTTAAAGCGTGGAATACAGCTGGTCTGGGCTTCCAAGATAGTATTTTTCAACAACACCCAAGCTTGATGTACGTCTTTAACCTTTGCAACTGCTCCTTTTAGTTTTTTCTTAACTGTTTTCCTCATTTTATCATAGTCTCCCTTTCGAAAGTTAAAAGGTAGTACTGTGGATTTCCTTACTATCCCTCCTCCACTAATTAAATCAAAGGCGATCATGCTATGATCACTATTGCCAAGTGGCCCCAACACCCTTATCTCTTGCACTAGATCTGGTGTTCCACTAAGGACGAGGTCTAATATGGCTTCCCCTCTGGTCGGTTCATGAACCAGCTGCTCCAAGAAGCAGTCATTTATTTCATCTAGGAACTTTATCTCCCTAGCATGTCCTGACGTGACACTGACCTAGTCGATATCGGGGTAATTGAAATCACCCATTATTATTACTGCGCTGTAACGTTTGTTAGCTTCCTTGATTTCTTTGAGCATTTCATCATCCATTTGGTCATTCTGGCCAGGTGCTCGATAGTACACCCCCACTGCCATTGCCTTCCCCCTTTTATATGGAATTTCAATCCATATAGATTCTACAGCAGATTTTGTTTCCTGCAAAACTTTAATCCTTTCTGAGTCAATGCCCTCTCTAACATAGAGCGCAACGCCTCCACCAATTTGATCAGCTCTATCATTACGATATAGTTTGTACCCAGGTATCACAGTGTCCCACTGGTTGTCCTCCTTCCACCATGTCTCTGATATTCCAATCATATCTAACCTTTCATTTAGTGCTATATATTCTAACTCTCCCATCTTATTCTTTAGACTTCTAGCATTTGCATACAAGCATTTTAGAGAATGTATTTTATTCATGTTAATTTGGCTATTGTTAGACATGGGTAAATTGGGATCTTAAAGCTCTGTCTGCTCCATACTTGAGGGCATTTGGGCTACTTTACTCTTTTGTGGAACCTCTCTGCTTTTGGTAGTATCCTTCAAGGATACATTCTTCCGAACCATCCGCTCTTGGGCGACTGTCGGCTTTCCCCTAGTATCTACAGCACGGGCACTTGTGAAGACACAGACAATATCGAGGGGTCAGACCTGCAACCGCCAATGCAGACAACGATGGGAAGGCAGTGCTGCAGCCATGTGGACGAGCCAGTAGGCCGCATAGGCAGAGAGAAACTGCTCACCATTTGCGGAGTCAGATGGGCACAGAGGCCTGTGCACAGACACTCACCCCAGTGCCCTGGGAATTCAGCCCCACCATCATCAGCTGGCAGCCATGCTGCCAATGCCCCTGACACACAGGCCAACATTGGAGCAGCCATATGCAATGTGAGTACACCTGGCAGTGGCAGCATGGATGGGACAACATGGCAGCCAGTGGTGGTGGCTACATGCATGTGTATACATGCATACAGTGGGGGGGGGGGGGTGTACATGCGTAAAATGGCAGGGACACACATGGCACACATGTATCTTGCTCCTGGGATGCCTGAGATTTGTCAAGAGGGCCTATACCCCTTGAGGTGGCAGGGTCAATTGTAGCAAGGATTTGCTGTTCGATCGGTGAACTGCTTCCTCTGTGTACCCTCGGCCCCTTGCTGTGCCTTCTGGGCAGTGTTGCAATGCACCTGCCACCACCTGAGCTTCACATCCTCGATGTCACAGTTCTGGTGATATATGGCATTGATAAGGCGGCATACATGAAGCCACTGCCACTGCTTCTCATAGGCACCCACACGTGTGATGCATCATCTACCAATTGTGGCCCCCTCTGCCACTCCCGCTGGGGTTGGGGAGTGTATCTGTGCCAGCATCCTCCACATATCAAGGTATAGGGTTGGTGTCTCCTCCTCCTGCTGTACTGCCACTGTGGGGATAGAGGTCATGGTTAACTGCACAGCTGTGGTGTCTCCATGGACAGCTGGGTTTCTGGTATACCTGTGGCACAGGGTGCTATCATTCTGGGCCCATGGGTGGCCCATATCAGATATGTTTCTTGTGTCACCCTCTGGACAGTGCTCCTGTCACTGCCATTGTGGTGGGGCGGCAGGCTTCTTTGTGTCACCTTACCATGCTCCATGCCCATATCTCTCTGTGGGACATTATGGTGGCTGTACCACACATGTCCTCACACATGTCCACACATCCTGTTGCTGAACTACTGTGGTTGTTGGAGGGGCGGGCACACACACAGGGTGTTCCATCATGTCCCAGCTCTGCAGGGGGTGTGGACATGTGTTCTGAGAACCTTGGGAGGATGGCATGCTGTTTCCATGGTGTCCATGCACAGCTTTGTGTGCTCTTACATTTGGTGTCCTGCCTCTGCGTTGGGGGGCCTCTCGACCTGCTGCTCAGACTGGGTATCCTCATGGCTACTTACCCTGCTCTTCCTACAGTTGCTGCTGGATACACCTTATCAGCCACAGGCACGTGCAGCAGATTGTGCGGTATCACACACGGTAGGCCTCTGTGTCATGCAGGTTCCGGTAACACCTGTGGGGTAGAGACACTCCTCATCATTTCCCCATGCCAGAGCACAGACTTGCCTACTCATTGGGGTGGGGGGTGATTCTGCTGGTGCTGTGCACATGCGCATCGTGCCCTGTCCCCATCTGTTATCAATGGAGCGTCACTCTTCCGTGACATGCCGGGGGAGGGCTGCGTCTGGTCATTGCATTTGGTGTACATACATAGGGCCCAATTCCCCCCCTTTCTAGGGCCTGGGAGCACCCACATCTCTATCTTGCTGGTTTTGTGCCTGACCCACAATGCTCAGTGTGCTGGGTTGGCCTCCCGCCTAGGGGCCTGTAATACTTCATTTTGCACCTGTACCATTCACACTGTGCTTCCCCTCTGACTTGCTCTGCTCTCACTTCCTAGGGTCTGGGGGCACTCAGTTTTCTAGCCTGTTGGTTCTGTGCCTGACCCAGGGTGCTGGATTCGCCTCCCGCCTGGGGGCATGTACTGGGCCATTTATTTTGGGCTCCTCAGGGGGCATCTGTGTGACCTGGGACTGTGGCTGACATTCTGGGACTGCTCTCTGCTATGTGCATCCCTTCCATCTGTCTCTATGTTCCCATGTGCCTTTACTGTGGGCCTGCTTGCATCCTGTTCTCCCTTGTTTCCTGGGTCCCTGCTGTGGGGCTGATCTGTCTGTGCTGTGTTGTGCTGTCACTGTGCAGCCTGCCTGCTTTCTGCAGGGGCAGAGCTTGACTTTCCCTGTCCTTCCTCTCCACCTTGGTGCCTGCCTGTCTGTGTGCCAACTTGTGTGCTGCTTCCAGATTTGTCTGTCTGTGTTGTGATGTACTTACTGGGTGAGGGTGGTTCTGATGTGTTCCCAACCCCTAAGTGCTGCTGTGTGGGCTGGCTGCTTCTGCCCAGTGGGGAGGAGAGTCTCCTCTTGCTGCAGGACCATGGTCACCAGCAGCCTCATCTGCACCTCACTGAAATTAGGCTGCCTGGTAGCCATGTTGATATGTGTGTGTTATGATGGGTGGAGCTTTCTTCCTGGTTTCAGTCACACGTGGTCTGCAGGACCTGGAGTTGGGGGATGTTTTTCGGTACAGGTGCATGGGCAGCTGGGGTACCATGGGCAGTGTTATTTATGCAAATTTCAAAATACAACTCAGCAATTACACTTGTATAGAAATAGAATGGGCATTGAAATAATCTAAATCTTAGCCTTTCACCAGGTAACAAACAAAGAAAATATCTTACTGCCCAAATCCCTCTAGTCCTTCACAAGGAGGGGAACCAAAAGAAAAATAAACATAATAGATACATGACAGTCTAAAGTGAAACATCAAACCAATCACCAGGTCCTAACTAATACACCGTTATTAGCTAACAACTAACATTACCCTAGGTAACAGCGGGCAAACGCGTACTTATAAATGAAGCCAACTGTGATGGGTCATTAAAAACATAAGCTGCAGACTGCAGCTTCACCAAACATTTACAAGGGAATTTAAGAAAGAAAAGACCCCCCCAGCTGGCCTATCCTTGGTTTCAAAATCAAAAATTTCCTCCATCTCTTTGGTGTGTCCTGAGCAAGATCCGAAAAATGTGTACAAGTAATCCTTTAAATGAAACAGTATGTTTCTTAAAGTACAATTTGAGAAACCACTCATGATCAGAAGATAGAGCCAAATTGATCAGGAGAGTCACAGGAGTCACCATTTCTTTATCAGAGGATTCCAAAATCTCGGAAATATTCAGGATATCCGCATGTTGCTGGTCCCCATGAGATGACTGCAAGATGTCCCCTGAAACTTTCTTACCAGTTGGAATATAGTAAATCTTGGTAAGTGGAGGGTGAGACTCTTCCAATACTCTGAGATTCTCAACCAGATGAGTCTTTAACATCTCTCTTGCTGAAATTAAGGATGATCTAGGAAAATCTATTAAACGCAGGTTGGAAGCCTGGATCTGATTTTCCAGCACCTCAATCTTAAATTTAACTCCAGCCAAATCTTTAATCAAAGCAGACCAGTCCTCCTGACGTTGCATGTTGACCTTCACTTCCTCAACTGATTTTCTCACTTCAGCAATATCACTCATATTCTCCTGAATACACATAGCATTATTTTGTATCTGAGATAATATTTTATTTGATTGTAGCACCACTGACTCTCCCAACTTAGAGATGGCACTACAAATTGTCTCTAAGGTAAAGTTCTCCAGATGTTCTAACACAAAAGGGGGAACCAACCATTGCTCAACACAAACTTCTTTACTGGGCAGCAAACCTCCTCCCCCTATGTTTGTCTGAGGTGATGCAATCAGCCTGTTCACCAGCTTCCCTGATCCTTGCTCCTCTTCTGCAGCCTCTAACACTTAACCCAGCTTCAGTCCTGACTCCAAAAACAGCCCGGAAACACCTCCTCCCACTGGGGAACCCAGCAAACCTGAAGCAGGGCCAGATGCCCTGGGAGCTTCCAGGCTAAGGAATTTGGCAGGTAGAGCAAGACGAAGCCACAGCTCCAGTGTCAGTTCATAGTCCTAGGAAGACTCCTGGATTCCCTGCCCCGGCATTGACTCAACTGAGGAAATGCTGGTTGCTTCCTGGTAACTCCCTGGATGCTGAAGGAACAAATCCATTGGACCTGAATAGGAAACCGCCTGGAAGGTGTCACCTGCGGCTTGGAAAGCTTCCCCGTGATTTTCCCTTCCTTTTCAGCATCAGGAAACAGTGTCTGGAGAAACGGTGAGTCACACAGACATCTTGGATCCCCCCAAAGGTTTTTATTAAGAAAGTTAATAAATGTAAAAGGAAAAGGGGGCCACTATAGCTCTCAAAAGACATAGCTGAAAAGGTGAGGAAAAAGAGGGTGGCAATCATAAAATAGATCACAGAAAGAGGAAGACAAACATCCATATTTGGAAAAGCTAACAGAAACTAGTTAGAACACTGGCTTGGTAAGCAAGCAACCTGGGTTCGATTCCCACTAGCACTCCTTGTGGCCTTGGGCAAGTCACTTGACCCTCCATTGCCTTGGAAGAAAGGCCTGGCAATCTACTTCCGGTGACACTGCCAAGAAAACCCAGGGGCTTCTGGGTCACCAGGAGTCAGGACTGACTCGAAGGCACACATTGCATTGCAACAGAAACCAAGAAAATGATCAGAAAAGAAAAGATACAAATGGAAGAAAAAATAGCCAATGCAGTAAATGGAGAAAAAACATTTTTGAGATATATGTTAGTGAGAGGAGGAAGTGCAAAAGTGATATTGCCAGACTCAGAGGTGAAGGGGAGGGATATGATGAGGATAAAGTGGAATTATTTAACAAATATTTCTGTTCTGTGTTCACAGATTAAGGTGCAGGAGCAGGACATCAGAAAACATCCACAAATAGGAAAAGAAGTAAGGAGGATCTTGAATGGTTTTCAGAAGACTGTGTTTGAGTACAGCTAACTAAACTATAAGTAAACAAAGCAATGAAGTCAGATGGGATACATCCAAAAATACGTATTGAAGAAATTAAGGAAGTTCTGGCGTTCTATTGTCTGACGTTTTCAATGCATCTAGATTTCTGTCCACGTAAAAGAGTGGGACCTGGAGGGCTGCTTTGGGATCCCGGTGCTCTTCACCCTCTTGTTCACTATTTATGTGTACTGTATCTTGCCATATTCTGGTCCCCATAAGGTGACGTTCTTCATCTTGATTATATTGTAGGCTCTGATGAGCAGAGAATATGTCTTACATCTATATGCTGCATATGTCTTGTAGTGCTATACAAATGATAAGTAGTAATAATAGTAGGGATGATTGTTTCTGATGATCTTAAGATAGCTAAACAGATAGAAAAGACGATGGTGAAAGCCAGAAAATTGTTTGGGTGCATAGGGAGAGGAATAGCCAGAAGGAAGAAGGAGGTGATAGTACCTCTGCATAAGTCTTTGGTGAGACCTCATATGGAGTACTGCGTGCAGTTCTGGAGACCGCATCTTCAAAAGGTATAAACAGGATGGGGTTGGTACAGAGTGTGGCTATCAAAATGGTCAGTGGTCTTTGTCATAAGGTAAATGGAGGCAGATTTAAAGATCTCAATATGTATACTGTGGAGGAAAGGTGGGATAGTGGAGATATAATAGAGATGTTTAAATAGCTCTGTGGCATAAACGCACATGAGGAGAGCATCTTACTGAAAGGAAGCTCAGCAGCGAAGGGGCATAGGATGAAGGTGAAAGGGGATAGACTCAGGAGTAATTTGAGGAAATATTTCTTTATGGAAAGAGTAGTAGATGCATGGAATAGTCTCTCAGTGCAGGTGATAGAGACGAGGATTGAATCTGAATTCAAGAAAGCATGGGAAAAACACAGAGGATGTCTAAGGGGAAAGAAGGGACTGTAAAGCTTAGTAGCTAGTATGGAAGGGTAGACTGAATAGGCCATATAGGGCTCAATATTCTTCTGGGCAGGCTCTGCACCACGTCAGCACAAAGCCCTGCCCGATGACCCTTAAACTTGGATATTCAGTGCTGGGGTCATATGCGGCCCTGGCATTGAATATCCAGGTATCACAGCACAACCCAGAAGCCACCGAAGCTAACCAGGCAGCGGCAATATTGCATGCTGCCCGGTTAGCATCTGCGCCAAAAAGATAGGCGAGGGTTTTTCTTGCCTGGTTATCTCATGACCCTGCCTCCACTCCACCCTGGAACACCCCCGATACGCCCCGATGCTAGCTGGATAGCATCGGGCCGCGTAGGGGACATAGATGGGGATATTCAACATCATTAACCCGTGTATTTGCCATTGACTATCCCCATCTAAGGTCTTTACATGGTTTACTAGGCTGTAAACCATATAAATGCCCTTCATTTATCGGACTCAGAGTCTATCTGCTGTAATTTTTCTCTTTTTCTAAAATTTGTGGAAATCTAAAATGAATTAATGGAGAAATGTACTGGCTATGTATTGTTTTATTGGTTGCATTTTATTGATTGTGAATTATTTATTTTATAGTTCTTGTATATTGTATTACTATAGCTGTGAAGCATTTTTATAATGCTTTGTTCTATGTAATCTGCTTTGAACCATTGTTGGTATATAGTGGAATACAACATCTGAAAAAAAATTAAATTAAATTACCCCAGTAGAAATAAAACAGATTTACAATGTACTGATCTTTATCAAACCTCCACACAGGTACCAAAGATACAGGTAGAGGAGGGCTGTAACACGAACATCTCAACAGTGGTCTCATGGAGGGATGGAGGGTTTCATGGAGGGACAGTCAATATTTAAACACTGCAGCTAGCATTTTTAAAGTGAACTTTGTGTGTAAACTAACACATAATACTTGCAGATTTCATGTGTTTTGGCTTTTTTATATAAAGTGCACTTTTGTGATTTCATTTTGCAGTAGCAAATTTTCACTCAAAATCTGCTTCATGCAAATGTTTCTTTAAATTCAGCATTAAAGAGCCGCTGCAATGTAAAATTCATGAAAAGTGACTCATTAATGCCAAAAATCATAAATACAAGCAAGTAAAAATGGCTTTGCAGGACCTTTTCTGCAAAAAACCCCAAACCTTACATCTCTGGAGGTGTCGGCTTTTTCTTTTTTTGCAAATCTGCTGCAAAATGTAGAAGCGCTTCGCTTGGCAGTGGTTGCAATTAAAGATTCCTCGGGAAGGGGGGGGGGGGGAGGAACAGAGAACCTCCAGCTTGAACTATAGAAGGCCTTTAAATTGAAGCAATTGCTCTATGAATTGCTTCTTTTTTTAAAAAGATTTTTCTCATGGTGCCACTGCTGTAAATGTACAAAGTTCCTGGTCATGGCAACATGCAAAAGATTTCTTACAAAACTGAGTTATGCAGAGCAGATACGCCACAAACTCATTTCCATTATGTAGCTAAACTTTATGAAAATGCATACCAACCTGTAATTATTTAGGCAGATAATACATTAGAACATAGGTGTTTTCAGGGATGAGGGGAAATTCAAAATAGGGAAAAAATCCTTGCATAGTTGTAAATAGAGGCTTATGATATTACAGTCTTGGATCTTATTGAGCAAAGTGCAAAGTCACAAGATAAAATATGTTTTGAAACAAAATCTAGATGCATATGCAATGTAGTGATTTTGAAGTACAATGACCCACTTTATTCTGATGGGGTAGAGCCTTAGGATGTTTGGTTATAAACAGAATTTGCTCTGGTAGATTGTTGCTGCTCTTAATGTCTTTTGTGAGGAATGATTTGAATCTGTCCATGGCCTGTGCGAGGATATGAGGCTCCCACCTCCATCCCGGCTGCCGCTGCTGCCTCTCTGGGACTTTCAAGAACATTAAAACAGCAATGCAGCCATACCCAAAGCCTCCGGCGCTGCATGCTGTTGCGGCTGCTAGCGCTTCCACCCCCTCCGAAACAGATTTCCTGTTTGCATTGGGGTGGAAGTGGTCAAACCAATTGCTTGCACTCCCATGCAGACAGGAAGTCTGCATCGGAGAGGGCGCCAACAGCATGCAGTGCCGGAGGCTTTTGGTTAGCACTGTGGGACTGTTTTAATGTCATTGCTGCCAATGCAGGTCCTGGAGAGGGGCGACAATGGGCTGCCCTCAAAATGTTGACACTCTAGGTGACCGCCTAGTTCACTTAATGGGTAGCTTCAGCCCTGAATCTGTCTAACACTGAAATTAATTATAAAGATGAACTGTTTGGACAAAATAAGATCAAAAACATCTTACAGTCCTCCCAGCTTCATTATTGTGCCTGTTCATGGCTGACCGCGCATCTGGTCTGTTCTCTCGCGCATCTGCAAACTCTCGAGACACCATGCTCCCAAACTCTACATCCTCACTGCATCCTCCCCACTTCCATCCTTCTCCAGGTGGGCCTTTGTGACGAGTGTCACAGCTGCAGATGGTGGCAGACCCTTCAGCACATGACCTGGTCACAGCAAAAGCCACGCCCGCCGATGCTATGGCATGAACAAATGCCGACTCCCTCGTAGCTGGAAAGAAAAAGATGACACGTATTAGTCAATGGATAATATCTACAGAATATTTTGTCCTCACTATGTGTGAAATAAATAAAGTTGTATTGAATTTGAAGAAAAAATTGCTTACAAAAACATCAGCTGTTCGTATAACATTTTCAGAGAAGTCAAACTAGAAGGAGCTACTGGAGATGAGGTTAAAATGCATGTTTTATGGGAGCATTAATTCATGCAGAGTAATACTGTGGGTCGAAAATTAGAAAAAATGAAAAATCAGTGATATTCAGTGGCACCTATTAGTTAGCAGCACCTATATGGATAGTGCCGCTGAATATTCCATTTGACTGCCCCAGCACTATCTGGATTGTACTGGAGTGGTTCATCTTTATAGTGGCAGGATTCAGCACCATTATATGGATAGCTATCCAGATAACTTAGAAGTGAAAAGCTGTCCTAAGGGGCTATCTGGATAAGCTATCCAAAGAGTGGACTGAATATTGCCACTATGCAGATCGTGAAGGCATTTGCCACTCTATCCAGATACTGAGAACTGGCCACTATCTATACCAGCAGTGAATATCTGCAATAATTTTAGCCATGGCAGTCGACATTTAAAAAGCACGCTGACTGCTTCAGCTCAGAATTGGCCCAAAGCTAAAATGAAGTTAAAATGTCCCAACAGAAACTTTTCAATAGGCAAATATGGAGGCTCAGTGGCAGTTTTATGTACCACCAGGGAGAAAGTTCTTGGTTCAATTTCCAGCTCAGCTCTTCTGCTCCACAGATTAGCCAGAGGAGGCAACATTCACAGCCCTTGGAGGAGTGGGAGGAGTCATAGCTTAATAGTGGCTCTTAGTGCCCGAATTTAGAAACTTTGATTGCAGGATTTCAGAAGAATCTCTGGTGTGTGGCCCCTGGGAAAGGTCTGGCGCTGCAATTGCAGAACTACAATAAATCTAAGTATTTTATAATCAACGCATGTATGTGTAAACTCTACTACTACTACTTAACATTTATATAACACTACAAGGCATATGCAATGCTGTACGTATACATATAAGAGACAGTCCCTGCTTAATAGCGCTTACAACCTATTCAAGCCAAACACAGCAAATAAGGGACAGGGAACTAAGAGGAAATGGTTGTAACAGACACAAGTGGTAAACAGGAGGATAAGGGAGTCAGAATCCAAAGGCAGCCACAAAGTGGTGGATTTTTAGTCTGGATTTGAATTGGACCGGGAATGGAGCCTCATCTATTCCGGGCATATGGTGCAGCAAGATAGAATTTATGAAGTCTGGAGTTGTCAGTGGGAGAGAAAGGTACAGATAAAAGTGAGTTACCTTAGAGTGGAGTCCCAGAGCAGGCGTTTAGGAAGAGATGAGAGGTGAGAGGTAACGAGGAGCTGTAAAGTGAATGCACTTGTAGGTCAGGAGGAGAAGTTAGAATTGAATGTGGAAATGGATAGGGAGAGAATGAAGTGACTTTAGAAAATGAGTTATGTGGGCATAGTGATACTGGTGGAAAATTAGATGGGTGGCTGAGTTTTGGATGGATTAAAAGATAGAGAATAGTCAGTGGTAGATTGGTGAGGAACAGGTTGCAGTAGTCTGAGTTGGAGGTGATTAGAGAGTGGATTCTTGGTAGTTTGTGTAGAAAGGAAGGGATGAATTTTGCAGATGTTATAGAAAAAGAAACAACAGTTTTTAGCTATCTGTTGGATGTGTGCAGAGAAAGAGAGAGGAGTCAAAGATGACTCCAATACTGCGAGCTGAGAAAACAGGGAGGATGATAGTAATGTTATCCACAAAAAGAGATAAAGGAGGAAGTGGGAAACGGGTTTAGGGGAAAGATAAGCACATCTGTCTTGATCATATTCAATTTCAGATGGCAGCAGGACATCCAAGCAGCAACATCAGACAAGCAGGTTGAGATATGGACCTGGATTCCTGGAGAAATTTCTGGTGTAGAAAGGTAAATCTGAGAGTTATCTACATAAAGATGGTACTGAAAACCATAAAAGGAAATCAGGACACCAAGGGAATGAGTGTATAGAGAGAAAGAAGTCCCAAGACAGAGCCCTAAGGTAAACTGATTGAAAGTGGGACAGCAGTGAGGAAGATCTGCCAGAGGATACACTAAAAGTGTGATGGGAGAGAGAAAAAGAAAACCATAGAAACATAGAAACATGACAGCAGAAAAGGAGCACATGGCCTATCTAGTCTGCCCATCCATATCAACTACTATAGTCCCCTTTTCACCTTTAGAGATCCTCTGTGTTTGGCCCATGCTTTTTTGAACTCAGATACTGTCCTCGTGTCCACCACCTCCACTGGGAGAGTATACCATGGATCTACCACTCTTTCCATAAAGAAATATTTTCACATATTACTTCTGAGTCTATCCCCTTTCACTCTCATGCTATGTTCCCTCATAGCTAAAGCTTGCCTTCAATTGAAAGAGACCCTCATGTGCATTTATGCCATGGAAGTATTTAAATGTCTCTGTCATATTGCCTCATCCCGCCTTTCTTCTAAAGTATACATATTAAGATCTTTAAGTCTCTTCTCATATGCTTCATAACAAAGACCACTAACCATTTTAGTTGCCACCCTCTTCACTGGCTCCAACCTGCCTATATCCTTCTGAAGGTGTGGTCTCAAGAATTGCATATAATATTCCAAATGAAGTCACACCAGAGACTTATACAGAGGCATTATTACCTCCTTTTTCTGCTGGCCATTTCTCTCCCTATACACCCAAGCATCCTTCTGACTTTCACAGTTGCCTTTTCTACCTGTTTAGCTATTTTAAGATTGTCAGACACAATTACGCCCAGGTCCTGCACTTCTTTTATTTATTTATCTGTATTTATATCCTGCTTTTCACTGGGTCAAAGTGGTCAATTGGGGGATACATTTAACACAAGGGGATATGAGACACATACGCTAATACTTACAGGGAACATGGGCAGTGGAGGGTTAAGTGGCTTGCCCAAGACCACAAGGAGTGCCTATAGGACTAGAAATCCCAGACCCTCCGGCCTGAGATTGCTGTCCCCAGGTGGGACTTGAACCCCCGGCCCTCTGGCCTGAAGTACCTTGTCCTAACCACTAGACCACTCCTCCCTCCTCTTTTGTGGACAGAAGTACCTCACCACCTACACTGTACAGCTTCTCTGGATTTTTGCAGCCTAAATGCAACCTTGCATATTTTAGCATTACATTTCAGCTGCCATATTCTAGACCATTCTTCAAGCTTAGCTAGATCATCCTCATGTTGTCGACTCCTTCCTGTGTGTCTGCTCTATTGCAGATTTTGTTATCTTCTGCAAACAGGCAAACCTTACCTGACAGTCCTTCTGTAATATCACTAACAAAGATGTTAAACAGTATCGGACCAAGGACAGATCCCTGCGGCACACCACCAGTAACCTCCTTCTCCTCAGAGTGAGCTTCATTTACCTGTTCCCTTTGTCGCCTCCTATTCAACCAGGAAAGAGCAGAGATCCTAAAGCCAAGTGAGAAAGGCTATCAAGGAGAAGGTGGTAATCATCAGTGTCAAAAACAGCAGATAGGTCCAAAAGGATGAGTATTGAGAAAAGACCCTTGGATTTGGTCATTACAGATCACTGGAGACTATGGGGCATGTTTACTAAAGTGCGTTAGTGCAATTCGCGTTAGGAGCCGCGGTAGTGAAAGAAACCCCAAATAAGGACATGGGCGGTACATCGTCACCACTACCGCGCGTTAGAAAACGTAACGAGCGTTACCGGGCGCCGTGCCGCGTTACTGCGCGTTAATCATAAGAAGACGTACAGACACAAAGCACTGAAACAGAGCTGTAGCACAATGGTTACGGTACTGACTGCTGTTACAGGCAGCATGGGTTCGAGTCCCCAGTGTGCCTAACGCAGAAGGCTGTCCCAGGCATCACCCTGCACATTACAGAGGGAAAGAGGAGGCATGTTTTTCGTTACGCTGAGTATTGGTGTCAGAAAAACACCCTCGGAGTGTGCTTAGCCACGTATGTTGATACGTGCGAGGTTGCGTGCATTGGTACGTGCGTAGCTGCGCGCGTACAATTGTGTGTTGCTACGTGCGTGGGTACATGTGTTTTTACCAGTGTGGGCATCTGATATTACAGACTTTGTAGGGTGTCCTGCACCTATGCATTATGCTAACAGATGTACGTGTGATGGCCTATGGTTTATCAGAGCCTGTGAGCAGCTGCTGGAGTTTCACAGGGTTGGATTGGGCCAGTCACACCCATGATGCACTGCACATGCAAATCAGCTGTCCACAGATACACACCATGGGGAATGCACCCCCACAGCACCTCGGCCTGGTAGGGAGAACTGACCATGTGCACCCCCCAGCACCTCGGCCTGATAGGGGGTACTGACCGTGTGTTGTACTGGCATAGAGTAGCTACACACCGTCACATTGTGCGGGTACTGTGCTCACCCTGAGGGTGCAGTGAGGTGCCCAGCACCGGCCATGGCGCAGGTCCAAAGCTGTGTTACTGTGTGAGATAGGTAGGTTCTGCAGCACCACCTTGGACATCTTTGTCTGTTTCAGTCAGGTGTAGCCCCCATGCACCACCACCCCCCTTCCCCAGGGCTGAGGGTGGCAAACAGGGTCTCCCATCAAAAGACCCACAGTCTACCTCCCTGCAAAGGTGGCAGTAGAGGGGAACATTAACCCTAGTCCTGCTGAGGAACAGACACCCCATAGGGCAGTCAATGCAGTTCTGTACACAGCCATAACACAACAGCAGACAGACATTAGGCCTGGATATGGTATGCTGCACCCCACCACTATCTGATATTCCCCTGGTGCAAGCCATCAGCCACTGCACCCTGCAAGCCACTCCATCACAACACCTACCAGCTGCAAACAGTCTGCTAGTGCCCAGTGGAGATGCCTGCACCCAGAACTGGGATGTCAGCATACACAGCAAGCAGATACATCAGTGACTGGGCCCCAAAAGGAAACCCATATTTATCACATGAGAGAAATACTAGATAGCACTATAGGAGTGCCTAGCCATGCTGTGGTCACTGCACAGTCAGGGTGATAGTGATCTCTCAGCAGGATATACTGAGGTCACCCTGTCTGTGTAGGTGGTGGCCGGGCACTACAATGTGCCTGTCACTGCCCTATGCCCTGTGCAGATGCACCCTGGCCAGGCCACCCTGTCCGGCCTATACCCATGGTACCTTGTTCCTCATTATGCACATTGGCAGCCCAATACTGTCAACATTGCTGGATAGACAGACAGCCACCCCCACACCTATGCCAGCATTGTGCTACTATAGAGGTGGTCAGCAGCCATACCCACTACACCAGTCATGGGCATAGTACAGGCATGGATATGGTACACAAGGCTGTTGAGGGGTCACTCCCCAGGGTGGTGAACACTGTCAGAGACCAGACCTGCAGCAAACACCGCAGACATCAGAATGATTGTTATGGTGGAGCGCAATGAGCAAACTGTGCTTAACGTAGGAATTGATATCTGCCAGTTATCATAGGGAACGTTTGATAGCTCTGTACCATATACCCAGGTGTAGGGTGGCATTGCTAAGGTATGCAACTGCTAGTATTGGGTGATACAGGCAGGGCCCAATGTCTTGCCTCTCCAGGAGGCATTGGCCAATGGGGCCTGTGGGTGGGTGTGTGGCCCTGTTGGCTGCTGCTTTATGGCAGAGTTCCCCAACTCCAGTCCTGGTGTTCCAAACACTGTTCGGGTTTTCATGCTGTCCCTCATAAATATGCATGAGCTACATCTGCATACCATGGGGGTGGTGCATAGCTATGCAGCACAGGCATCTTTATTAGAGGCAGCATGAAGCCGGAATGGTGTGGGGCCCTCCAGGACTCTGCTTTAGGTAATGTGCCTGTTTCTGGTGTCTGTGTTTGGTGTGGTAAACTATAGGCCATGTGTATGTTCTCTGCAATAAAGGAGTGTCTTTACTATCACTGTTTAGTGGTGGGTAAAACTATGGGGACTGGGTTGGCAAGAGCCCCAGCTGGGATTTGAACCTGTGACCCTCTGGTCTTACAGGCACTGGCTGTGTCTGTTGCACCACACTGTGGCCACAGAGATAGTGCACTCCCTGGAGTTAGTTAAACCGGCCTGACGAGCCAGAAACCCTGCTCTGCAACAGGTTTACTGTGGCCTCATTTACCTTATGCAGACAAAGGTGTACATAAACCTCAGAAAAGACCTCAGAAAAGGGGCACACACCCATAACCAAGCTGGGCAACAATGATATCATTGGAAAACATTACACCACACGCCCAGGACAGCTCCATTACAATGTAATGCTCTTTGAAAGGGTCTGCGGAGCGTAGACCCTTCCACACATCATTTATTTTTATTTTTGTGCTTTCCAGGGAGTGTTGTTCCTTGTTGCCCATTGCTATCACTGTTGCCCAGCTGAATTATGCTTTTTAAAATGTTTCTTGTGGTCATTTTTAACGTTTTATGTGAAATATTGTTCTGTGCACATGTATCACACTGCTCACGTTTTGTGGGTTTCCCCGGTTTTTCTGTACATTGCTGACGGAAATGGTTTCTCTTCCCTTTAAATGCCTTTTAACGACAGGTTTTCATTCGCGTTGGAATTGAGCTCTGAAATTCAGGGCGTTAGTATTAGGGGTGCCTCTCCCCGCCCACTCTCCGCCCATTGACCCCTTCTCTCCACCCACTCTCCACCTTCTGCGCTGTTTTAACGCGCCGCGGAGCTTTACGATCGTTAACTACGGTTAACGCGCGTAGTATAACGTTAACGGTCGTTAGCGCGTCAGTACGCGCGTTATACGGCACTTACGGTCGTTAACGTCGTATAACACGCGATAGTCACGTTTAACGCACTTTAGTAAACATGCCCCTATGGCAAGAGACATTTTTGTAGTAGAGGATGAAAGCCAGATTGCAGTGGATCCAGAATGGCTTCAGAGAAAAGAAAGTTAATACAGCGGCAGTGAACTGCACGTTCAAGTAATTTGGATATGAAAGGGAGGAAGAAGATGGGAAGATAATTGAAAAGGTTGGTAGGATCTAGTGAAGGTTTCTTGAGAAGAGGTGTGACCACAGCATGCTGAAAGCTGGAGTAATAGTTGCAGTGGAAAGCAAAAGTATGTGAGGATGTGATAAGGGAAAGGGATGACAGTGGGAGTGATAGAGCTTAGTAGACAGGAGGGAAAGAGATCAGAAGATCAGATAGTGAGCCTGGAAGAGGAGAGAAGATGTGCAGTTTCCTTTTGGTGACTTTAAAAAAGAAAGAAAGTGTGACTGAAGCTGAGCGAAGAACTGAGAGTGAAGAAGGAGAGGGGAAGAACTCAAGACTAATCTTGTGAATCTTATCATGGAAGTAGTCAGCCAGAGTTTGAGCAGAAAGTGAAGGAAGGATCGTGGGCAGAGGCACTTTGAGAAGAGAACTGAGCGTGGCAAAGAGAAGGTGATGGCCAGAAGCAAGTTCTTTCTCAGATTGACATAGTACACTTACTTGATGATTGCTAAGACAGACTGGGAGGAGGTTAGCATGAATCTGAGATGTAGGAAGTCAGCATGGGTACAAGATTTAACCCAAAAGCACTCAGCAAAGCAAGAACAAGAAAGAAGGTAGCAAATTTAAGGGGTCATCCTCAGCTGAGATATAGTATGTCTTACAGGGCATGGAATGGGAGGAGCGAGAGCATCCAGAGAAGAGTATAGTTTTAAAAGAGGAGACTGCCTCATCAACATACTCAAATAACACAGTGGAAGAGAGAGAGGATGAGTCTGTAGTGGAGAGAGCAGGGGGGTCAATAGCTTGAAGATTCCTAAATGTGTTGGTGGCTATGGAACAAGTCTGTGTTGGGATATGATTAAGAGTGAAAGTTAACATATGATGGTCAGATAGGGGGAGAACTGAGGTGGAGAAATTTGAGGGTGAACAGCTGGAAAAAAAGGCAAGGTTGAGACAATGGCCATATTGGTGTGTAGGGGCAATAGAACTCAGCTGGAGATTGAATGAGGAGGTTAAGACAAGGAGCTTTAAGGCATAAGGCATTCCAAGGATGAGGGAAAGAGATGACAGTCCAGAAAGAAAGAAAGCCAGGAGTCAAAGTCAGTAAGACCGGAAGAGAAGGACCCGTCAGGAGGTTGACAAATGACAGCCATTTGTAGGAGTAGTGGAATAAATAGGCAATTGGTGTGGACCTCAAAGGAAGAAAAGGTGAGACATTGAGGAGGAAGGATGGGTTGAAACTGTATGGAAAGAGATAGTAGCAGCCCAATACCACACCACGATGAGGTGTATAGGAAAAACGTTCCTGGTAGTTAGCGCACAATTGAGTCTCAGAACGTGTGGCACGATTACCGCAGGGTCCCCTAATGGTGCCATAGAGGTGTTGGTATGTGCATTCACGCTAGCTGCCACATTTCCACTGAGTGTGTAGCAAATACCCTTGCACGAGCTGCAATGTCCTCTCCATGTCCGCACTCTACCTCTAATGCACTCACTCTCCTCCCTAATGTGTGATGGTCACTTAACTGAGTTTTAGTGGTCAGTAGTGGGCATGCATGTGTGCTAACATTCTCAGCTGCAAGTTACCAAACACTAAAACACATGTTAACCACTTAGCAGCCCTTAGTAAAAGGGCCCCTCAGTGCTGGTTAATGGCCTGATGGGAGCCATTGGGGGGTTAATATTTACTGAAAAGCCATTGGCTTATTAAAAATAGTAAACAGTCCTGGAGATCATGATTATTACTCATATTATAAGCCTCTTTCCCATTGAAGATGGCAGTCCTAGTCTTAGAGAAGGTAAAATTCAGAGGCTTTTCAAAAGGTAAAGCACACAGTGTTCTAACATACATGTTGAAAACATTTTTACTCCTGATGCAGTAAACTAATGCCATACAAATGACTGTCCAAGTGCATAAAGTTAGGACAGCCATTGAACCATTCTAACGTTATGTGGTTTGCCTATCGGATTAGTGGCTGAATATTACTACTACTACTACTACTGAGCATTTGTATAGCGCTACAAGTCGTATGCAGCACTGCACACAGACATGTAAGAGACAATCCCTGCTCATCAGAGCTTACAATCTAGTCAAGACAGACAACACAGAAGGTGTAGACAGGGATAAAACAAAGTGGAATCGTACAGAAACAAGGAGATCAGGTGAGTCAAGATCCAAAAACAGCAGCGAAGAGGTGAGTTTTCAGCCTGGATTCGAAAAGGGTCAGAGAAGGCGCCTGGTGTACAGACACAGGCGTAAGGTGCAGCAAGATGAAAGGACCGAAGTCTGGAGTTAGCAATAGAAGAGAAGGGCACAGATAGAAGCAGTTTGCCAGAAGAGCGGAGTTCCTGAGGAGGGGGGGGGGGCATTCAGGAGAGATAAGAGAAGAAAGTTACTGAGGAGCATCAGAGTGAAGTCACTTATAGGTCAGCAGGAGAATTTTGAACTGGATGCAGAAACGGATAGGGAGCCAATGAAGAGACTTGAGAAGAAGGTTATATGGGCATGACGAGGCTGGCAGAAAATAAGCCACACAGCAGAGTGTTGAACAGATTGAAGGGGAGAGAGATGATTCAAAGGGAGACCAGCAAGGAGTAGATCACAGTAGTCAAGACGGAAGGTGATTATGGAGTGGATAAGTGTCTTAGGGGCTTGTTTACAAAGCCGCGGTAGCGGTTTGCGATCGTAATCGGAGCCGCGGCCCCTTAGTAGTGTGTTCAGAAAGGAATGGGCAAATTTTGTTGATGTTATGGAGAAAGAAAGGCCAGGTCTTAGCTATCAGATGGATGTGTGTGGATAAGGAGATACAGGAGTCAAATACAACCCCAAGGTTGTGAGCCGAGGAAAGAGGAAGGAGTAGAGAGTTATCCACAGAGACTGAGAAAGGAGGAAGATGAGAGGAGGTTTTAGGGGGAAAGATAAGAAGCTCAGTCTTGGCCATGTTCAATTTCAAGTGGCAATGAGACAACCAGACAGCAATATCAGAAAGGCAGGCAGAGATCCGGGCCTGGATTGCCAGAGAGATTTCAGGCATAGAGAGGTAGATCTGGGAGTCATCAGCATAAAAATGGTACTGAAAGCCATGGGAAGAGATGAGCGCACCAAGGGTTTGTGTATAGAGAGAGAAGAGGAGCGGACCCAAGACAGTTCCTTGGGGTACACCAACTGAGAGTGGGATAGCAGCAGAGGAGGAACCACCAGAACTAACACTGAAAGAGCGATGGGAGAGATAGGAGGAGAACCAGGATAGTACAGAGCCCTTAAAACCAAGTGAGGATAGGGTATTGAGGAGAAGGTTGTGGTCAACAGTGTCAAAAGCAGCAGAGAGGTCAAGAAGGATGAGGATAGAGTAAAGGCCCTTGGATTTTGCCAGGAACAAGTCACTGGAGACTTTGACAAGAGCTGTTTCAGTAGAGTGTAAAGGACGAAAACCATATTGTAAAGGATCCAGGAGGGCATGAGAGGAGAGGAAGTCAAGGCAGTGGTGGTGAACCGCGCATTCAAGTAGTTTAGAAATGAAGGGGAGGAGGGAAATGGGTCGATAATTAGAAGGACAGGTAGGATCAAGGTAGGGTTTCTTCAGGAGAGGTGTAACTACAGCATGCTTGAAGGCTGCAGGGACAGTTGCAGTGGAGAGCGATAGGTTGAGAATATGAGAGATGGAAGGAACAACACTGGAGGAGATGGAACTTAGGAGACGGGTGGGGATAGGATAAAAGGAGCAGCTGGTGAGTTTGGAGGAAGAAAGAAGGTGTGCAGTTTCCTCTTCAGAGATCACAGAAAAGGAAGAGAGGGTAGCAGCAGAGGTAAAGGGGGAAAGTTGGGAGTGAAGAGGGGGAGGAGGGGAAGGAGGGGAAGTAGCTGATTTTGTGGGGAATTATCACCACTAACCCGATGTTCGCAGGGACCGCCCCATTTCTGCCATAGACAGGGCCAGCTCCAGAGCTGGCACCCTAGGCAAACCTCAAGCCTTATGTCCCCTGGCTGTCAGAATCTATTGTCCTACTCTTTGCCACCTCCTAGAAGCTGCTTCCCTAAGGTAGTTGTCTAGTTTGCCTAATTGTTGGGCCGGCCCTGCCCACAGACTATTCCGAAACTAACTGGACATTTGTAAGGTAGTTTATGGCCAGTGAGGGCTGCTGAATATTGGGTTAAGCAAGGTTTATGCAGTTTGCAAATCATGTTGGATCAGCTTTAAAATTCAGATAAATAATTATTTTTATTACATGGAACAATGGGACTAAATTACAAAATTAAAAGAAAAGAAAACATGGGCTTTATGGACAGATGTTGAAACACATTTGCACAATTAATAAATAATTACATTAAAGGGTTAAGCACAAACAGAAGCTTCTTTTTTATATTTTATTAAGGCAACCTAGACTCACTAGTCCCACTAGAGCACATGTATGTGCACATAGTGGAGTAGCCTGGTGGTTAGAGTAGCAGCCTTGTGAGCCAGCAAGACCTGGGTTCAGATCTTGTTGATGCTACTTGTGGCTTTTCTAAGTCATTTAACAGATTCAAACTTAGAGACCCACTTACTAAAGTGCAATTCACACATGTTGCTAAAAGCCCACCTCTTCCAAGAACACTGTTCCCTACCACCTTAGCACTCCCTTCTACATCCATTCTCCCTGCTTCACCCACCCTTTAATACCTTACCTAACTCATTATCCCGACGACCTCTCCCTAATCTCTCCTGTAAATAAATATGTAAATAGTTCTTGTTCATGACAAATACTCATGTACAAAAGTTATTTGTCTTAACCATATGTACTCATGTTAAAAAGTTCTGTTCTATGTAAACAGTTGAAACACACTGTCATGTTATGTTTACTGTAAACCGTCTTGAATTGAAGAAAGATGGTATATAAAAACTGTTAAATAAATAAATATGAACACATTATTGATGGATAAAAGAATCAAATAAAACAAGACCAATTAAAAAAGGAAATAGTATAAGAACTGGGATATTTCCAGGACATTATTATTGGCACCCTTATAAACAATTCAAATCAATTTGAGCAGAAGAACCACATTCCCATTGCAGTAAAATTAGATGCCTTTGTGATCAATTGTCAGTATTCACATGATTTGAATCAACCAATGATTGATGGCTCTAATGTTTAAAATGGTCACATTCATTCTCTGTTCCATTTTTACAAAGGTGAAGACAAGAGAGCTGTCTGTGACCATCAGAAAAGCCATTATCACCAAATGTCAAACTTCAAAGAGGTACAAGGCCTTCTCTAAAAACCTTGGGATTCCTATGTCTACAGTTCGCAATGTTATTAAGATGTTTTCTGCTCATGGAACTGTCAAGAACCCCAGAACATGGTAGGAAGAGGAAAATTAATCCAAGAAGTCTTCGAAGATTAGTGTGAACTGTTGGAAAAACACCACGTACAACATCCAAGAGCTGAAGGCTGACCTGGAGCAATGTAGAGTGGTGGTTTCAACCTGAGCCATGCACCATGCACTAAACAAAGAAGGACTTCATGGGCAAAAGCCAAGGAGGACCCCACTGCTCAAAGACAGACATAAAAAGACACATCTGATCTTTGCCCAAACCCACCTTGAGAAATCACAATCCTTCTGGGAAAATGTTCTGTGGACAAATGAAACCAAACTTGAGCTCTGCCAATAAAGACTAGCGATTTACAGGCAAAGAAAAGAAGCTTATAAGATGACAGATGATAGAGGAGTAAAAGGGGCAGTAAGAGGGGATAAGGCTATAGTGGAGAGACTGAATGAATTTTTTGCTTTGGTCTTTACTGAGGAAGATGTAGGGATGTTACCCATGACTGAAGTGGTATTTAAAGGTGATACTGTCGAAGAATTGAAAGAAATATCGATACACAAGGAAGATGTATTACAACTATTTGATAAACTGAAGAGTAGGAAATCACCTGGACTGGATGGTATACATCCAAGGGTGTTGAAAGAACTGAAATGTGAGATTGCAGACCTGCTATTAGTAATCTGTGAACTATCATTAAAATAATCTGTAATACCTACTACTACTACTATTCAGCATTTGTAAAGTGCCACGCATGAAGCGCTGCACAGCTAACCTACAAGAGGTAGCCAACATACAAGAGACAGTCCCTGCCCATTAGAATCATGCTTATCGGAGCTTACAATCTAGTTAATGAATGAATTCATTGCTTGTTCTTTACTGAGGAAGATGTAGGGATGTTACCCATGACTGAAGTGGTATTTAAAGGTGATACTGCGGAAGAATTGAAAGAAATATCGATATACCGGCAAGATGTATTACAACTATTTGAAAAACTGAAGAGTAGCAAATCACCTGGACCAGATGGTATACATCCAAGGGTGTTGAAAGAACTGAAATATGAGATTGCAGACCTGCTATTAGTAATCTGTGAACTATCATTAAAATTATCTGTAATACCTGAAGATTGGAGGAGCGCCAATGTAAAGCCAATTTTTAAAAAAGGGTTCCAGGGGTGATCCGGGAAACTGCAGACTGGTGAGCCTGATGTCTGTAACCAGGGAAAATGGTAGAAACCATCATAAAGAACAAAATTGCTTGACATGTAGATAATCATGGCTTAATGGGAGACAGCCAACATGGCTTTAGACAAGGAAGATCTTGTCTTACTAATCTGTTATGTTTTTTTGAAGGTGTGAATAAACAGGTAGACAAAGGTGAGTCGGTTGATATAGTGTGTCTGGACTTTGAGAAAGCCATTGACAAGGTCCCGCATTAGAAACTTTTGGCAAAACTAAAAAGTCATGGGATAGGAGGCAGTGTACTATTGTGGATCAGGAACTGGTTAAAAGATAGAAAGCAGAAGGTAGGGCTAAATGGCCAATTTTCCCAATGGAAAAAGGTGAATATTGGAGTACTGCAGGGATCTGTGCTGGGTCTGCTGCTTTTTGACATATTCATAAATGACCTGGAAAAGTGAATAATGAGTGAGGTTATCAAATTTGCAGATGACACAAAACTATTTAGAGTTGTTAAAACCCAAGAGGATTGTGGAAAATTGCAAGATGATCTTGATAAATTGAAAGACTGGGCATCCAAATGGCAGATGAAATTTAATGTGAACAAGTGCAAAGTTATGCAACTAGGAAAGAACAACCCAAACTATGGTTACATGATGCAAGGTTCCACATTGGGTACCACCACCCAGGGAAAAGATTTAGGCGTCATCGTAGATAATATGTTAAAACCCTCCACCCAGTGTGCAGCGGCGGCAAAGAGAGCAAATAGAATGTTAGGTATGATAAGGAAAGGAATGGAAAATAAAACAAAGGATATTATAATGCCTCTGTATCTTTCCATGGTGCGACCGCACCTTGAATATTGTGTGCAATTCTGGTCGCCATATCTTAAAAAGGATATAGCGTTATTAGAAAAAGTACAGAGAAGAGTCACCAAAATGGTAAAGGGGATGGAAGGATACCCCTATGAGGAGAGGCTACAGAGGTTAGGGCTCTTCAACCTGGAAAAGAGACGGCTGAGGGGAGCATGATAGAGAACTATAAATGAATGAATGAAGTGGAACGGGTAAATGTAGATCGATTGTTTACGTCGTCAGAATATAAAAAGACTAGGGGACATGCAATGAAGCTATAAGGTAACCTATTTAAGACTAATAAAAGAAAATATTTTTTCACTCAACGTGTAATCAAACCCTGGAATTTGTTACCGGAGGATGTAGTAAAGGCTGTTAATGTAGCTGGGTTTAAAAAAGGTTTGGACAAGTTCTTGCAGGAAAGGTCAATAAACCATTATTAGAAGGGACCCAGGATATCACTGCTTGACCCAATACAAGCATTGAGGAACCTGTGTCTTTTGGGGAGACTGCTAGGTACTTATGACCTAGACTGGCCACTGTTGGAAACAGAATACAGGGCTTGATGGACCTTGGTCTGACCCAGTATGGAATATCTTATGTTCTTAAAAAAAACACCCTTCCTACAGTTAAATATGGTGGAAGTTCCATAATGTTCTGGGGCTGTTTTGTTGCCTCAGGAACTGGATGCCTGTAATGTATTAAAGGTATCATGAAGTCAGAGGACTACCAAAGTATTTTGGAGCGAAATGTGCTACCTAGTGTCAGAAAGCTAGGTCTGGGTCGAAGGTCATGGATCCTCCAGTAGGACAATGACCCAAAACATACATCCAAAAGTATAAAAGAATGGTTAATAAGGGGATTGTTTTAAACTGGCCAGTTATGAGTCCTGATCTCAATCCAATCAAGAACTTTTGGAAACAGCTGAATTCTGCCAGTGGTAAAAGGAATCTTGGAAACATTCATGAGCTGGAACAAACTGCAGTTGAAGACTGGGAGAAACTATCAGCAGACAAATGTATGAAATGTATAGATGGCTACAAGAAACATTTGGAGACTGTCATCACCGCCAAGGGTTGTGCAAACAAATTTTAGTGAAGGGTGCCATTAACCCTATCCAGGTCATATTTTGTTTTTTCTCAGAAATTATTCTCAGAAGTTGCATAGACATCTTTTATTTTTGTCATACTATTAAAGCATTATGATGAATACAGTTGGAATATTTCCAATTATTTCTCAAGATATTATATGCAACATATCTAAAATGCAACGGTGCCAATAATGTTGACCACAGCTGTGTGTATGCAGTTTCCAACCACACGCCAAGCTATGTCCCTGTCCTGAACAACCTTTTTTAATGTAGCTAAAAGTATATGCACTATCTCAGGCAACAGAAAATCCACTATTGTAAATTCAGCAAATCTATCCACGGAGCTGCCTATCCTGTGTATGGCTAAATCCTGACATAGCCTTTGAAAATTTACCAAGAAAGGTTAAGTAAATTTGGCAATGTCACACTCCACTTGAGACTCATAACTTGAGTTTTGGTTGAGTCACTGTCATTCTAATTGGCAATAACTGCAAACTAGTATTTAGTGCAGAAGCTGTAGAAGGCAATTTGCAAAGCAATTTTTGTCAATCAGAATCATGGTCCCCTTCTAAATCTGTTCTCTGAAAACTGTCCACCTTCTATGAGTAGAGATGTACATTTATTAGTGTGTTTTAAAAAATTTAGGACCTCTTTTACCCAAAAGCTGGTGACTGGTTAAAGCCAGTTTTTTTAATAGCTTTATTTACATTTTCATTGTACATTCAACCGTTTACATCAACCCCAAACAGTAACAATTACCCAATAACTACAACCTTCCCATCCCCTCCCCCTCCCCCCCACACTCCTCCAGGACACAACTAGCACAATGAAAATAATGGTGCAGAGTTTTCCACAGGGTGCCAAGGTTACCTTTGACATGGGCACAGTTAGGTTCAAAGTCTGAACTACACTTTTCATACACTTATATGCCAGCTATGTTCACAAAGTCATTTAAGAGTTTCCACTTACGATTACCACCTCTTATAGGCATCGAGGTTTTCCGAGGCATTTGTTCATACTTGCTATACAAACATACTTGATTCCACCATATCTGCACATTCAGATTGGCCGTACATTTCCAATTCAGCACAATTAAATATATCACCACTCCCATCATGAAGTCCAGCAAAAAATACCCTTCTCTATGTAAGGAAGGGAGCTTTGCTGCTGACCGGAATCCTATGACCCCCCAAGTAAGGGTCTCTTTGAACTTAAGAATGATTTGTATCTGTTCCCAGTCTTTCTCCCAGAAAGTCCTTATTCCCAGGCACTCAAAAACAACATGGGCAAAGGTACCAATATTGCTGTTGCATGTCCAGCAAAGATTGCTAGCAGTCTTATCCCATTTTACAACTTTAACTGGTGTGTAATAGACCCTATGAGTAAAGAAGAGCAGAGTCTGAGTGACCGAAGCTGACTTCGATACTCTTACTTGTTTACACCAGAATTTCCTCCACTGCTGTGCGGGGAGAGTAATCCCAGTCTCATGTTCCCACACCTTCTGCAAGCTCCGTGTCCGGGAATTGAGGTTTTGATTCAACTTCCTATAAAAAAGCGAGGCCACACCAGCTGTTTGCATCACCTCGTGAACTATCTCAGCTACCCTACCCTTCTCTGTCACAAGCTTGACATCTGCCTTGGAGTTTGCAATACAGTGTTGGAGTTGCAGCCATTGAAAGTATAATTTGGATGGGAGTCCGAATTCTTGCTGCAATTCCAAATACGCTTTCCATTTATTATCCTTTATCAATTAACCAACACACCAGATTCCTTTTGAATACCAGTGGCTCCAGGCAACTGTTCTCTTCTGGATTTTGAATAGGGGATTATGCCACAGCGGCAGCTGAGCAGAGGGACTCATATCTGAACCGCAGGCATCCATAAGAGTCATAAACACATTAAACGTATCAACTATCATGCTGGGACAGCATGCGCTCTGATTTAATTGCATGCCCGGGAGGTACATCATTGGTATCGGGGCCATTAACTTTTCTTCTACTTCTAGCCATATCGGTCTGCGCTCCAATCGGCACTTTAACCATCCCGATCCCTGCTTCAACAAGAATGCTTTGTGATAGGCTTGGAAGTCCGGGGATTTTACGCCACCCTCCTCCCTAATGAGCTTCAGCTTTTGTCGTGCTATTCTCGGCGTTTTATCATTCCACAAAAATTGTATTAGTATTCTCTCTATCTGCTGATATGTTTGTATTGGCATCAAGCAGGGTATCATCTCCAAAATATAATTAATCTTTTGGACTATCATCATTTTTATTGTCTCTAGACGACCCCACCAGGACAGCACTAAAGGGGACCATTTGGTAGTCATATCTCGGGCTATTGTCAATGTAACGTCGGTATTAAAGTGGACGGTTTCCTCTAAGGGATAGCAATAATGTACCCCTAAATACTTTACCATGCCGGATTCCCAGACAAATGGGAAGTCCTTCATGTCCTCTTTATGTACCCAGTAGTTTAGCGGAAAAGCTACTGATTTCGTCCAGTTAATTTTATAACCCGAGGGCAGTGAATATTGGTTTATCTGCTCCAACTCCTTAGGGACCGATTCTGGAGAGACAAATAGAAGGAGATCATTGACATACGCCAACAGTTTAATTTCTATGTCAGCGATTGATACCCCTTGAATTGCCGGACATTGCCGAAGAATGAGAGCTAACGGCTCCAACGCCAGGTTGAATAGCATAGGAGATATGGGGCAGCCCTGATGTGTACCATGCCCTAGCTTTACTGGGTGGGATATTGTTCCATTTACGCAGATATTTGCCATGGGCTGGGCATACATTATTTTAATAAACCAGAGAAAATCTTCACCAAAGCCAAACCATTTAAGGACTGAAAATAAAAAGGGCCATTCTAATCGGTCAAACGCCTTTTCAGCGTCGAGGGATAAGCCTACTAAAGGTTTCTTCATATTTTCAGCACCAACCAGAATATGGCACAAAAGTCTTGCATTGTCAGCCGTTGACCTACCCTCTACAAAGCCACATTGATTGGGATGGATTAATAAGGGCATCTTTCCCGACAGTCGACCCGTTAATACGGTCGCATATATCTTATAATCCACGTTCAACAAGGATATTGGCCGATAGTTAGCCACCATCTGCGGATCTCTACCCACTTTTTCAAAGACTACCACGTTCGCCGTGGCGAAGGAACCTACTTGTGGCATCGCCTCCACTAACGGAAGTATTGGCATAGATAGAGGGCTATCTCTTTGGCAAAGGCCTTGAAAAATTCAGCAGAGAGCCGATCGGGGCCCGCCGCTTTACCTGTTGCCAACGAAGTTATGGCCTGACTGATCTCGCCCTCAGAAAAGGGCCTATCTAGTTCCTTCCGCATTTCTTTACTCAATGTCGGCCTCTGTATCCCAGAGAGCAGTTCTTCAAATTTTGCCTGTGAAAATTCCCGCTCTGACTCATAGAGATGAGCATAGATGGCTCTGAAGACTTAAGCAATCTCCGAGTCTCTCACAACCAGCCTCTGTCCCTGTGAGTCCCGAAGTGCCGCTACCCTTTTAGCCTCCCTACCTCCCTTCAATGCGTTGGCTAAAAGCTTGCCTGCTTTATTTCCTTCCCGATAGTAGACACTTTTTTGCACTTTAATGTTTTCAGTGGCTTCCGTGGATAATAGCGTATTAAACTTAAATCTTAAGCGCTGTAGCCGTAATAATATGCACGGGTCCGTTCGCATGCACAACACCCGTTCCCCAGCCTTAATCTGCTGTTCTAAAACTAGCAGTTGCTGTTTACGTTGCCTGGCTTGCCGGATGCTAAAGCTGGTTATAACTGCTCTTATAGCTGCCTTAAATCCCTCCCACCAGGCCCAGCCTGTTGTGGCTTGAGGAGAGTTGAATTGAAAATATTCTGCTATCGCAGCCTTAATTTCTATGCAAAAATCTGTGCTGTCTAAGAGGGCTTTAACAAAAAAACATTCCGAGGGGTTTACACACAACCCCACATCTTGTATCACCAAAGAGATGGCCGCATGGTCAGAAATATGCGCTGGATGTTGTGATGATGAGAGCTGTGCTGAGCCGATGGAAACAGAAGAAAACAGTGAATATGCCTTTAAGATGGGAGACAGGCAAGGTATTCACAGGGTTCAGACTGCAGGCAAAGGAAAGAAGCACGTAGTTGCTGAAGCCAAGCCACACCCAAACTCTAACGTAAGTGCAGGCTTGGAGGGTAATGACAATCACCTGTGCAGAGACAGGGGAGTGTTAGTTAGGAAACAGCTTTATAAGCCCTGTTCAGAGGAGAGGAAGAGGAGAAGTGGGAAGTTTGACTTTGAGTTGGAGAACGGCTCCAGCAAGAAAGGAAGCAGCAAGAAAGGAAGCAGTCCTTGTAAGAGAGGTACTCTTAATTCAGAAACCAGCAGATGGGTGGCTGGGAGAGTTGCTGACAACGAGGATCAGATTGCAGCGCAGAGTGTTCATGAACCAGCTCAGAGAATTCAAGCTGCCAGAAGGTGGGTGAATACGGTTACAACTGGAAGTGACCAGAACCCAGCCGAGGGCAGAGAACCAGAGTTGAACCTGATTGAAGCACTGAGGCAATTGATCCAGGGAAAGAAGCCCCACTCTCAAGGTATAGATATTCCATATCAGGGAGAGCAGTTGTGGAAGGAAATTCAGAAGTTCCTACAGAACAGTAAGCTTGAAGGAGTTAATGAAAACCCAGAGACAGACAAGCATTTCGTAGCACAGGAAGAAATGCAAATTGACTCTTTTGGGCAGGATTCTGTTACTGAGGAGTCTCCTATGGACTGTTCTTTGTGTCAGAAGGAAGTTTGAAAGTTGGTGATAAAAAGTGTTAACAGAAGAAGCTTTTGAGAAGCAGGGTTTTACCTAGCCATGTGAATGCCAGGAACTTCTTCTAAGGTAAAGAACCCTTGCTTAACCTAGAGTTTGATAACCAAAGCAGCACATGATAAATAAAGAAGTTTAGCTGTGCTGGACGAACAAAGGAAGCTGTGATTTACTTGCTGAAATGTTTTTGCTGAAAACAGCTGCACATGTTTAAAGGTTCTTTCAGTTTCTTCAGTTCCAGTTTCATATGTTTCCTGTTATTATTTACTTGGAGAATAATTCTTATGTCTGTGTTGAACCTTAGTGCTTATGGGAACCTAAATAAAAATTCTTGTTTTGCCTTAAAAACCAACGGTCTCACACTACTTTGTCTTTGAGTAAAAGAAGCAACTACAAGTCCCAGAGTTCCCTGCTGGAGACAAGGATAGTAACTCTTTATTTAAGGACAAACATTGGCAGCCCTATGTCTGTAAGCCTTTGGCCCAGGCGAGGGTCACAACAATGTATATGTGCCGACTCTATGCTAGGAATTAGTGATTTAGAGACTGCAAAAAAGTCAATTCATGACAAAGACCGATGTGGAGGCGAAAAATAGGTAAAATCTAGCTCCAAAGGGTGGAGTACCCTCCATATATCCACCAATGCCATCTCCTCGATCAGGGAAGAGAGCACTATATGCGCCTTAGAAGGTTTAGAGGTCCGAGGTGGTTTCCTATCAACCAAGGGGTCATTTACCTGGTTGAAATCTCCTCCTATAATTAGCGGTATCCCTGTATCCATGTGCGCTTCCTTTGCTATCGCAGCAAAAAATTCTGGGCAATCTGCATTAGGGGCGTATATGTTTATGATAACCACCTCCAGACCTCCCACCTTAATCAAAACCTTAGCCCCTCTACGATAACCAAACATATTTGTTTCCCTCTGAACTAAATTAAAGTATTTATTGAACCTTCTTCTCTACTATTAATCATTTATATAGCACTGCAAGGCATACGCAGCGCTGTACAGATACATATGAAAGATGGTTCCTGCTTGTCAGAGTGAGTTTGCAGGATATTAGTACTTATGGATTTCCTAACAAGTATAGCTACTCTATTACACTTATTAACGGCTGTAGAGTATGCCACTAAAGTATAAGGCTTTATACCAAGCTTTAGGGATTCTTTTTTATTTAAATGTGTCTCTTGCAGCAACAAAATATCTGCTTTCCCTTGCCGGGCATAGTTAATAATTTTTTTCCTTTTCACCGGGTTATTTATCCCCTTAACATTCAGTGGGCCATTTTCCCTTTCTTTTAAACATGTGCCTCTCAGGTTCGCCAGTATACACCCTCCCTTGCATCTCTGAACCTTCATCAGGATGCCTATATAGCTTATAGGATACCCCGTCTTATCCATTCCATATCTCTGGTACCTTGTTGTGTCGGAGTCCTACAAGCTCAGCGTCCTTTTACAGCGGACGCGTACTATACTAGTGTGCCCTAGAGGAGAAACTTTGTCTCTGCAACCATTTGGTGAGCCTGAGGCAGAAGGACTGGCTAGAGAGACACTGCCAAATAATCACTTGGTTCAACTGCTTGCACCGCTGCTCTAATGTCACAGATTACCCCTACCAATATGATCGCTATTCACTCCTAACCACACTATTGCAGCACGTTAGTACGTTGTACATTAACCTTTCACCCACAACACACCCTCAATCACATTCTATCTGCTTCTTACAGCTATTTTAATTGTCTCTTTGTTACACTTCTTATGCTGTGTCATCCACAAATGTCCCGCTAAAGCAACTCCGTTCCGATGACTAATCTCGACAAGCCTAATAATTTTCTTAATCCTCAGTGCATCTGAGCGAGTTCCTTTTCTTCCAAATATAAGTGAAGAGCCTCAGGGTCATTGAATGTTCTGGTCTGGCTATGTAGAGTAACGCGCATCCGCTCTGGATACATAAGACCGTAGCGTGCCTGGAGTTGTTGCAGCCGTGGTCTTAATGCTAGAAATCTTTTCCTCCGGTCTACAGTGACCTTGGAGAAGTCGGGGTAAAAAAACACCTTATGGCCTTCAAATTCTAAAGGAGCACATGCATGCACCGCTTCCATGACTTGGGCCACTTGCTGATACCAGAGGATTCTTAGTATTATCGGCCTCGGTTGCTTGCTGTTTGGTAATGATTGCGAAGGGACCCGGTGAGCACGGTCAATTTCATATGCCCTCTCAAAATTAAGCTTGAGTACCGAAGGGATCATTTTGACCAGGAATGTTAACATGTCTTTACCTTCCGCTCCTTCCGGGACCCCAATTATTCTCACATTATTCCATCGGGCTCAATTATTACTATCTTTGACTTCCCTCTGCAGCGCCCGCAGCTGCTTTTCCAGCTTGTCAACTTTACACAAACGCTTACCGTGCACTGCCAGAATTTCCTCCACTTTATCTTGACGGAGGGAAATTCCCTCTATATTACTCCTCAATGCGCTGATTTCCTCATGCACGGTGCTCAGGGACTCTCCATTGGCTTTAACCAGCTCCTTGACACCCCGGATCTCTGCGAGGAGTTCCTGTAAGGCCTCAGAC
Source organism: Ichthyophis bannanicus (assembly GCA_033557465.1). Lineage (NCBI taxonomy): Eukaryota > Metazoa > Chordata > Amphibia > Gymnophiona > Ichthyophiidae > Ichthyophis > Ichthyophis bannanicus. The sequence continues at coordinate 222,092,283 of CM066031.1, read as the reverse complement.
CCTTCTCGTGTAGCCACCATCTTTTGTGGTGAAAGGGGTTCCATCTTGGACCTTTTTGCGCGGCTGTTCTGTGCACCTGAGTAATCTAATCAGACTGGCTTGGGTCCCGACATCTCTTGGGTCCTCTGTGACTCAAATTAGTGCTTTAGCTTCACAAAGTGCAGCGATTTATCAGGATTGTTGGCAGATCTCTGCAGAGCCTTCGCTCTAAGCAACCGTCCTGTTCGGCATCAGGCTCCGCCCCCGGTTAAAGCCAGTTTTAACGTGTGGCAACTAGCAGCCAGGAGCACTAATAAACCAACCTGCCAGGGACCATGCAGTAAAATGAACACTAATTGGCCATGGTGCGATGTGGTGAGGAATAGGCCGAATGTGGTTGTGGAAAGCACATGGCCATTAGCAAGAGGGCTATTACTGCATGCTCATTAGCAATATTGCCATTAGCATGAGGTCACCTAATAACATCTCTATGGGAGTCATTAAATGAACCCGCTTTACTGGAGCTCACATTTCACGTCCAAGCGTTAACCACCAGATACATGCTGGTCATGCCCCCAAAAGCAAACACAGAATCTTTGCACTTAATGTCCTAGGGTCACCCAGTGCTAGGGGACAGGAGCATTTGAGGATCAGTTCTGCCTGCTAACACTGGACCACCAGGGAGGCTTTGAGGTAGGCCTGAGGGAGGGTTGGGATCTCAAGGAGTGTGGCATGCTTCTGTGGGGGAGGTCAGTGGTTTTTATTTGGGGGGGGGGTGAGGTTGGGGTGACACATCTTCAGGGGCATCTGGACTGGGGTCTGCAAAGGTCTTGACTGGGGGAGAGAGGAGAAAGGAGGCCCAAAGGTTTCTGCAGACACTGGCACCTTTAAGATGGAGGCCAGGACACTGGGCTTCATGAACTCTTGGTCTGACCCAGTATGGCATATCTTATGTTCTTATCTTATGTACTGGACCGCATATTAGCTTTGAGCTGGCATTATTTTTCCCTTGAATAATGCAACTTGTGAAGTTCAATGCAAGCTGCATTATTCTTTTACCATGTGAGTCACCAACTGAGTTAAGAAGTAAATTAAGCTGCTTTTGGATCCCGGTCCCTTGTTTTCTTTGTGCCTACTTACTTTTCCCTATTTGTACCCCTTGTTCTCAGCTATTGTATTGTCTGTCTTGATTAGATTGATAGCTCTGAAGAGCAGGGACCATCTTTTATATGTGTCTGTACAGTGCTGTGTACACCTTGTAGCACTATATAAATGATTATTAGTAATAGCATAAAATGTTACAGCAGTTTACTAACTAGTCCCCTAAGGGGGATATGTTATTGAGAATGGGGACAGAACAAAATTTGCATGTTCGTTAAGCTGAAAATAGTATCCACACAAAAATGAGCTGTAGTTACATGTAGGAATTTTATTCTTAGGCAGCTCTCAAAGTAAAAGTATGTAAGTGCTTTCTAGTGATGCGCATTCAGTTCCGTTGGGTGTCTTAAAAAAAGCATATTCAGTGTAAACAAACCTCCAAATGTCAAATGACTACAATGTAAACAATATATAATGAAAGTCATTGATGAATACACCATTGGGTGCTACCGATAACCAAATTAATTTTCAGCTTACCGCAACTATGGTTTTTGTCGGGATCAACCGACACGAAGAGGAGAGATGGCAACTCTCCCCTCAACGTCGGGAGAACCCTTTTTATTCAGTGAGTAAATCACCCAAAACCACATGAAAAATAGTGTGCCCAACACTTATCTTATGAACAGGCGATGTTCGTCCTCCATAAGTAAACATCGGGTTTGAATCTGCACGACATGCATGTTTCGGGCCCCAAAGAGCCCTGTGTCAAGTGTTCCTATTCAACAATCAAAGTAATTGCCCTAAAGAAAACGCCAAACCCAACGGTTCTTATACGTAGCTATAATGGCCGCCGATTGGATAATGAAATGACATCATATGAGGAGTGTCTCTGGGGTTTCTAAAGATACGCCTTTAATGCTCGTAAACATATCGATGAACTTCAGAAAAAAAAGCATATGCAAAATCGATTTAACAAATGTTAACTAACGAATTCACAATCGATTTTAATGACTTAAAATACTCCAAAACTTTGAAAAGATTTTTAATTAACATGAATGTCTGAAACCAATCAAAAAAGTCTAAAAATGAATGGGCCGATATTCAAAACCCTTATCTGGACAGCCAGTCCAAGGCTGCTGAGCGAGAGATTCAACAGCATTATCTGGATAGCACAGCTGAATCTTTCCACAAACCACCCAGCTCTATCCGGTTAATGTAGGAATGGTCCGTAGCTGGTACTGGCGTTATCTGGAGAGGTGCTATCACTTATCTTGGGAACACAATTTTCAGCTGCCATTTTTCCAGATGAATTAGGCTGCATGAAAATAAGGAATAAGTTGCTTTATGGAGAAGTGCTATTCCGATAGCATCGCTCTACCCAAGTATTCAGCGACAGCTCCTAACTGGACACTATTGCTGAATATCACGCTGCTATTTAAGCACCACCATAGACTGCCATGGAGTTTGAATATTGACCTTTTTGATAACTGGGCTCAACATTTTTTTCTACGCCATCCCCAGTACTGTATATTCAAAGTGAGTGCAAAATGTGCAGCTAAAAGTACACTGTTCTACAAAAAATACGATAACCAAACATATTTGTTTCCCTCTGAACTAAATTAAGGTAGTTATTGAACCTTCTTCTCTACTATTAATCATTTATATAGCACTGCAAGGCATACGCGGTGCTGTACAGATACATATGAAAGATGTTTCCTGCTCGTCAGAGCTTACAATCTAATCAAGACAGACCATACAATAGATGAGAACAAGGGTACAAATAGGGAAGGGTAAAGGAGACACAAAGAAAATAAGGGATCAGGATCCAAAAGCAGCCTCAAAGAGGTGAGCCTTTAGCATGGATTTGAAATGGGGGAGAGATGAAGCCTGACGTACAGACTCAGGTAGTTTGTTCCAGGTATGAGGAGCATCAAGGTGAAAGGATCAAAGTCTGGAGTTGGCAATGGAAGACAAGGGCACAGAGAGAAGTAGGCTAGTGGAGGAGTGGAGTTCACGAGAAGGTGTGTAGGGAGAGAGGAGACAGGAAAGGTAGTGAGAAGCAGTAGAATGAATGCATTTATAGATCAGAAGGAGAAGTTTGAAATAGATACAATAATGGAAGGGGAGTCAATGAAGTGACTTGAGAAGAGGGGTTAAATGGGCATATCGGGGATGGTGGAAGATTAGGCGTGCAGCAGAGTTCTGAACAGATTGAAGGGGAGTGAAGTGACTCGGAGGGAGACCAGCAAGGAGGAGGTTGCAATAGTCAAGAGAGGAGGTAACTAAAGAGTGGATAAGTGTTTTAGTAGTGTGTTCAGAAAGGAAGGGGCAAATTTTGTTAATGTTATATAGAAAGAGACAACAGATTTTAGCATTCTGTTGGCTATGTGTGGAGAAGGGGAAGGAGGAGTCAAAGATGACTCCAAGGTTGCGGGCTGAGGAAACAGGAAGAAGAAGAGTGTTGTTTACAGCTATAGAGAAAGGAGGAATGGGGAGCAAGGTTTAGGAGGAAAAATAAGAAGTTGTTTTGGCCATGTTCAATTTCAAACAGCAGTGAGACATCCAGGCAGTGATGTCAGAATGGCAGGCAGAGATGCGAGCCTGGAGTGTCAGAGAAATATCAGTATAGAAAGATTTGAAATTCATCAGCATAAAAAGCCATGGAAGGAGATCAGAGCACCAAGGAACTGGGTATAGAGAGAGAAAAGGAGAGGGCCAAGAACAGACCCTTGGGGTACACCAACTGAGAGTGGGATAGCAGCAGAGGAGGAACTACCAGAACAAACACTGAAAGAGCGATGGGAAAGATAAGAAGAGAACAAGGATGGGGCAAAGCCTCTAAAACCAAGTGAGGACAATGTGTCGAAGAGAAGGTGGTGGTCAATAATGTCAAAAGCAGCAGAAAGATCAAGAAGAATGAGGATTGAGTAACAGCCTTTGGATTTAGCCAGGAACAAGTCACTAGAGATTTTGGCAAGAGTCATCTCAGTAGAGTATAAGGGACAAAAGCCAGATTGAAGAGGATCTAGCAGGGCTTGAGAGGAGAGAAATTCAAGGCAGCAGCAGAGAACTGCACATTCAAGAAGTTTGAAAATAAAGGGAAGAAGGGAAATGGATCAATATTTAGAAGGACAAGAAGGGTCAAGTGAAGGTTCCTTGAAGAGGGGTGTGACCACAGCATGCTTGAAGGCTGCAGGGACAGTTGCAGTGGAGAGCAAAAGTTTGAGAATACGTGAGATGGAAGGGATGACAGAGGAGGCAATGGAATTAAGGAGACAAATGGGGATAGGATCAAAAGAACAGGTAGTAAGTTTAGAGGAGGAAAGAAGATAAGAGGTTTCCTCTTTGGAGATCTTAAAAAAGGATGAAAGGGTAACAAAGATTGAGGGGAAAAATTAGAGGGAGGAGTAGCCTAGTGGTTGGGGCACGGTACTTCAGGCCGGAAGGTCGGGGGTTCAAATCCCACTAGAGGACAGCAACCTTGGGCCGGAAGGACTGGGGTTTCTAGTCCCACAGATGCTCCTTGTGGTCTTGGGCAAGCCACTTAACCCTCCATTGCCCATGTTCCCTGTAAGTATTAGTGTATGTGTCTCATATCCCTGCGTGTTAAATGTATCCCCCAATTGTGTTGTGACTGCTTTGATTGAAGGATAAGGCGGTATACAAAAACTGTCTAAATAAATAAAAAAATAAAATAAATAGTACTGAAGAGGGAATGAAGCTGATCTAGTGGGGAATTGAAATGTTATCTTGTGGATTTTGTCATGGAAATAGTTATCTAGGATTTGGGCAGAAAGAGAAGGAGGTGTCGGATGTGCAGACACCTTGAGGAGAGAGTTGAGAGTTGAAAAGAGACGGCAGGGGTTAGAGACAAGAGAATTAGTCAGATGGACATAGCAGTTTTGCTTGGCAAGTACTATGGCTGACTGGAAGGAGGCAAGCATGAATTTGAAGTGAAGAAAGTCAGAAAGGGAACAGGATTTGAGCCAAATGCACTCAGCTGAGTGGGTGCAGGAGGACACCTGGTGCAGGAGACAGCCAGGGCTGAGGTAAAGTACACCTAACAGGATGTAGCATGGGCAAAGCAAGAGCATCCAGAGCAATGGAGAGAGCAGTATTATAGAAAACTATAGCCTCATCAACAGACATAGAAGACAAGGTGGAGGAAAGAGGTGAAAAGACAATAGTGGAGAGAGCTAATGGATCCATAGCATAAAGATTCCTAAAAAGGTAGGAGAAGACTGGGTGAGACTGAGACGGGCAGTGATGAAGAGTGAAGCTTAGCAAGCAATGGTCAGATAAGGGAAGAACTGAGGTAAGGAAATTAGAGAAGAAAACAAGGTCAAAGCAGTGACTGTGCTGATGAGTGGGGGCAGAAGAGCAAAGCTGGAGTTTGAATGAGGAGGTAAGGGAAAGGAGCTTAGAAGCATAGGGGTCAGAAGGATTGTCAACATGAACATTAAAGTCACCAAGGGAGAGGGAAGAAGAATCCAGAAATAAGGAAAGCCATGAGTCAAAGTCAGTGAGAAAGGTAGAGGTGGACTTGTCAGGGGGTCTATAAATAGCAAATATCTGGAGAGGTAAGGGATTAAAAAGACAGATGGAATGGACTTCAAAGGAGGAAAAGGAATGAGGATGAGGTAGAAGGAGGGGTTAAAATTGGCAGGAAGGAGAAATCAGAAACCCACCACCACCACTGGCACAAGGAATGTGGGAAAACTGGGAGCCACTGTGACAGAGGGCAGCAACCAAAGCAATGTCATCAGCGAGGTCTCAGTAACAGCCAGAAGATGGAAAGCATTAGACATGAAGAAATCTTGAGTAAAGGGGAGTTTATTAGATATGGAATGAGCATTCCATAATGGACAAGAGAAAGGGAGAGAGGAGGAGGGGGAAAGGAGAGGAATATGAATGAGGTTGGAATGGTTGAGTGAGGAACTGTCTAGAGGGTGAGAGAAAAGTCTAGGGAGGCCAGGTTTGGGATTAATGTCACCGGATGATAGAAGGAGAAGGAGGAGTAGAGTGTGATGCAGAGAGGAGACAGCATGGCGAAAATGAGGATGAGTTTCTTTCAGAGAAAAAGGAGACAGATGAATGAAAGGAAGAAAAAGGTGACGTTCAAGAGCTGAAGAAATGGTGGAATGCAAGATGGGAGAAGAAATGGGGAAGGTAGAGAGAGGGTGATGAGGAGGGGGAGTTTGAAGATGTTAGTATGAAGGAAGAAGGTTAGGGAGAGTCAATAACATGAAGAAAAAATGATGTGGCGCCATAAGAGGAAATAGAGAAGAAAGCAGATGACAGAGGAAATGGCTGAGGGATTGGTAGGAGAAGGATCAAGGGATTGGGAGCAGCAGGAGAAGAGATGGTAAAAAATCCACCTATAGGAAGTGGCTGTGTAGTAGGGCGAGTATCTATTAAAAAGAAAGGATAGGGATGAAAGTAAAATAGTAAATGTGTAAAATTACAATTCAGTAACAAATTGAAAATTAGTTAACATTGGAATACCAAGATGGTCAGTATCTAATTCAGACTAGATCAGGTGATACCGGACCTCAGGGCAGGAGGCTATTCTTTTCTGTAAATTTATGTTCACTTTATGGGCAGTCTGATCTGCTTATGATTCAGTTAATTGCCTTGTACTCATAAAAATGGTGCTGTAGGTCATCTTAGATGGTACCAGACCTCAGGGCAGGGGTCTATTCTTTCACAGGCTGGCTTTGGGATCGACTGTGGGTTCTTGGACTGGTGTAGGTCTCAGTGGGGGCAACAGATGGAAACTCACTTCTTCGCTGCTGCTTTTAGATCTTAACTCACGTGGTCTCCTTTGTGTTTCTTTACCATTCCCCCTAGATGTATCCCATGTCTATAGTTACTGTGTTGTCTGTCTTGACTAGATTATAAGCTCTGATGAGCAGGGACCGTCTCTTACATGTATCTGTGCAGTGCTGCGTACGTCTTGTAGTGTTATACAAAAGCTCAGAAGTAGTAGTAGTAGATGGACAGGTAGGCTGTAGAGGCCTAATATTTGATGATGGCCACAGCGCACTATGGTGATGACTGTCTCTGTTGTGCTGCTGCGGTTCTCCTCAGGGTGGGCTGGTGGCTGCTGCCTTTGTGCATTCCAGCCTCCTGATGGGAAATGGACACTTCGTGGACCCTGCAGACTCTCACAAGATGGTGGGATACCAGGAATGGGAGCCAGTGCTACAGTATATTATGTCTGAACAGCTCCAGATCAAGAATCTCCTTGGCAGCATTGCTGGTACACACAGAGGTAAGGTAGCATTGCGCATTCTGCACTGCTGTTGCAGGTCGCTCTCCACCACGTGCTAGGTGCAGGCCATGTGAACCGCGGCCTCTGTGTGAGCTGTTCATAGCTTCCACCGGCTCCCCTAGTGGCTAACAATCTTGAGCACTACCAGTCAGCACAGTTGTACCAGTCAACATAAGAACATAAGATATGCCATACTGGGTCAGACCAAGGTACATCAAGCCCAGTGTCCTGTTTCCAACAATGGCCAATCTAGGTCATACGTACCTAGCACTATCTCCAAGAGACACAGGTTCCACGATGCTTGTATTGAGTCAAGAATTGATATCCTGGGTCCCTTTTTAATAATGGTTTATGGAACTTTCCTCCAGGAACTTGTCCAAACCTTTTTTAAACCCAGCTACACTAACAGCCCTTACTACATCCTCTGGTAACAAATTCCAGAGTTTGATTACACGTTGAGTGAAAAAATATTTTCTCTTATTTGTCTTAAATAGTTTACCCTGTAGCTTCATTACATGTCCCCTAGTCTTTCTATATTTTGATAGCGTAAACAATCGATCTACGTTTACCTGTTCCACGCCATTCATTAATTTATAGACCTCTATCATATCTCCCCTCGGCCGTCCCTTTTCCAGGTTGAAGAGCCCTAACCTTTGTAGCCTCTCTTCATAGGAGTAGCCTTCCATTCCCTTTACCATTTTGGTGGCTCTTCTCTGTACCTTTTCTAATAGCGCTATATCCTTTTTAATATACGGTGACCAGAATTGCACACAATATTCAAGGTGCAGTCGTGCCATGGAACGATACAGAGGCATTATAATATCCTTTGTTTTATTTTTCATTCCTTTCCTTATGATACCTAGCATTCTATTTGCTTTCTTGGCCGCCGCTGCACACTGGGCGGAGGGTTTTAACATGTTATCAACGATGACTCCTAAATCTTTTTCCTGGGTGGTGGTTCCCAATGTGGAACCTTGCATCATGTAACCATAGTTTGGGTTGTTCTTTCCTAGGTGCATAACTTTGCACTTGTTCATATTAAATTTCATCTGCCATTTGGATGCCCAGTCTTCCAATTTATCCAGATCCTCCAGCAATTTTCCACAATACTCTTGGGTTTTAACAACTTTAAACAGTTTTGTGTCGTCTGCAAATTTGATAACCTCACTAGTTATTCCCTTTTCCAGGTCATTTATGAATATGTCAAAAAGTAGCGGACCCAGTACAGATCCCTGGGGTACTCCACTATTCACCTTTTTCCATTGGGAAAATTGGCCATTTAGCCCTACCCTCTGCTTTCTATCTTTTAACCAGTTCCCGATCCACAATTGTATACTGCCTCCTATCCCATGACTTTTTAGTTTTGCCAAAAGTCTCTGTGAGGGACCTTGTCAAAGGCTTTCTGAAAGTCCAGATACACTATATCAACTGACTCACCTTTGTCTACCTGTTTATTCACACCTTCAAAAAAACATATCAGATTAGTAAGACAAGATCTTCCTTGTCTAAAGCCATGTTGGCTGTCTCCCATTAGGCAATGACTATCAACATGCTGTGTAATTTTGTTCTTTATGATGGTTTCTACCATTTTCCCCGGTACTGATGTCAGGCTCACCGGTCTGTAGTTTCCCGGATCACCCCTGGAACCCTTTTTAAAAATTGGCGTTACATTGGCGATCCTCCAATCTTCAGGTATTACAGATGATTTTAATGAAAGTTCACAGATTACTAATACCAGGTCTGCAATCTCATATTTCAGTTCTTTCAACACTCTTGGATGTATATCATCCGGTCCAGGTGATTTGCTACTATTCAGTTTATCAAATAGTTGTAATACATCTTCCCGGTGTAGCGATATTTCTCTCAATTCCTCTGCAGTATGACCTTTAAATACCACTAAAGTCTTGGGTAACATCCCTACATCTTCCTCAGTAAAGACCGAAGCAAAGAATTCCTTCAGTCTTTCCACTATAGCCTTGTCTCCTCTTACTGCCCCTTTTACCCCTCTATCATCTAATTGTCCAATTGACTCTCACACAGGCCTTTTGCTATGAATGTACTTGAAAAAGTCTTTATTTCATGTTTTTGCTTCCGTAGCAAGTTCCTTCTCAAATTCTCACTTTGCCTGCCTTATCAATGCTTTGCATTTAACTTGCCAGTGCTTGTGTTGTTTCCAGTTTTCGTCATTTGGCTCTTTTTTCCATTTCCTGAAAGATGCTTTTTTGGCAGCAACAGCCTCTCTGACCTCATCTTTAAACTATGCTGGCAGTTTTTTGGACTTTTTTCCACTTTTCTTAATGCGTGGAATACAGCTGGTCTGGGCTTCTAGGATAGTATTTTTAAACAACACCCAAGCTTGATGTAAGTCTTTAACGTTTGCAACCACTCCTTTTAGTTTTTTCTTAACTATATTCCTCATTTTATCATAGTCTCCCTTTCAAAAGTTAAAAGGTAGCACTGTGGATTTCTTTACTATCCCTCCTCCACTAATTAAATCAAACACGATCATGCTATGATCACTATTGCCAAATTGTCCCAACACCCTTATTTCTTGCACCAGATCTGGTGTTCCACTAAGGACTATGTCCAGTATGGCTTCCCCTCTGGTTGGTTCATGAACCAGCTGCACCAAGATGCAGTCATTGATTTCATCTAGAAACTTTATCTCGCTAGCATGTCCTGCCGTGGCACTGACCCAGTCGATACCGGGGTAATTGAAATCACCCATTATTATTACTGTGCTGTGACTTTTGTTAGTTTTCTTGATTTCTTTGAGCATTTCATCATCCATTTGTTCATTCTGGCCAGGCGGTCGATAGTACACCCCCACTGCCATCACCTTCCCCTTCATACATGGAATTTCAATCCATAGAGATTCTACAGCAAATTTTGTTTCCTGCAAAATTTTAAATCTTTCTTACTCAATGCCCTGTCTAACATAGAGCACAACCCCTCCACCAATTTGATCAGTTCTATCATTATGATATAGTTTGTATCCAGGTATCACAGTGTCCCACTGGTTATCCTCCTTCCACCATGTCTCTGAGATTGCAATCATACCTAACCTCTCATTTAGTGCTATATATTCTAACTCTCCCATCTTATTGTTTAGACTTCTAGCATTTGCATACAAGCATTTTAGAGACTGTATTTTATTTATATTAAACTGGCTGTTGGTAGGCATGGGTAATTTGGAATCTTTATGCTCTGTCTGCACCATACTCAAGGGCATTTGGGCTACTTTACTCTTTTTTGGAACCTCACTGCTTTTGGTAGTATCCTTCAAGGATACCTTCTTCCGAACCATGCACTCTTGGGCGACTGTCGGCTTTCCCCTACTTTCTAGTTTAAAAGCTTCTCTATCTCCTTTTTAAAGGTTAATGCCAGCAGTCTGGTTCCATCCTGGTTAAGGTGAAGCCCATCCCTTCGGAAGAGCCCCTCCTTTCCCCAGAATGTTCCCCAGTTCCTAACAAATCCAAAACCCTCATCCTTGCACCATTGTCTCATCCACACATTGAGACTCTGGAGCTCTGCCTGCCTTTTGGGTCCTGCATGTGGAATGGGAAGCATTTCGGAGAACGCTACCCTGGAAGATCTGGATTTCAACTTCCTACCTAAAAGCTTAAATTTAGCCTCCAGAACCTCCCTACCACATTTTCCTAAGTCATTGGTACCGACATGTACGAAGACAGCAGACTCCTCCCCAGCACTATCTAAGATCTTATCTAGGCGGTGCGTGAGGTCCACTACCTTTGCACCAGGCAGGCATGTTACCAGGCGATCCTCACGTCCACCAGCCACCCAGCTATCAACATGCCTAATGATTGAATCACCAACTGTAACAGCTGTCCTAACCCTTCCCTCATGGGCACATGGCCCTGGAGAAACGTCCTCAGTGCAAGAGGGTTTTACATCACCTGGAGGACAGGTCCTAGTTACAGGATCATGTCCTGCCACACCAGGGTGATGCTCTCCTGTCACGTGACCTCTCTCCTCCATGGCAACAGGGATGCTGCCAGACTGGAGGTGGGACTTCAGGACTATATCCCTGTAGGTCTCGTCCATGTACTGCTCTGTCTTTCTTATGTCTTCCAGTTCTGGTACTCTAGCCTCTAGAGAATGGACTTGTTCCCTGAGAGCAAACGAGTTCCTTGCACTTAGTGCATACGTAAGACCTCTCACCAACTGGGAGAAAATCATACATGTGACACTCAATGCAAAAGACTGGAAAGCCCCCATCTCGCTGCTAGACTGTTATCTGAATCTTAGTTTATAGCTTGTGTTTAGGTCTTTAAATTCTGTATTTACTAAGGGTTGGTGTAGATGCTTATTCTAATAAAAGTGTATCTAATACCTCTAAAGACCTTGTTCACCTGAAGCTTAATTAATCTCAGATCCTCAATGTATGACTGATTTGGATAAAGAGCTGCACCTGAGAGCAGCCCCTTTCCTCTAAGACGTGTAAGTACCTATAAAGCTATAATTACCCCAGGGGCGGGTGGGTGTTGGGGAGGGAGGGAGGGAAATAAGACCTATTAAAAGAGGGCTGTTACAAGGTACCCTGTCCTGTACCCTCAGCAGAGGGGGGGGGGGGAGGGGGTAGTCCCTCAGGTAGGCTAGAGCAGGAAGAAAAGTTTAAAATGCAGCACGTTCTGGGGACAGAGCAGGGAGAGATATTTAATTTAAAGTAACAGTTAACCTGGCTACCACACAAAGGCCAGTTAGTTGAGAGAGGCAGGGTAAGTTATACAGATGAGAAAGCTGAAGTGCAAAACTAAAGGAAACAGGGAGGTAAAGTAGCACACCAATAAAGACAACAAATAAATAAATAGACAGATAGAACTCATAGCAAAGTTGTCACAGGAGTTAAATATCCACCTCTCTAGCAGAGCACTGTGAGAGCACTGCTCTTCCCAGAGCAGAGAGAGGAAAACAGAATAGACTATGCACACGTGGGAGGAGGAGACAGGAAGGAGGGCTACACCATACCTCAGCAGGGGGGGAGGGGGTAGTCCCTCAGGTAGGCTAGAGCAGGAAAAAAAAGTTTAAAACGCAGCACGTTCTGGGGACAGAGCAGGGAGAGATATTTAATTTAAAGTAACAGTTAACCTGGCTACCACACAAAGGCCAGTTAGTTGAGAGGGACATGGTAAGTTATACAGCTGAGAAAGCTGAAGTGCAAAACTAAAGGGAACAGGGAGGTGAAGTAGCACACCAATAAAGACAATAAATAAATAGACAGCTAGAACTCACAGCAAAGTCGTCACAGGAGTTAAATATCCACCTCTCTAGCAGCATAGATAGATATTGGAGTAAGGGAGAAGTAGCGGATTGTGCTCTCGTGGGAGACCTTCATGCACTGTTCACACTCGCTGCCTGCAAGCACAGAAAACTCTTAGCTGTCAGGTATCCACTGCACACTCTCTGGCCATGGAAGATCCATCTAAAGCCGTACGATGCCCAAAAAAGAAGCTGGCATGGATCCAGCTAAACCTTGAGCCCGGATGGACCTCCTATCGATCGCACCACGCCTGCAGAGTAAGTGTGAGGCAGGAGCTGTCCGATCGCTCGATTATCCTCTACTATGTCTCTTCTTCCCCCCTCCGGTGCAGACATTAAAGGACGTAAGGAGCTTTCCCCTCAGGTGACCTGGTCAGTGAGTGACTGAGGGAACGCTTCTCTAATGCACGTATGTATTTATTTAATTAAAATCCATATCTATCCTTCCCATCATATACTCCTGAGTGGGTCACTTTAAAATAAAATAAACATATTCAGATGGACAATATATCAGATAAACTAACAATGGGATATGTTTCTTTTTACTCCGCAATAGATGAGAATGACACTGAAACCAATCCCTTGGCAATGCAATGTGTGCCTTCTAGTCAATGCTGACCCAGCAGCTCCTGGGTTTTCTTGGCAGTGTGACCAGAAGTAGCTTGCCAGGTTTTTCTTCTGAAGTAATAGAAGGTTAAGTGACTTGCCTAAGGGCACAAGGAGTGCCAGCAGGAACTGAGCCCTGCTCTCTTGGTTATTAAGCCAGTGCTCTAATCACTAGACTACTCCTCCATTCCAACTCCTTGGCAGAAAGGACTTCATAAAACTTTCCCAAACAAGGAGCTTAGCCATGTAGCTTAGTGGTTAGAGCAGGCAGCTAAGATCCAGGCAAGCCAGTGTTTGAATCTCACTGACATGCCCTGTGATCATAGGCAAGTTGTTTCACCCTTCATTGCCTTGGGTATAAACTTAAATTATCAGCCTCCTGGGGAGAGAAATACCTACTATACCTGAAGAGCCACCACTGAAAAAGGCATGAACTAAACAAACAACACCTGTCCAGTGATTTGGATGTCTGCAAATGAGCATGCAGACATCCAAATCATAGAGACAGCTTCAGAGACATTTTAGAAGCCGGTTCAGCGGACATTCCCAGCGCGATGTCCAAGCCTGAATAGGGGTGTGGAGGAAGCGTGGCTGAGGTATTCCTGCAAACCTGGACATCCCCACCTGATCCCAGAAATGCCCTGGACGTCCTGCAGGGCATCTAAAGTTAAACCTACTCCAGGCAGAAACAGGCATCTGAAAAGTGCTTGCTTTGTCAGGCAAACCTCTAGATTCTAGTCTAGAAGGTGTGGAGAAGGAGCTACAGTACTACCCCCTGTATTTTACCATATGTCAATGAACACTGATGGCGAATGGAGGTTCATATTTGTACTTTGCTGTTCCTCTGGACCTCCCTTTGGGTACATTGCCTGAGATGGACGTCTCCATCCCAAGCATCCTTAATGGGGATGTCTATGTGCCTGCCCGCGCGCATGTCCACGTCAGTGATATCTATGTTCCTGAAATCAGCCAGCGACATAGATGTACCTGGGGTTTTCTGCACAATCTGCCCTGGACATCCCTAATTTAACTTGGACATTCTTTCTAAAATCACCCTCTTGATATATCATAAAAGTAACATAGGCAGCTATGTGCCTTTATAAAATAGGCTTGTACAATAATGTCAGTAGTGTATAAATTTTCTCAAACAAATTTATGCATACTTCAAAGAAGGTGTAAACTAGGGTCGTGCATTCCTTGGCTCATATTCATTTCATTTGGGCACCTAAAAAATGTTGTGTGTGCAAATCACTTGTGAACACACATACCTACATATTAATGGATATATAATTGATTTGTCTGTGCAAAAAATATTTTAGCACGCACCTCCAGCGGAACCTTTCTGTTTAGAACTTGAAATATTTCCTCTTGTTGTTCAGATCAGCGACAGCTATATTTCACACTATAAAGATCCCTTTTGTCCCCCTCCTGACCTAGAGCTGCCAAGTTCCCCAGTTCCAGGAGGGAGACTTATTGGCCAGGCTTGGTTTTGAATTTGCATTCCATAGCAGTGTGGTAGTTGTAGTCCCTGATTCTACTCACTGAAATCAATGCTGCAGGTCCCATAATGCACTAAGACAGGCTTGTTAGAAATCCAGGACAGGCCTACATTCTCCCTCTTGGAACCTGATAACATGGCAGCTCTCCACTGTTTAGTGCATGCCCAGGGCTGGTCCAAGTGTATCTGCTACCCCAGGCAGAAGCCCTGACTGTGCCTCCCCCCTCCCCCCCCTGCACTGAGCCATTCCATCCTCTCCCTCATGCTGAGCCATGCTGCTGCCCCCTGCTATCACTAAGGCCAGCAGCAAGAGGTGGTGGCTCAGCGTATTGTGGCGGAAGCGGCCTGCGGCTTGCGGCCTACGGCAGGCCATGTGCTTCAGCAAACATGGCCTGCTGCTTCTGTACCCCTCTTACACAACTTTCTGTTGGAGGGGGGTCAAAAGCGGCAGGCCATGTGTGCCAAAGCACATGGCCTGCCATGGGCATGATGCCGTGCCTCCTATTGAGGTCTGCTGCCCTGGCAGCTGTCTAGCCCACCTAGTAGATGGGCCAGCCCTGTGCATGCCATGAGCTTCCTGTCTCTGCATGACCAGCATTTTATTTTTTTTTTTAATGCAGGGATCCCACTTGTCAAGGCTAGATTTGTTAATTACTGACAAGAAAAAAACTATAGGATTATTTTCAACTTTTTTTTTTTTACCATGGTAATAATTCTGCTTGGCAGCTCATTGTTAGCAAAGTTACATGTATATTTTCTGCTGTCCCTCTAAAACAACATTTTGGATGTACACTTTTCAAAAAGCTCCAAATATTAGGAGAAGAGCCTTAAAGTTATAGGCTAGAGTCAGAGCCGGCCCTCCCACTAGGCAAACTAGGCAGTCGCCTAGGGCAGCAAACCCAGGTGGGCAGCATCACTACCTCAACCCTCTCGGAAGCGGCAGCTGAACTGCTATTTCAGCACCGCGGCAGGCTTTAAAATGCCCATGCACGTCTGCACAGTTCTGGTTTGCCACTTCTGTCCGCCCTTCAAGAAAGATGCATCGGAGGGGGGGGGGGGGCAGGAGCTGCAGGCATGCTCGCTAGCACTTTAAGTCTCGATGTAGTGCTAAAGCGGCAATTCAGCCATTGCTGCTTCAGCACAAGGAGAGGTGGCGTGGCAGACTGGACGGAGGCACAGTCCTTGGGGGAGGCAGCAGCACGGAGGGTCTGCCTAGGGTGACAGAAACTTTGTGCTGCCACTGGCTAGAGTACAGATATACTAAGCAATTTTTCCCCACAGACACAAAACAGGAGAAAACCTTTAGTGTATAGTGAAATTGTCTGAAAGTCACAGCCCCCACAGAAAAATATGCGAGCCTCGCATTTATAATACACACCGTGCTCATGTAGGACACCTGCTTGTAGAGTGCTTCGACCTGGGGAGATTTCCTAGGATGGTGTATGAAACACCTGGGAGCAAACTCAGGAAGATTTTCCATCTGTGTAACGGTCTAATGGAAACATAACTGTGCGATAGCCAACATTTGGCCAAAATATGAAAGCATATGTATGATCCTTATCCCAGCATTTTGACCGGATCGCATTTTACACAGGTTGCAGTGGAGAAAATGTTCTCTCACAGTCCAGACACTTCTATTTCCCATAGAAAACAGGAGTTTACAGGATGAAGCATCCACTCCATGAAATTATATTCTCCTGTCATGAAAAATGATTTCACAACAATCTTAACGGGAAAGAGGTTCGAGAAACTGTAGCCTCTGGTTTACATTTCTGTCTTGTACAGACCCTCCCCCCTGTGATCAGGAGAGCCTTCCTCAACAAAAGGATTGCCCTGGCCCACCTGAGAATGGAATGTGAAGCTCTGTCTAAGTGACCTGATCTTTTGTGACAGCCCCCCCTTGACACTGCCTGGTTGGTATGGCAAAACGTCCTCATTACCTGCTGGGGTGAATGAATCCCCCTTTGTGCTGCCATTGTCACACTGCATTAGATCAACAATGGCCCAAGATATTTTATATGAAATTCGCTCCTGCCAGTGATTAGCAAGGACCAAGTAAGTCATAGCAACCTAGAACTATGCAGTGGCCGGGCCCTGTTGTTGGCCGAAAGGGAAATCCCTATTCAAATGGTTTAATAAAACAATCTAAAGGGCGTGTGAATCGTGAAAAGCATTTTCACTTTTCTCTTTAGCTTAATCTCATGGTCGCTGGGATATTGTGCTCTGAGTAGGCCCCAGCGGGGTGCGGGCTAAGGTCCCCCATCAAGTCTTTTTACAGCCCCCTCTTCTATGAGTTAATGATATACTGGTGTGATTGCCTCCCGCAGCATGGAGAAACACACATTTTGTGAAAAGGATGGACCTCCTAACACATCCTAAATGGCAACAATTTCTCATCTAAAGGTCACAGGTCATAACCTGGATTCGGTGACACCACCCGCCCCTTTTCAACAGCCTGGTTAAGCTGTGTACAGCAAGACCTTAACAACGACAAAAAAGTTACCTTAGGGTTCATTCCCTTTTTTCCAGTTTCCTGATTTTTTTTTTAAACTTTGAAGGACATATCAAATCGTACACGTCGCAAAATAAAGCCACTGTTGGAATTTTATTCATATTTTCTTTATGGGTGGACTTCCATATACTGTCCATATGTAGCATCTACTAGCATGACTTATAGCCTTCCCAGCTCAGGCCGAGGCCTGAAGCACAAGGCAAAGAAGAGGATGACTTCACAAGGAGCCCTCCAAACAGGACAAGGTAGTCCTGATATGTAGAGATAAACAAATGTACTGAAAATATTGAAAACAGGATCACTAGCTTATTGGGCAAATCGATGCATAGTTTGGAATACTCACATTAGTTGACCAACATTTATAAATGGGTCGATATTCAGTTGCTGCTGCTGGTCTTTTTTTTAAATGTTGGCCACGGTGGCCAAATAAATCTAGATAATGAGCACCAGATATCCAGATATCCAGATAGAAAGGTGACAAGATATTCAATCTGCTATCCAGATCAGGATAACTTTATCAGGGTATTGCCACTAAGCAGGTAACTATTAGCTGCACACTCACTCCATGTACAGACCACTGTGGTACTATCCAGATAGTGCCAAGGCAGTCAGGAAGATTCTCAGTAGCACTACCCTTATAGTGCCACTAAAAATCACCAGATAGCCCCTGACAGTGACACTTAATATGCTTCTGAATATTGTCCGAAAAGAAGATATACATAAAATAGCAGAAGCTCTGTGTCTGTCTGTGCAGTAGGTTGCAAATGCATGCATCAGTGTTCACATGTTCTCCACCTTGAACATACTCCCATGGCATCCCATCCTCCAAGAAGAAACATGGCAACAGATATGGGTCTGCACTACTGAAGACAGTGACATTCTATGGTGTTGGGGAATGAGTGAGCAGTGTGCTGGTGGTGACCTTCCCCCTGCTGGCTGGAAAATGTGAGGGGGCCTCATGCAGTGGGAGATGAGGAGCCAGCAGGGTCATGGAAAAAGTGGGTTAGGAGGAAGGAGTTAATGCAAGGGGAAAGAAGAGGGTGGAAAGGGAGGAGAGTGCAAAGGGGAGGAGAGGGCGTGAATGCAAGTGGGAAAAATGGGGAGAGTGCAAGGGAAAGGGAGAACGATCAAGTGCAAGGGGTAGAGAACAGTTCAGTGAGGGAAAGGGGAAAAGAAGAAAGGAGAGGGAGAAGAATATGGGGTTGGGAGAAGACCTAAAAATGCACACCCTCTCAAACAGAGGCTTCTGTGTTCAGTTTCAGCCAGTCCATGCTAGTTTGGATAAATGCAACAAAGAGAGCAAAAAGTATAAACCAACTTGAACCATAAATAACCCTCATAATAAATAGGCCCCAGAGAGAATAACAGACTTTCTGGTAAATAGCGTTATTTGATTTTTTGGCAATGGGCCCATTGTTTTGGTAATTATGACAATTAACTTGGTCTTAAAGCAGTCTAAGGGGAGGGGGGTGAATTCTATGATTAGATGTTTTACATAATTGTTATAGAATTTTAGATAGCATGGTCTATAAATAAATAATTTAAATTCAGTTCATGTGTGTTAATATATTATCTTTCATTAGTAAATAAAGTCCTTAGATTATAAAATACCAGCAGAAAACCTGCCATCATCATGGTTACAATATAACCACATACCTAAGTCATCTACTCTAAAGGTAATTTAGAACCTGTGTGCGTACATCATGACTCCACCCACATTCTGCCCAAACTCCTCCCTCAAATGCATCTAGACTCGGTCGCATACAAGTATACACATTCTTATCATACTGCATACTTGTACGCGGAGGGGGAGAATTTTATAATAGGGGATGTTTGGCATGTAGATAGTCATATACATGCAAAAAATCCTTTATAAAATTCTCTTCCTTGTGCTCATTTATTTTTTGTCGCTTTTTAAAATTGAAATACTGTGTCTGTTCCCTATACTTCAAACTAACCGGGGTTAAGGTTAGTGAGGGGGCGGTGATCAAGAGAAAGGCCAGTAAGGAGAGAGGTACTGGAGGAGGTCAGAGTTCCCGTCTAACATTTCAGTACAATAGAGTGATTATATTAACTGAGATGTCTCCTGGAGCTTGAAAAGCTTAAAAACAAGCCTTCGGTTCAGAAATTCAGTTTCAGACTAGGAGAATTTGTAATGCATCTAAAGTATGAATGTTAAACCAGGGCTGCCACCTGTTAAAAAAAAAAACTTTTGTCTTAAAACGTGCATGCAGTGAATAAATATGAAATACCGTTTAGTTTCATGTTAATATTTGAAAGTCAGTGCATACAATGCATTAAAATTCAAAATTATTCTTAAACTTATTGAATTAAAATAAGAATTCCTATATTTCAAATAAAAAATATATTTAAGGGAGGAGGGAGTCAGTGCAGTGTTAAGGTCCTTCTCTAAGTGCAGTTAACTCATGCAAAGATTAAGGCAGGGCCAGATTTAAGATTTTGGTACCCATAGATAAGGCCAGACAGCAGATCCAGAGAGAACAGAGAGGGGGTGACCCTAAAGACTGGAGAGCCAGAAGGGGAGCAGAGGAAGACCATCATGCCAAGTGGCACTCCAATGAAAGCAGCACATGCACCTGACCCTATACTGTAACACGCAGCTGCGGTCTCTCATTTGACTCGATATTTAGGGGTATGTTTACTAAACCATCTTAACATCGCAGCGGTGGTATTATCACGCGATAACGTCACTTATCACACGATAACGCGGCTGCAGCGTTAAGGCACCCAAATGCTGTGAAATCCGGCTCTGAAGGGTGGAGTAAGGCTTCCCAGAGGGCGGAGAGAAGGGGTCAATGGGCGGAGAGTGGGAGGGGAAAGGCTCCAGGCACACTAATGCTGTGAAATCTGGGTCTGAACACTAACGCCAGTGAAACCCTCGCATTAAGGCACATTTGCAGGAAAGAGAAACCATTTCAGTCAGCAATGTACAGCAAAGCCAGGGAAATCCAAAAACGTGATAGTAGTGATACATGTGCATGGAACAAAAAGGCAAATAAACATGAAAATGACATGAACCACATCTAAAAGCCCAATAACCAAGCTGGCCAAAAGTGATATTAATGATAAACATAAAGCAACACCACTGACAAAGCTCAAAAAAATCAGATATCATGTTTTGAAGGGTCTATTCTCTGTCCCCCTACAAACTGAATGATCCCACATTGAAATAGTGCTGATCAGGGTTTTTTCACGTCTATATTGGGCAGGTTTGTTATGGCGTGCACATGTGCAGTAACAGCAGAGTGGGCACAGAGGAAAGGGCAACTGTACTGATGCTGTAAATGGGATATAGAGGGCTGCATACAGCACATGCTGTGGTCCAGCTGGGGAACAGTGCGTGTTAGGCAGATGCCTAGGTGGCACATAGGAATGCCGAAACTGAGCAAGACATCATATTTGCACAATGCTGGCATAGGTGTGGGAGTGTGTGTATGTTTATCCAGTGTGTTGTGGCTGCCCATACCTTACTGAGCCCACATTGCTTGCACTGTTTCCAGTGTTAGCCTGCCAATGTGCATAATGAGGAGCAAGGTACTGTGGGTATGGCCCGGACAGGGTGGCCTGGGCAGGATGCATCTTCACAGGGCATAGGGCAATGGCTGGGACATTGTAGTGCCCGGCCACCACCTGCACAGACAGGGTGGCCACAGCATGTCCTGCTGGGAGGTCACTCTCACCCTGACTGAGCAGTGACCATGGCATGGCTAGGTTCCCCCATAGTGCTATATAGTATTTCTCTCAAGTAATATTTATGGGTTTTCTTTTTTGGGACCCAATCACTGTCTTATCTGCTTGGTGCGTGTGTGCTCACATCCCAGTTTTGGGTGCACACATCTCCTCCAGAAACATACACTATGGACTAGCTAGCAGACTGTGTGCAGTTAGTATGTGTATGGTTGGAACACTGTGCAGTGGCTGGGGACTCACTGTGCTTGCTGCTGGAGAATGTCAGATAGTGGGGTGGGGTGGGGTGGGGTGGGGTGGGGGGGGGGGCAGCTGAGCATTTCCAGGCTTACTGTCTGTCTGCTATTGCCTTATGGATGCGTACAGATCTGCATTGACTGCCCTGTAGTGTTCCTGTTCCCCAGCAGTTCTGGGGTGATGGTCCCCTCTACTGCCACCATTGCAGGGATGTAGAATGTGGATCTGTTGGTGAGAGATCCTGTCCCCCACCCTTAACCCCAGAGGGAGGGTTGGGTGGTGCTATATAATCCGCCTATGGGTCCAAACACCCCTCTTCACTTAAATCATGTGACCATGGCACCCACACAGGACATGCACTATTCTGGGTGCATCAGAGTCCACAAGGGCTAAACATGACTGGGAAATGCAGATGGACACAGGTGTATCCTAGGTGTGTCTACAAGGACTATTTATTGCATACTGGCACTGATGGTGACCGGCAGCATAGCCTATCTCAGCTAAGCTGGATGCTGCGGACCTGGTGCTGGGCAGAGTGAGCACAGTACCTGCACAATGTCACGGTCTGTAGCTACTCTGTGCCAGTAACACACACGGTCAGTTCCCCCTACCAGGCCGAGGTGCTGTGGGGGTGCATACCCCATCTTGTGATCATCTGTAGACTGCTGATCTGCATGTGCAGTGCATCATGGGTACGGGTGGGTTAACCCTATCCTGGTAACTACAGCAGACAGTTTGTGTGGTGACCTGCAGTCCTTCTGTAGCCAGCCAGGGGTTTACTATCAACTATAGAGATGTAGTCCACTGGTTACTTCACTGACTGTGGAGGCAGAGATCATAGGTTCTATCCCACAATGGTGTTATTTGATAGGGCTGTCTGAGGCATTTCCTTTTTTAATTTAAATTAGTGCTGCCAGCAAAAACACCCTCACAGTGCTGTAACCTTAAGGTGCCTCATAAGGCACCCTATAAGGCGCCCTATAGGGAACATTATAAGGTGCCTTGGTGGACAGTGCACTTTATAATGTGCCCTCTGGAGTGCCTTATAGGGCGCCTTATGCGGCACCTTAGGTTACGGCACTGTGAGGGTGTGTTTGCTGGCAGCACTAATTTAAATTAAAAAAGAAAATGCCTCAGACAGCACTGATTTAAAGTAAAGGGCAATGCTTCAGACAACCTTACTCATTAAGCCCCCTAGGGGATCAAACTCATGACCCCTGTTTCATCAGTCAACGTATTAACCATTGTGCTACCCCTCTGTTTCTGTGTTTATAGGTCAGCGTGCCTAATTAAGGCTAACGCGCATTAACGTGCCACGGCTCCCTCTATCGCGTGATAACGGACTTTATCACACAATAACCTGAAATGCTACCTTAAGACCGGAACGCCCACTACCTTATATGGCATTCGTCACAGTAAGACTGCAACTAACGCTGGTAACATTAAGACGGTTTAGTAAACATACCCCCTAGTGTCTTCAAAATCTTGCACCTTGGCAGTGTGCCTGTGTTTTCTGTGGCTAAATATGGGCCTAGATCAAGCCAAGGATTGCTGGAGAATTCGTGGCTTCCTGTAGATAGTCTGTTGCCAGAGATGATTTTTCGCATAAGTACTAGATCCAGGATGGAAGGGACCTTCTTGCTGAGAATAAAGATATCCTTTTCTAAGAATTTATGAGGGCAATAGTTAAAAAGGCCAATATTCAAACATCACATGGCGCTTAAATATCAACGGGATATTCAGCAGCATTACCCGGATAGGAGCTGTCGCAGAATGTCGGGGCTGAGTGGCGCTATCCCGATGAGTGCAACACTTATTCGCTTAGTAGGATTTTCAGTCGGCACTTATCCTCATTGTAACTTAGGACAGCTTGCACATGGCCTAGGTTGTCAGGATAGGTGCTGACTGCAAATCCCGCTAAACAGATAAAGTCATCACTTATTTGGATAGCACTGACATCGATCTTGCTCTGGCCCGGACCACCGCTGCACTAACTGGATGGTGTTAGGACAGTCTGTGGAGATACTCAGCAGCACTATCCAGACAGTGCAGCATAATATTGCCATCAGCACCCTTAGCCGCCTGGCCTCACATTGGCCGACCAGCTGAAGCTTCAGAATATCAGCGCCTATATATTCAAAATTGGGATAAAGAAAACTAAGGAAAATTAAATTATTAGGACTTCCTATGGAGAAAACTATATTTAACATAAAACATATTTGGTCAAATTTTAAGAGGCAGATAGTGGGGCAGTTGTCCACCTTGCTGGAGGATGGCGTGTGGGCAGGACCAACCCCCATACATACAGGGCTGATTCCAGGATGGCCCTGTATGGCCAGGGATCACCGGGGGGGGGGGGGATGCCCTGCTCATACCACCTCTGAGGTGGAATAAGAGTGGGGCGCCCCCCCCAAATTTGGCAGCAGCCCCCCCCCCCCCGGAGCCCAGGAGCTTCCCCACAGGAGCACCGAGACATGGAGGGTGTGTCCCCCCCCCCACACCCGATCTGGGCCCCAGCGGCCTCCATCAGGGTTGGGCGGCAAGGACTTGGGGGTCCAGGGCTGCGGGCAGATGGAGCTGTGGGGAGGACATACCTTAAGCTGTGGAAGGGGCATGGAGGGCCATCCTCGGGCCCAATTCTGACAGCCATGGGAACGTTTTGCTCCCGCTTTTCAGAATCGGGTCCAAACGGGCCTGTCCAGCAGGGAGTCGTCTGGACGTGCCCCTTCTGGAATCGGGTATACAATGTGAATGAAGAGATGTTAAGGTGTGCTGATGCCATAGCGCTTTTTAGGAAATCTATCTCACAGTGAGTAAGTAGCCTAGTACATACTGTAGCAGCCATAGATAGATAAGGAACTTTAGGTCCAGTCATTCTGCCTCATTGCCCCTCTCTAAGGCATCACCAAGGACCTTTCCAATCTTCTGTCATCTACTGCACTCCCTTTGTATTTACCAATATTCTCTACATCTGTCCCAGCTTTAAGGTTTGAATGCTGTCAGTGTTTTGGTTGCTCCAACTTCTTCCTGCCATCTACTATTCCCAGGTCGTCCAGTTTCTTCCAAGCCATCACCTCTCCCAGTTCAGAAACAGACTTGGACTTGACCTGCATTTATTTCCATATGTTTTGGAGTGTCTGTATATTTTAACTTTCTAATTAAGCAAATGAATTCAACTGTTGCAGACATTCCCCATGAAATGGGGCATGAAGGACATGTTTCAGTTTGTGTGATTTATCCATTGCATTTAGGATGTGCATTCATTAGTGCACATTTAGGGGTATGTTTACTAAACGGCGCTAACGGCGCAGCTGCGATGTTATCGCGCAATAATGGCACTTTACCGTGCGAGAACGTCACGTATCGCGCGATAATGTCTGCAGCGGCGTTAAGGTGCGCAGAGAGTGGAGTAAGGCTCCCCAGAGGGCGGAGTAAGGCTCCCCAGGGATGGAGATCAGGTGTCAATGGGCGGAGAGTGAGCGGGGAGAGGCCCCATGCACACTAACGCCGTGGAATGAAGGTCTGAAAATTAGCGCCAGTGAAAACCTCGCGCTAGAGGCACATTTGCAGGAGAGAGAAACGATTTCAGTCAGCAATGTACAGCAAAGCCAGGGAAACCCAGAAAAGTGATAGTAGTCATACATGTGCAGAAAAGGCAAATAAACATATTAAATAACCAGAACCACATTTGAAATTCCCATAACCAAGCTGGCCAATAGTGCTACTAATGATAAACATAAAGCAACACTACTGACAAAGCGTAAAAAGGAAGATATCATGTTTGGAAGGGGTTATGCTCTGTCCCCCTACAAAGTGAATGATCCCACAGTGAAATAGTGGTGATAAGGGTTTTGTCGTTTATATTGTGCAGGTTTGCTATGCTGTGGTCCAGCTGGGGCACAGTGCTGACTAGGCAGATGCTTAGGTGGCATGTAGGAATGCCAAAAGTGTAAAAGAGCAAGACAGCAACTGACGAGGGACCAACATGCGCACAAGTGTGGGTTCCACAGTGTTACAGGGGATATTACCCAGCAGGTACCCCCAAGGGCACATAATATTGGCAGGCGGTGCTGGGGGGAAGCGCGCATGTCCATTTAGGCACCCCTACCCGACAACCCACACCATAGGCAGCTGGATGGCCTGGGACTGCGCACCATCAGCACCACTGGCATAAGGGCATGTCAGCATGGTGGCGGAGGGGTGCTGGTGGTGAAGGGGGCAGTGGCATCTGCCCACACCAGACCACAGCAAAGCCCCGTTTAGGTGGGTGCTGTGCACTGCAACAGACAAGGTCTGCCTGATGAACAGTCATGGTATCCCCAGGGAATAACCTGCCCCTGTGGCAATAATTTGGTGCAGTACACACAGCCAGTGTGTTCAGGGGCAGAAGGTTACAGGTTCAAGTCCCAGCTGTGACCCCTGCCAACCTTGTCCCCATATTTTACCCAGTACTAAACCATGGTAATTAAGACGGAACCTTTATCGCAGATAGAATAAACATGCCTGAAACGCCTATATTTTACCCTACAGAGCAAAGACACCATAAACATGTGCAATCCCTGGAGCAGAGTTTCCCAACTCTAGTCCGGGAGGGCCAAACACCATTCAGGTTTCATGCTGTCCCTAATTAATATGCCTGTGCTGCATTTGTATGCACCACCCCATTGCATGCAAATGTACCTCATGCATATTCATTAGGGACAGCATGAAAACCTGAACAGTGTTTGGCCCACCAGGACTGGAGTTAGGAGCCTCTGCCCTAGAGCAGTGGCCAACAGGGACACACACATCCACACCCACAGGCTCCACTATCCAAAGCCTCATGGAGAGTCAGGCTGTTGGGCCTGCATACCTTAGCAATGCCGTCCTAAACTTGGGAACACATTCCACATATATCAAAAGGTTGCTATGATTAATGTCAGCTAACAAATCCTAAGTTAAACACGATTTGTTGATAGAGATTCATCATAGCAACCTTTCTGATATCTGTGGAGTGTGTTTCAGTTATTGCTTCTGACAGTGTTCACCACCCCCGGGGAGTGACCCCAACAGTATTGCGTACCATAGAAATGCCCGCACTGTGCCCAGGACTGGTGAGGCGGCCAGGACTGCCACAAACCTCCATATTTGCACAATGCTGGCATAGGTGTGGGAGTGTTTGTATGTCTATCCAGTGTGTTGTGGCTGCCCACACCTTACTGAGCCCACACTGCTTGCACTGTTTCCAGTGTTAGCCTGCCAATGTGCATAATGAGGAGCAAGGTACTGTGAGTATGGCCCAGACAGGGTGGCTTGGGCAGGATGCATCTGCACAGGGTATAGGGCAATGGCTGGGGCATTATAGTGCCCGACCACCACGTGCACGGACAGAGTGGCCACAGCATGTCATGCTGGGAGGTCAATCTCACCCTGACTGAGCAGTGACAATGGCATGGCTAGGTTCCCCCATAGTGCTGTGCAGTATTTTTCTCAAGTGATATTTATGGGTTCTCTTTTCTGGGGCCCAATCACTGACCTACCTACCTGCGTGCATGCGTGCACATCCCTTTTTTGGGTGCACACAATTTCTCCAGGAACATGTACTAGCTTGCAGACTGTTGGCAGTTAGCATGTGTATGGCTGGAAGACCTTGCAGGGTGAAGTGGTTGTATACTGACTGTGCTCTCTGCTGGTGAATGTCAGATAGTGGTGGGGGGCAGCTGAGCTTCTCCAGCATTCTGCCTGTCTGCCATTGCCTTGTGTGATGCGTACAGATCTGCACTGACTGCCCTGTAGGGTGCCTGTTCCCCAGCAGGACTGAGGTTGATGGTCCTCTCTACTGCCACCATTGCAGAGATATACAATGTGGATCTGTTGGTGGGAGATCCTGTCTCCCCACCCTGAACCAGAGAGGGTGGGTTGGGTGGTGCTACATAATCCACTTTTTGGTCCAAACACCCTCCCCCTCCCCCTCCCCCTCCCTCTCCCTCTCCCTCTCCCTCCACCCTCCTCCCCCCCCTCCCCCGCCGCCCCCCTCCCCCCACCCTCTCCCTCCTCCCCCCCTCCCCCTCCCCCACCCGCCCCCCCCCCTCCCCCCCTCCCCCCCCCCCCTCCCCCTCCCCCCTTCCCCCCCTCCCCCTCCCCCCTCCCCTCCTCCCCCTCCCCCTCCCCATCTCCATCTCCCCCTCTCCCTCCTCCCCCTCTCCCCCTCACCCTCTCCCCCTCTCCCCCTCCCTCTCCCTCTTCACCTATAACATGTGACTATGGCACCAACACGGAATATGCACTATTCTGGGTGCATCATAGTCCAGAAGAGCTAGACTTGACTGGGAAATACAGATGGACACAGGTGCATCCTAAGTGTGTCTACAAGGACTGCCTATCACACACTGGCACTGATGGGGACCTACAGAACAGGTTATCTCAGGCAAGCCAGGTGCTGCGGACCTGGTGCTGGGTGCCCCACCTCACCCTCAGTGTGAGCACAGGATCTGCACAATGTCACGGTCTGTAGCTACTCTGTGCCAGTAACACACATGGTCGGTTCCCCCTACCAGTCCTAGGTGCTTTGGGGGTACATACCCCATTATGTGATCAACTGTAGACTGCTGATCTGAATGTGCAGTGCATCATGGGTACGGGTGGGTTTACCCTATCCTGGTAACCACAGCAGACGGTTTGTGTAGTGACCTGCAGTCTTTCTGTAGCCAGCCTGCAGTATGGTAGCAGCTATAGAGATGTAGCCTACTGGTTTCGTCAATGACTGTGGAGTCAGAGGTCATGGGTTTGATCTCGCAGTGGAGTAATCTAAAAAGGCTGTCTGAGGCATTTTCTTTTAATTTAAATCAGTGCTTCCAGCAGAAACACCCTTACAGTGCTGTAGCCTAAGGTGCCTCATAGGCGTCCTATAAGGTGCCCTATAAAGCACCCTATACGGTGCCCTTTAGGGCACACTATAGATTGCCTTGGCAGACAGGGCACTTTATAATGTGACCTAAGGGGTGCCTTATGAGGCACCCTAGGTTACGGCACTGTGAGGGTGTTTTTGCTGGCAGCACTGATTTAAATTAAAAGAAAATGCCTCAGACAGCCTTTTTAGATTACACCACTGCAGGATTGAACCCATGATCTCTACCTCCACAGTCATTGCAGTAAACATTAGGACGGTTTAGTAAACATACCCCTTAGTGTATTAATGCACCTTAAAAAAGTGTAGAGGGGTATTTTACCAACGGGGCCATGGCTAATATGGGGCCATGATAGAATGGCATGATTCCTTCAGTAATTGCACAATCTGCATTAGAGGCATGAGTGGACGGGTTGGGGCGGAGAGTGGGTGTCGTGTGCTCAGCACAGTTAGCACCAGGTTCATATCACACATTCACTGCATTAGCATAGGTTCACATAATGCCACTTTTAGAGGTGGAGTTAAGTACACCTGTGCTAATGCAGCCTATATTAGGGGGACATGCTCCACGTTAACTGCTGAGGAAATGCTTTCTACACTCCTTACAGGTACCACAGTGGTGTTCCACCTAACATGCCATCATTTTGGTGCTTTTGGCACATTAAATTCAACACCCTAGAACCCATTAGTAAAAGGGTTCCTTAGTGTGCAATAAATTGATTGACTGTGCATTAATTTAAAAATTGACATGTTGCAAGTTAGCATATGTTAAAATTTTTTAACACACATTTAATCAGTTTTATTAGAATGAACTGAAAATGTACCAAAAAGTCTTGCTCTGTGCACATCTTTAATTGTCTAGATCACCATGAGAAATCAAGAAGGATTTATTGCACTTATGGCATGCAAACATTTGCTCAGAAAATTCTGCTGGTGATTAAAACTGTTTAAGATACATAAGATGCCACTTCAGAGTTTTTTAAATGTGTTATATTTCATTCCTGGGGAGACCTTATTGTTTTTGCCTGTCTAAAATTTCTTCCCACTCACTCCTCATGTATATAGATAAAGGCTGAAGTGATTCTTAGCAAAAGCTCACATGGGCAGCCACTGTGGCAATCACAGGGAAGGAAATTTTAAAAAGAATAGGACAGGGGTGAGCAATATTTCATGCACTGAAAGCCAAGGAACCAGAATGCACAGTATCAGGGTCTCATGTTTTTATGGGAGCGGGGGGGAAGGTGTTGGCCAATGCCCTTTGTAGATTGGGGGTTTCCAAACATAGACTGTCCCTTCCCTGTATCTCTTCCAATCTTTCTCCTTTTCTCTATCCTTTAACCATGCCCACATCTCTCTCTCTCTCGCCGTCCTTCTTTCTCAATTCATCTTCCTCCCATTAGTTTCTCTGAATCCCTCATCCTATCCCGCCAGTATCCATCAATCATTCCAGAGAGCTCTTCAACATTGTAAAGTCACTTTTAAAACAAAATGACAACAGCAAAATGTACAACACCCCATTACCACAGCTGGTGAACTTCCAATCTAAGATTAATAGCTCCCTCCCAATCTCAGCGACAGGGCCGTACCGAGCATGAATCGCACCCTGTGCAACTTGCACATCGGATGCGTGCCCTCCCCCCCCCCCACACCTCCATCTAGCCACTTTCTGGACGGCAGCGGGAGAGAAGAGGCGCGCCCGATGTGCAAGTCGCTGGTGCACTAAGCAGATCTGTCCCTCCCTGCTCTGACACCGCATCAGAGGAGGGAGAGACCAAACCTGCTTAGCATGCCGCGCGAAGGCTTAAGGGGCACATTTCAGCTGTCTGCCATTGCCTGCCGCCACTGAGAGAAGAAAAAGTGGCAGCAGCAGGCAATGGAAGACAGCTGAAATGCGCCCCTTAAGCCTTTGCGCCTTGTGGGCCGCACCGCTCACATAGGGCTAGGTACGGTCCTGCTCAGTGATACAACAATATGACACAGCAACCAATAGTTCACTACAGAAATTTAATCCTATTTCTCTTGACAATTTAGAATGTATAATGGATTTGAATACTATGACATCTCCTCTCAGCCCTTGCCCAGTAAAATATATTAAGATTGCTCACTCTGAACTAGCCCCATACATAAACAGGATAATACAGTGCTACTTTACACAAGGTTACCTACCCTCCTGCCTGAAGCAAGGATCCATCCGCCTAATCCTAAAGAGTCCCAAATTAGTAACAAGTGATCTGAGTTCATACAAACCTATCACCAGTCTACCATTCTTATAAAAAATCATTGAAAAAGTAATTTGGATACTACAGGACTATATCAACATACATATTCCACTAGACTTATAGCAACATGGATTCAGACAATGTCACGGTGTAGAAACACTGATTATCTCACTTATTGATAAGATTATCAAGGGCATTCAAAATCCTGAAAAGGGATTTATCCTAATTTTCCTAGATATAAAGGTTGCATTTGACTCCTTGTCCCACAAGTTACTACTAGCATGTTTACAAGCCATAGGAATCTAGGGTACTGCTTTAGAATCGTTCCGCTCATATCTGACTGGGCGTCATCAGCAGGTGAAACTAGGCCCCAGCAATTCTAACTCATACATACAGACACAGGGAGTCCCCCAGGGCTCAACTCTATCCTCCCTACTGTTCATCATCTATATACAACCAATCTGCAGGATCATTCAGGTTCATCAAATTTTATACCACATCTATACTGATGAAAGAGTAGAGGAGTAGCCTAATGTTTAAAACACTGGCTTGGTAACCTAGTGATCAGGTTTTTTTTTTTAACTTTTTATTTATAAGTTTTCCAACATAAGAATCACACAGAAACATATCAAAAGCGCATCTATACATAACACACAACATTACCTCCCCACCCTCCCCCCCCCGCCCACCCAAGCTCTCGAGGGAAGAGAAGGGAAAATACACATATGTAACAAATTTAGGGCGCCTCCACAGATCAGCATATAGGCCCTTAAACTAACCCCGATACAACTAGAACATTGAGTCTCCAGAAAGTAGCCTCTCATATTAGGTGACTTCTGACCGGGCTATATACTGATCTAATAATGACCATCTATCGATATTTAGCTCACCTTTATCAGGATGGTGAAGCTTGCTATACAGTCTCTCATACTTAGAGTATTGACATACAAGACCCCACCATTTACCCAAATTCAAATTTTGAGAATTTTTCCAATTGAGTAAAATCAGCTTTAAAGCTATAGCCATCATAAAGTTTAGTAAAAAGGTTTTCTCTTTGGTCATATGCTGGAGAGGCTCCAAAGATCTCAAAAAGACCACGCTCTTAGAGAGCTTGTCCAATATGCCCAGAATTCTTTGGATTTTATCCCAAATCGCTGTCCAGAATCGCTGAACAAAGGGACAATCGAAGAACATATGCACATAGGTGCCTTTCCCTTGCTGACAGGACCAACACTTCCCGGTGGATGATTTGTCCCACTTTGAAAGTTTTACGGGCGTGATATAAGCCCTATGAAGCAGAAAATACATTGTGTAATGGCCGCCGAGCGTGAAGCCCTAGTTACAGGGCCCCACAAACTCTTTCAGGAGCTAGGAGGCAATACCCGGGATAGATCTGACTCCCACACTTTTGACAATCCCCCTGGACCTTTGGAGGCATAATCTCTGAACATAGCATAGAGCCTGGAAATTGGGCCCTTCTGACCAAGCGTTGCTTTGATGCTTTGAAATAGAGCTCCCTCGGCAGGCAACTCCCTAATTTTAATTTTTGTCAGGGAAGTAGAAATACAATGCTTAATCTGCAACCATCTAAAATAGCTGTCCGCAGGAAGAGAGAACTCCCCTCTCAAGGAGGCAAAGTCCTTCCACCCCTTTTCTCCTACCAGCTGCCCCAACGTCCAGATGCCCTTCTCTTGCCAACTTTTCCACGCAAACTTCCTCCCTCTAATTTTAAATTGTGGGTTCCACAACAACGGGGACATTTTAGAGGGCCTGCCATCACTATCTGCTAATTGCACCAGTTTTAAAAAAGTGGCTTGAGTGGCCCGGATCACGGATCCCACTGTTCCCTCCTCCGGATGCAACATCACAAGCATATGAGTCAGGGGGTACGGAGCAGCCATACAAGCCTCTACTTTGAGCCAACTAGGGCCTTGGGCCATACCGTCTGTATCCAACCATGCAGCTCCCTGCTTTAAAAGAAGAGCCTGGTGAAGCCATTGAAAATCATGGAAATGCACACCTCCCCCCCCCCCCCCTTTCTCCCTGGAGGCTTTCAATTTCCTGCTGGCGATTCTAGGTTGAGAACCATTCCACAGGAACCTCAGAAGGCTTCTCTCCATATTTACAAATAATTCGCCCGGCAGGGAAAAAGGGAGCATGCCTAATACGTAGTTTATTCTAGGCGCCAACACCATTTTAATAGTTTCTAATCTTCCCCACCAGGTGAGATGCAGAGGAGACCAAGCCAGGGTGTTGTTACGGATCGTCTGAATTAATTCCTCCACATTCACCTGGATGGTGCGATCTACCGAGGAACAATACCATGCTCCCAAATATTTGACACACCCGGAATCCCACCGAAAGGGAAATGAAGCCATTAATCCCGCATTTGAACAACTATTAAGCGGAAAGGCCACTGACTTATTCCAATTAATTTTATACCCCGAAATATTCGAGTAAGCATCAATTAACACTAATATCTGTGGAATCTCCAAGGGCTGCGTAAACAGAAGGAGATCATCCGCATATGCGGAGAGTTTCACTTGCAAACCACCAAAATTGAAGCCCCTTATGTCCTTGTTACATCTAACTGCGATGGCTAAGGGTTCTAGCGCCAGATTAAAAAGCAAAGGGGAGAGAGGACATCCCTGCCTGGTGCCTCTGTGCAGAGAGAAGGAGCGAGATAGGACCCCATTAGCGAGGACACTAGCATTGGCTCTTGCATATAATACCCTGACCTTGCTAATAAAACCCTCTCCGAGACCAAACCATTTCAGGGCAGAAAAGAGAAAAGGCCACTCTAATCTATCAAACGCTTTTTCCGCATTGAGGGAGAGGGCAACAAACGGGGACTTTTCCACAGCAGCCCTATCAAACAAATTACATAAAAGCCTAGCATTATCGGAGGTTGATCTACCCGGGATAAACCCACATTGATCAGGGTGCACTAACTCCCCTATAACTGTACTAAGCCACTGAGCCAGTATACTCGCAAATATCTTGTAATCAGCATTTAACAAGGATATAGGCCTATAATTTATGACCCTACTAGGATCCTTGCCAGGTTTTTCTAAGACAACTATCGTGGCTTCCGAAAAATTACCTGTATTCCCTTGCCCCTCCCCTAACTCTTCGAAATACAGCATTAAATAGGGAATCAGGTCTTTACTCAATACTTTATACAATTCAACTGGTATCCCGTCAGGGCCTGCAGCTTTCCCCGCCTTCATAGAGGTAATTGTCCTCAACAGCTTTTTGCTCGAAAAAGGTTCGCCAAGCCTCTGGGCATGCTGAGCCTCCAATTGGGGGTGCTCCAACTCATCCAAGAAGCCTGCAATCTCCTCGGGGACCGCCTCTACCTCTTTAGAGTACAATTTAGTATAGAATTTGGAAAATTCATCTAAAATATGATCATTATTAACATACCTCGCCTGATTGTCATCCACAATGGAGACGATCCTAGATTTTTCTCGCTTCCCTCGCAAAGTGCGCGCTAAGAACTTACTGGCTTTATTTTGCTCTACATGATATCTGGCATCCTGTTTCAACATAACTTGTTCGATTTCAGAGCTCAATATTTCATTATATTGGAATCTTAGTCTTTGCAGCCTAAGCAAAATCCCTGAATTCGGGCGCCTGATCCACATCCTCTGCCCCGCTTTGATCTGATTCTCTAAGGCCAATAACTGAGCCCGCCTCCTTGTACCCTCTTTGATCTTGTAGCTGGTGATGGTTGCTCTGAGTGTGGCCTTAAATGCCTCCCACCAGGCAAAATATGACCTGATGGAACCCCTCAATTCATCCTGGAAAGAGGGCTCCGCCAACCATGCTCTATTAAATGACCAGGGGGGGCTAGGTTTGGCCACCTCTTGCACTAAAATTTTAACCGTAATAGCTGCATGATCAGACACAGACATACCCAATATATCTGTTCCACAACAACACGGAACCAAAGATCTAGATACTAAAAAATAATCTATCCAAGAAAGGGTATTATGCATAGGGGAGAAAAAGATATAGTCTTTTTCGATTGGATGGAGCAGTCTCCATATGTCCACTAACCCACAGTCCTCCATCAGGGCTGAGAGAGCCATTCCCGCAAGAGAGGGCCTCTCCACCCTCCCTGGATTACGATGTAATAGAGGCTCCCTTACGACATTAAAATCCCCGCCCATGATTATGGGGTCCGAGTTATCCCTCTGTAATGTACTATTTAAATTACGAAAGAAGTCGGGGTCATCTTTATTAGGGCCGTACAAATTAACTATTAAGAGACTAATATTCCCGACTTTGATTCGAGACAGGGACCACCTCCTCAGGGCATCATTACTGGTGTACATAATCGTTACCCCCAGCGATTTACGGACAAGCGTGGCCACCCCATTTCTCCTTTGATCAACTGGGGAGGAACCAACCAAAATAAATTGCTTATCCTCCAGCTTCTCTGTTT
The DNA here is from genome assembly GCA_033557465.1 of Ichthyophis bannanicus. Classification (NCBI taxonomy): domain Eukaryota; kingdom Metazoa; phylum Chordata; class Amphibia; order Gymnophiona; family Ichthyophiidae; genus Ichthyophis; species Ichthyophis bannanicus. The sequence continues at coordinate 222,057,536 of CM066031.1, read as the reverse complement.
CCTGCAAAGAAAGGTGGGTCTCCTGCAAGAGAACTATATCCACATGTTGGCGGTTACAATAAGCCAGTATTTTTTTTTTCCTTTTCATAGGCGTCTTGATGACCTTTACATTCAGGGATAAAATCTTGAGCCCATCAGCCATTATTTCTAATAGAAATACCCTCACTTGCGACTTGTGGAAGATGTCCCTTGGCCTAAAAACCCACATTCTTTCCCAGAGAGCCTACCCTTATCCCCCAACAGAACACCCCATAACCTCAGCTTGGGTGAGACAGCGAGACCATCCCGTACAGCGCAGCCTGGCCCCAAAGAAATTTTCCCACCATGAGACTCAGGTTGCACCTCCTATATACAGGCAAGCAGAAATAAAATTTAAAAAAAAACCCACAAACTGGCAGGCAATAATAAGAAACAACTCTTCCTTACAGCCTCAGTCACAGGGGCCCGCACACCTTTCAATCCCCTAGCCCTGACAACACAGTCAATCTGTTCGAATTACCTCAGTCCAACCAAGTCCTGAACGTTGAGGCATGAAACAAATGGGATTATCTTGGCCTGCAGATACATGCCCCAGCTCAAATGCTTCTGTCTGGATGCCCACTCCCTCTGTCAACAACGGCGAGTGCCAAGGTTGTCTTAAACTTAACTTGACTGCATAAGCAGGGCCTCTTGGTCTTCTATGTACCCAGCCAGTGCAGCAGGATCCTCAAATGTTTTGGTAACATTGTTCAGGGTCACCTTGAAACGCGCAGTGTTAAATAGGCCATATCTAGCCTGAAGGCGCTGGAGACGAGGCCTCATTGCAAGAAATTGAGACTATGTTCTTTGATTGTGAGAAGCAAATGTTTCAGATCATCTTCACTTTCAGCCAGTAATGTGGTATCATCAGCTCTAGGTATTGCTCTAGGTCAGGGGTGGGGAACCCTGGTCCTGGAGAGCCGCAGACCAGTCAGGTTTTCGGGATATCCCTAATGAATATGCATGAGATATATATGCATTAGAGATATCCTGCCAACCTGACTGGTTTGTGGCCCTCCAGGGCTGGATTTGGAGACCCCTGCCTTACACCTCTGTCATTTAAGATTGTGAGTGGGCAAGGTGCAGATGTCCAAGACATCAAAAAGGTTAGATAGAATGTGTCACATTCCTCCTCACTTCTCACCACCACCAAAATATACAACTTTTTGGTGGTGGTGAGAATCGAGGAGGAATGTGACACATTCTATATACCCTTTCGATGTCTAGGACATCTGCACCTTGCCCACTCACAATCTTAAATGACAGAGGTGTAAGGCAGGGGTCTCCAAATCCAGCCCTGGAGGGCCACAAACCAGTCAGGTTGGCAGGATATCTCTAATGCATATATATCTCATGCATATTCATTAGGGATATCCCGAAAACCTGACTGGTCTGCGGCTCTCCAGGACCAGGGTTCCCCACCCCTGCTCTAGGTATTGCACATATTTATGGTGCCTGTGCTCTGTAGGGTAACATATAGGCGTTTCAGGCATGTTTATGTTATCTGCAGAAAAGGTTCTGTCTTTATTGCCATGGATTAGTACTGGGTAAAATATGGGGAATGGGTTGGCAGGAGCCACAGCTGGGACTTGAACTTGTGACCTTTTGTTCATGAACACACTGGCTGTGTGTACTGCACCACACTGTTGCCACAGGGCCAGCTCATTCCCTGGGGATACCATGACTGTTTGTCAGACAGACCCTGTCTATTGCAGTGCATGGCACCCACCTAAACAGGGCTAGGCCACGGTCTGCTGTGGGCAGATGCCACTGCCCCCTCCGCCACCAGCACCCCTCCGCCACCATGCTGCCATGCCATTATGCCTGTGGTGCTGGTGGTGCTCAGTCCCAGGCCATCCAGTATGCCGGTAGGCAGCTGCCTATGGTGTGGGTTCTCGGGTAGGGAACATGCGTGCTTCCCCCCCCCCCCCCCACACCACCTGGCAATGTTATGTGCCCTTGGGTGTACCTGCTGGATAATCTCCCCTGTGACACTGTGGGACACATACTTGTGCCCATGTTATTTTATTTATTTATTTATTTATTTAACATCTTTTATATACCGCACTATTTATAATCAGCGCGGTTTACATATAACAAGAAAACATCAGATAAGATACATATTATCTGTTTTTTACATGGAACAGGAGCCTCATCAGTTGCTGTCTTGCTGCTTTACAATTTCAGCATTCCTAGGCATCTGCCTAACACGCACTGTGCCCCAGCTGGACCACAGCATGTGCCACCTTCAGCCGTCTATATCCCATTTACAGCATCTGTACAGTTGCCCTTTCCTACATGCCCACCCTGCTGTTACTGCACATGTGCACGCCATAACAAACCTGCCCAATATAGATGTGAATAAACCCTGATCAGCACTATTTCAATGTGAGATCATTCATTTTGTAGGGGGACAGAGACTAGACCCTTCCAAACATGATATCTTATTTTATGAGCTTTGTCAGTGGTGTTGCTTTATGTTTATCATTAATATCACTTTTGGCCAGCTTGGTTATTGGGATTTTAAATGTGGTTCAGGTCATTTTCTGTGTTTATTTGCCTTTTTGTTCCGTGCACATGTATCACTACTATCACGTTTTTGGGGGTCCCTGGCTTTGCTGTACATTGCTGACTGAAATGGTTTCTCTTTCCTGCAAATGTGCCTTAACGCGAGGGTTTCACTGGCGTTAGTTTTCAGACCCAGATTGCACAGCGTTAGTGTGCCTGGAGCCTCTCCCCTCCCACTCTCCGCCCATTGACCCCTTCTCTCCGCCCTCTGGGAAGCCTTACTCCACCCTTCAGAGCCGGATTTCACAGCGTTAGTGTGCCTTAACGCCGCAGCTGCGTTATCGCATGCTAAGTGATGTTATCGCATGATAATGTTACATTATCGCGCGATAACGTCACGTATCACGTGATAATACCACCGCTGCGATGTTAAGACGGTTTAGTAAACATACCCCAAAAAATTATAACCTTTTACTCCTAATGTCTTTTATTGACCTTCATGTACTCATTACGAAAAACTAAAATCACAAAAGGATTGTTCTGCCTAATTGATCCATTCCTTTAATTTGACATTTTCAGTTTGAGTTCCAGCCAGCTTAAGAGGGTGAGATCAGCATAGGACGTACACTGTCACTGACATTTCTCTACCAATAAGGCTAACATATATCTGTGGCTACCCATCGGAATTCTTTACTACCAAGCACTATCTATATTCAAAATCCTTAAGTACTTAAAATCTCTCCTGTGTTTTTTTTATCTGTCATTTGATAAATATATTCTAATATTGGGGCAAGGAGTGGCCTAGTGGTTAGCACAAGGTACCTCAGGCCAGGGGTTCAAGTCCCACCTGGGGACAGCAATCTCAGGCTAGAGAGAATGGGGTTTCTAGTCCCATAGGCACTCCTTGTGGTCTTGGGCAAGCCACTTAACTCTCCATAGCCCACCAATTTGATTGAAGGATTTTGATTTTGATTTTTTATTTATATACAGGCTTGATATACCGCCCAAAACCGAAGTATCAGAGCGGTGTACAATAAAAGAAAAGCAGCTGCGGGAAAGGAAAGAGAGAAAAGAACGCCATTTGAAGACAGGAAAGAGCTAGGGAGAGATAGATAGAAAGAAAAGGACAGAGGTTACATGACTAGACAAGTAGACACGGGGGAAAGGGAGCTGGGGGGGGGGGGGGTGAGTCGTGGCAAACGGATCTGGCATGATGGTCAGGAAGAAACTGGAAGGTCAAAAGCCTAAGAGAAAAGATGAGTCTTGAGGAGAACTTTGAAGTGCGGGAAAGAGGGCTCAGTGCATAGCGTGTGAGGGAGGGAATTCCAGAGAGCGGGGGCTAAGAAGAAAAATGCAGAGTGACGGGTGAGTTCAAGATGGGCCTGGGATGGAGAGGGAAGGAAAAGATGGTTGGTATGGGAGGAACGGAGAAGACGGGGAGCAGGTTGTTGAAAGATAAGATCAGAGAGATACTGGGGGGTATTGGTGTGGAGAACTCTGTGAGTGATGATGAGATACTTGTAGATAAACCGGAATTTGATGGGGAGCCAATGAAGAGCGAAAGACAAGGAGTGATGTGATCGGAAGGGGAGGAAAAGGTGAGTAGGCGGGCGGCAGTGTTTTGAAGGAGCTGAAGACGACGGAGTTGATAGGACGGAAGGCCAGCGAAGATGGAGTTACAGTAATCCAGACGAGAGGTCACCAGGGAAAGGACTAGAGTAGTGAGGGATTGAGCGGAAAGAAAAGGCCGGAGGGAGCGAATATGACGGAGATGGAAGAGACAACTACGGACAAGGGAGGAAATGTGAGGATGAAAGGAGAGGGAGGAGTCCAGAGTAACACCCAGGTAACGGAGGGAGGAAACAACGGGGATGGGCAGGGAGGACATCATGGGGGCTAGGCTGGGAAGAGGGGTGGAGAAAGAGAACCAGATGGCAGAGGATTTAGAGGGGTTGACACAGAGAAAATTATCAGAGAACCAAGAGGCAATATGAGTAAGGCAGGCATTGAGAGCAGAAAGGTCTGGGGAAACAGAGCTGGTATGATGGACGAGAAGAATATCATCTGCGTAGAAGTAGAAAGAGATACCGGACTGCTGAATGAGAAGGGCCAGGGGAGCGAGGAAAACATTGAAAAGTAGAGGGGCGAGAATGGAACCTTGTGGTACACCGCTGTGTAGAGGGGAGGGGGCAGAGGTAGAGGAGCCGAAGTGAACTGCGAAAGAGCGGTGAGAAAGAAAAGAATGAAACCAATGCAGCACAGTGCCATGGATACCAGAGTCAGACAGACGAGTGAGAAGAGTGCGGTGATCAGTGACATCAAAAGCGGCAGAGAGATCTAGGGAGACGGCAATAGATAGGTCACCCCGATCGTGAGAACGGTGAAGGTCGCTGAGAAGGGCAAGAAGGATAGTCTCAGTGCTGTGTCCAGGCCTAAAACCAGATTGACGAGGGTGAAGATACAGAGTGGAATCGAGGTGCGCCGAGAGCTGTGCAAAAACCAACTTTTCAAGGACCTTAGAGAGGAAGGGAAGGTTTGAGACGGGATGCCAGTTGGCAGGAAGGCTTGGGTCAAGAGAGGGTTTCTTAAGGAGGGGGCGGACCAAGGCATGCTTCCAGGAGGTGGGAAAACAACCGGTAGAGAGACTGGTGTTGACCATGGCAAGGATATACGGCAAAAGTTGAAGAGAGGGATCAAGGAGCCAAGAGGAAGGGAGAGGATCAAGCGGGCAGGTGGTTTTGTGGGAGGAGGAGATTACCTGAAGAAGCTCAGCGGAAGTGACAGGACTGAAGGAGCACCAAGTGTGAGGGAAAGTACTGGAGGGGAGGGAAGGACAGGGGAAGGGGAGAGGGAAGAAGGAGGGGAGAGAGGAGGGGGCAGAGGGGGAAGGAAGAACGAAGGGACTGGATTTTATTTACAAAAAAGGAAGCAAGGGCTGTTGGACTGGGGGCGGTGGGAGGGGGCGCTGATGAGGAAGGGCAGGATGAGGGAGAAGATAGAGAGTGAAGGACCCGATACAAGCAGCGAGAGGAGTTAGAGGATGCAGCGATGAGATCCGAGAAGTAGGTCTTCTTGGCTTCAGTGATCATGGTGCGGTAGGAACGATGTGCACAGCGGAAAGAAGTCAGGGAGGCAGAAGAGGGATGTTTACGCCAGTGACGTTCAGCACGTCGGAGATTGGTGCGCTGGAGATAGAGGCCTGGGTGATACCAGGGGTGATGGGACGTAGAGCGGCAGGAAGTGGGGCGAAGGGGTGCTAGCGTGTCAAGAGTGCTGGTGAGAACAGAGGACCAGGAATCAGCCTGCTGGCTGACAGGAAGAGAAAAAAACTCAGGGGAAAAAAGAGAGTCAGCAGGAGGAAAGGCCTGCAGAGTGAGGGGCGTGAGACGGCGTTTGAGAACCTTAAGTGAGGTTGTAGTGGATGAGGGGAGATTCTGCATAGGAGGGAGGGTGAGGGAAAAGAACAAGCAATGATGGTCAGACCAGGGAAGAGGGGTGGAGGAGATAGAAGAGGGAGCGTAGGGGGAGGATGAGAATGTAAGAATAAGATCAAGAGTATAACCAGAGGAATGAGTGGGACAATGCACATGTTGGATGAGATCAAGGTCGGAGAAAAGTGAATTGAGGGCCCTATCGCGAGGGTGAGTTTGGGAGGAAAGGTGTGCGTTGAAATCACCAAGGATAACCAGATGAGAGGTAAGTAAGGATGTCTCAGAGAGGGTGAGCAGAAGAGACTCCCAGAGATCAGGGCGCATTGAGGGTGGGGCATAGATAAGGAGGAAAAATATAGGGACAGAAGTTCCTGAACGCAGCAGTAAAGCTTCAGGATAGCGCGGTTGAGGGGACGCAAGAGAGAGAGGAATAGAAGAGCGATGAATAACAGCTACGCCGCCCCCGGATCGGTGAAGCCGGGGAACATGAAAGGTAGAATAACCGGGGGGAAGGCATCAGTGAAGGATACCGTCCTGACCTTCACGGAGCCAGGTTTCTGTGAGGAACAGAACATCGAGTGAGTGTTGTGATACGAGGTCATAGACTAGGGGAGTTTTAGCACGGATAGACCTGCAATTTAGGAGAGCAAAAGAAAGAGTCAGCAGGGAACAGACAGATTGAAGTGGAGGTGAAGAAGAGAACTGGGTAATAGGACACGCCACAAGATTATGCATATTCCGGGCGCAGACCCCTGATGGAATAGAGGAAACCGGCGGGGGGCGGTTCCCCCAGAGAACAGGAATAGAGGCCATAGAAAAGGCCTGAATAGAGGGCTGAGGGAAAGCTAAGGGAACAGGAGCGACTGTGGTAGTGTTAGAAGGGCAGAAGTTAAAAGGAAATATAGGGAGAAAGACAGCAAAAACAGAAAATGCAGATAAAGGTACCCCCCACAGGAAGACAAAGGTCTCGGCAGGAAAGAGAGGACGCCCCTGTCGTCGCCCCAAGGAGCTCGCCCAAGGAGCAGGACCTGCTCCTTGTGCGCGCTCCTTCGGTGCGGAACGGCGCCCCGATGTTCCTTAAATGCTGGAAGGTACCTGGGGTTTGGCGCGGACGCATTGCTCGCGCCCGCGTCACTTCCGGGAGGCGGGACTTGAGTGTGGCAGCCAATACAGAGAGAACAGCACAGACGGACCTGGAGGAGAGGGCAGACAATCAGGCAGCAAAGCAAAGCAAACAGTAAGGCAGGCAAAAGCAGACGAAATAACACAGCAGCAGGATAAGGCAGTATAGAAAACTGGTAAAAATAAATAAAAAATATTGCACACAATGGCAGAAAAAAAATGATCTGTGCAGCTATTCTGTGCATACTGATAGAGATACATATTAGCTGCCAACCAGATTGTGGCCATCTGTAAGACTTCTCTTCTTATCCCAGACAGGCCTCCCATACCAGTCCTGGTGACACCACAATTAGTTGGGCTTTCAGGATATGCACAATGAATAGGCATGAGATGAATTTACATATATTGAGTCTCCAGTGTATGCAAATTTATCTCATGCATATCCTAGAAACTCCACCAAATGTAGGATCACCAGGACAAATGTGGGGAGGCCTACTTTATTTTCTTCCTTCATTACAATCCATCTTGGGTAGCTAAGCATACAAGATTTCTTGGGGGTATGTTTACTAAGCAGTCTTAATGTGCAGCTGGCGTTAGTGTGCAGGATGCCATATAAGGAGTGGGCGTGTCGGTCTTAATGTAGCATTTCTGGTTACCGTGCGATAAAGGGAGCCGTGGCACGTCAATGCACATTAGCCTGAAGTAGGCATGCTGACCAACAAACACAGCAAGAGAGGGGTAGCGCAATGGTTAATACATTGACTCCTGAACCAGGGGTCATGAGTTCTATCTCCTAGTGGGGTTAATGAGTAAGGCTGTGTGAGGCATTACCCTTTACTATAAAGCAGTGCTGCTAGAGGCCACAGATGGACTGCAGATCACCACACAAACTGTCTGCTGTTGTTACCAGGATAGAGTTAAGCCACTCGTACCCATGATGCACTGCACACTGGATGGCCTACCTGCACACTGGATGGCCTGAGACTGCGCTCCACCAGCACCACCAGCAGAAGAGCATGTCAGCATGGTGGCAGAGGGGTACCGGTGGTGGAGGAGGCAGTGGCAGCTGCCCAGAGCAGACTGTGGCCTAGCCCTGTGTAGGTGGGTGCCATGCACTGCAACAGACAGGCCCTGTCTGACGAACAGTCATGGCATCACCAGGGAATGCACTGTCTCTGTGGCAACACAGTGGTGCAGTGCACACAGCCAGTGTGTTCAGAAGCAGAAGATCACAGGTTCAAGACCCAGCTGTGGTTCCTGCCAACCCAGTCCCCATATTTTACCCACTACTAAAACGTGCTAATACAGACAGAACCTTTATTGCAGATGACGTAAACATGCCCAAAACACCTACATTTTACCCTACAGAGCACAAACACCATAAACATGCGCATTACCTAGAGCAGAGTCTCCCAAATGCAGTCCTGGAGGACCAAACACCATTCCTTGCTGCCTCTAATAAAGATGCCTGTGCTGCATTTCTAAGTGCCGCCCCCATGGTATGCAGATGTATCTCATGCATATTCATGAGGGACAGCATGAAAACCCGAACAGTGTTTAGCACACTGGGACTGGAGTTGGGAACCTCTGCCATAAAGCAGCAGCCAACAAGGGCAGACACAACCGCACCCACGAGCTCCATTATCCAATGCCTCCTGGAGAGGCAGGACATTGGGCCCTGCGTGCATCTCCCAATACTAGCACTTGCATACCTTAGCAATTCCATCCTAAACCTGGGAATACAGTACACACCTATCAAAAGGTTGCTATGATTACTGGCAGATAGCAATTCCGAAGTTAAGTACAATTTTCTGATTGAGCTGCATCATGGCAACCTTTCTGATGTCTGTGGAGTGTGCTACAGGTCTTGTGTCTGACAGTGTTTACCACCCTGGGGAGTGACCCCAACAGTATTGCGTACCATAGCCATGCCTGCACTGTGCCCAGGACTGAAGCAGTGGCCAGGGCTGCCAAACACCTCTATAGTTGTACAATGCTGGCATAGGTGTGGGAGTGTGTGTCTGTCTATCCAGTATGTGGTGGCTGCAAACACCCTCCACATCCCACACTGCCAGCACTGTTGCCAGTATTGGCCTGCCAATGTGCATAATGAGGAGCAAAGTACCATGGGTATAGCCCGGACAAGGTGGCCTTGCCAGGATGCATCTGCACAGGGCATAGAGCAATGGCTGGGACATTGTAGTGCCCGGCCACCACCTGCACAGACAGGGTGGCCACAGCATGTCCTGCTGGGAGATCACTCTCACCCTGACTGAGCAGTGACCACGGCATGGCTAGGTTCCCCCATAGTGCTATGCAGTGTTTCTCTTATGTGATATTTCTGTGTTCCCTTTTGGGGCCCAATCACTGATTTATCTGCTTAGTGTGTATGCATCTCCTTCAGGGACATGCACTATGGACTAGCTAGCAGACTGTCTGCAGCTAGTATGTCTCTTGCTGGAACACCTTGCAGGGTGCAGTGGCTGGAGGCTTGCTGCAGGAGAATATCAGCTAGTGTTGGGGTGCAGCTGAGCATTTCCAGGCCTAATGTCTGTCTGCTATTGCTTTATGGATGTGCACAGAGCTGCATTGATTGCCCTGTAGCGTGTCTGTTCCCCAGCAGGACTGGGGTTGATGGCCCCCTCCACTGCCACCATTGCAGGGAAGTAGAACGTGGATCTGTTGGTGGGAGACCCTGTTTCCCACCCTCAGCCCCAGAGAGTGGGTTGGGTCGTGGTACATAATCCGCCTATGGGTCCATAAGGCCTAAACCTGACTGAGAAATACAGACGTATCCAAGGTGTGTCTGCAGGAACTACCTATCTCACACACTAGCACTGCTGGCGACCTGCAGCATGGCCTATTTCTGCTATGGAAGGTGCTGTGGACCTGGTGCTGGGTGCCCCACCTCACCCTCAGGGTGAGTACAGTACCCGCACAATGTGACGGTGTGTAGCTACTCTGTGCCAGTAACACACACTGTCAGTTCCCCCTATCCGGCCGAGGTGCTGTAGGGGTGCATACCTACTGATTTGCATGTGCAGTGCATCATGGGTACGGGTGGGTTAACCCTATCCTGGTGATCACAGCAAACTGTTTGTGTGGTGCCGTGCAGTCCTTCTGCAGCCAGCCAGGGGTTTCTTAGTATCTCTAGAGCTGTAGCCCACTGGTTATTTCACTGTCTCTAGAGCTAGAGATCATGGGTTCAAACCCAGAGTGGGGTTATTTGATAGGGCTATCGAAAGCATTGTCTATTTTCAATGTACATTAGTGCTGCCAGCAGAAACACCCTCAGAGTACTGTAACCATAAGGTGCTTCAGAAGGCTCCCTATAAAGCTCCTTCTGAGGCACGTTATGGTTACAGTCCATATGCAGTGCCTTATAAGGTGTCCTATAGAGCGCCTTATAGGGTGCCGTGGCGGACAGTGCACTTTATAATGTGCCCTATGGAGTGCCTTTTAGGGTGCCTTATGCGGCACCATAGGTTACGGCATGTGAGGGTGTGTTTGCTGGCAGCAATAATTAAAATACAAATAAAATGCCTCAAAAATCACTACCTAAACGTAAAGGGCGATTAGGCACACTGGGAGATCAAACTCATGACCCCTGTATTATCACTCAGTGTATTAACCATTGTGCTACACCTCCATTTCTGTGTTTGCATGTCTGGACGCCTACTTAAGAGTACCGCGCGTTAACGCGCTTAGCGGCCCTTCGCCTGATAATGTGCGCAGCAGCGCGCCTTATCGGGCAATAATCCCGTTTTGCTACTTTAAGACTGCAACGCCCACTCCTTTTATGGCAGCCTGCACACTATCGCCGGGCACACGTTAAGACGGTTTAGTAAACATACCCCTAAGACGGTTTAGTAAACATACCCCTTAGTTTACCTCCTACACCCCACCTCTCTCACGTCTAAACATAAAACTCTCTCATAATACAATTAACCAGCAATTTTAGTGTGGTTTCTGTGCAAACATCTGGTCTCCAATGTCCCCTGCATAGCCCACTAAATGGACCAGACTGAATTTCTACTGGGTCTTCTAGTTATTACAGTACTTATTGATTGCCAAACAGACACGCTGTAGCTGCTAGATTGATTCTATGTATTATGAAAGCCTGATCTAAATAGCTAGTGTTAATAGTGATCCTTTTAGCCCTCTTGGGTAGCCTTCTAGCAGACCTGGTTTCCCTGGGATATCTTGTTATTGTGGAATGTGCGGCCTTCCAAGCAGACCTAGCTGCTAATTGATTCTAATGTCAGTGCCTACCAGACCATCACAGTCACATGGTTGCCTGAGTTTCCACTATGACTAATATTTCATGCTACCCAATTTTCTGGAAGCCCCAACACTCAATGCTCAATTAGTCCAGTAAGGCACTACAAGTATTTAAAATAAAAGCATGAGCATAGATGTAAGCAAATCCTAAATAGCAAGTTTGGATATACCTGACAATGTGAAAGTAATGAAAGGCAATACCTTTTCTGTGAATAAAGTCATGCTTGGTGTGTTTGGAAACTAAGTAGATTCACTTATTTGAGAACTGGTGAAAACACATGAATACATTTAATTTCAGATCTATAGCACTCTTAATTCAAATAAACCCTAGCATGTTTTACAGTTATAATGAGTTTAACAGAGATGTGCAAGCTGATTCAGTTGTAGCTCTGGTCATCTTGGACTGGTGTGTTGATAGAAGGGTCACGTAATTAAGGCTTTATAGATGAAATTTACCTAACTCACCAAAATCCATGTCAAGCTTGACGTGGCCTTGATCTTTCTTCAGTGAAGGTAATGATAGTTCTGAAATGAACATCAGCCTTATTCAAATTGTTTATTCATGTCATAGGGGTATGTTTACTAAAACACCGTTAGGCGCGCAGCGTGCTAGTGTGCGGGATGCCATATAAGGAGTGGGCGTTTCAGTCTGAAAAAAGCAAACCGGGATCAATCATGCGCTAATGTGCGCTGTGCACTCATGTGCGCCGCACACATTAGCGCATGAGAAACTTACACGGGAAGCATAGGTGGCGTGCTGATGTACAAGCACAGAAACAGAGCCACAGTACAATGGTTAAGACACTGACTGATGGTACAGGGATCATTGGTTCAATCCCCCACTGTGCCAAATGAAGAAAGCTGGCTGAGGCATTACCTGTTATAGGTAATTATTGCAGTTTGAGGCATATTAATTTTATTTTAATTACTTCTACTAGCAAACGCACTCTGAAATCACTGTAACATAAGGCGCCCCATAAGGTACCCCAGAGGGCACATTTTAAAGTGCACTGTCCGCCACGGCACCCTACAATGTTGCTGAAAGGGTGGTCTATAGGGCGCCATATAGGGTGCCCTATGAAGCACAGCAAGGTCATAGCACTGTGTTTGATGGCAGCACTGTGCATTTAAACGCATGGAAATCTGAAGTAGGTGCGCTGACATGCAAGGAGGAACAGCAGTGTAGCACAATGGTTAAGGCACTGACTGCTGATACAGGGGTCATGAGTTTGATCCCCAGTGTGCCTAATATGTAAGGCTGGCTGAGGCATCAGCTTTGACATGTACATATTGTTTCCTGCAGCACTTTATTTGTATTTTATTAATTGCTGCCAGCAAACACACCCTCACGTGCCGTAACTGAAGGTGCCGCATAAGGCACCCTATAAGGCACTCCATAGGGCACATTATAAAGTGCACTGTCCGCCACAGCACCCTATAATGTTTCCTATAGGGCACCCTATAAGTTGCTCCACAGGATAACATATAGTGCACCTTCTATGGATGGTAACCATAAGGTGCCCTATAGGGCGCCCTATAAAGCGCCCTCTGAGGTACCTTATGGGTACAGTACGCTGAGGGTGTTTTCGCTGACAGCAATAATGTACATTAAAAAGAGATAATGCTTTGGTCAGCCCTATCAAACAACCCCACTGTGGGTTTGAAACCATGACCACTGGCTCCACAGGCAGTGAAGTAACCAGTGGGCTACAGTTCTACAGCTGGTAGGAAGCCCCTGGCTGGCTGCAGAGGGACTGCACGTCACCACACAGACAGTCTGCTGTGGTCACCAGGATAGGGTTAGCCCACCCGTACCCATGATGCACTGCACATGCAAATCAGCTGTCTACAGATGAACACAATATGGGGTATGCACCCCCACAGTACCTTGGCCTGGTAGGGGGAACTGTCCATGTGTGTTACTGGCACAGAGTAGCTACACACCGTCACATTGTGCGGGTACTGTGCTCACCCTGAGTGTGCGGTGGGGCGCCCAGCACCAGGTCCACAGCACCTTCCATGGCAGAAATAGGCCATGCTGCAGGTTCCCAGCAGTGCTAATGTGTGAGATAGGTAGTTTCTGCAGACACACCTTGGATATATCTGTATGTCTCAGTCAGGTGTAGCCCCCATGGACCCCTAGGTGGATTATGTACCACCACCCTTCACCTCCAGGGCTGAGGGTGTTAAGCAGGGCCTCCCATCAACAGATCCACATTCTACCTCCCTGCAATGGTGGCAGAAGAGGGGACCATTAACCCCAGTCCTGCTGGGGAACAGACACCTACCGGGCAGTCAATGCAGCTCTGTACACATCCATAACACAATAGCAGACAGACATTAGGCCTGGATATGCTAAGCTGCACCCCACCACTATCTGATATTCTCCTGCATCAAGCCTTCAGCCGCTGCACCCTGCAAGGCACACCATCAAGACACATACTAGCTGCAAACAGTCTGCTAGCTAGTCCATAGTGCATGTTCCTGGTGGAAATGCATGCACCCAGAACTGGGATGTCAGCATACACAACAAGCAGATAAGTCAGTGACTGGGCCCCAAAAGAAAACCCATAAATATCATATGAGAGACATACTATATAGCACTATGGGGGTGCCTAGCCATGCTGTGGTCACTGCACAGTCAGGGTGAGAGTGATCTCCCAGCAGGACATGCTGAGGCCACCCTGTCTGTGTAGGTGGTGGCCGGGCACTACAATGTCCCAGCCAGTGCCCTATGCCCTGTGCAGAGGCATCCTGGCCAAGCCACCCTGTCCGGGCTATACCCATGGTACCTTGCTCCTCATTATGCACATTGGCAGGCCAATACTGGCAACAGTGCTGGCAGTGTGGGCTGTGGAGGGTGTTTGCAGCCACCACACACTGGATACACAGACACACACTCCCACACCTATGCCAGCATTGTGCTACTATAGAGGAGTTTAGCAGCCCTGGCCACCACACCAGTCCTGGGCACAGTGCAGGCATGGATATGGTACGCAATACTGTTGGGGGTCACTCCCCAGGGTGGTCAACACTGTCAGAGACCAGACCTGAAGCACACTCCACAGACATCAGAAAGGTTGTTATGATGGAGCTCAATCAGCAAACTGTGCTTAACGTAGGAATTGCTATCTGCCAGTAATCATAGCAAACGTTTGATAGCTGTGTACCGTATACCCAGGTGTAGGGTGGCATTGCTAAGGTATGCAAGTGCTAGTATTGGGAGATGCACGCAGGGCCCATTGTCCTGCCTCTCCAGGAGGCAATGGCTAATGGAGCCTGTGGGTGTAGGTGTGTCTGCCCCTGTTGGCTGCTGCTTTACGGCAGAGGTTCCCAACTCCAGTCCTGGTGTGCCAAACACTGTTCGGGTTTTCATGCTGTCCCTCATGAATATGCATGAGATACATCTGCATACCATGGGGGTGGTGCATAGATATGCAGCACAGGCATCTTTATTAGAGGCAGCATGGAACCCGAATGGTGTTTGGCCCTCCAGGACTGCATTTGGGAGACTCTGCTCTAGGTAATGTGCCTGTTTATGGTGTCTTTGCTCTGTAGGGTAAAATGTAGGTGTTTTGGGCAGGTTTAAGTCATCTGCAATAAACGTTCTGTCTGTATTAGCACGTTGTAGTAGTGGGTAAAAGATGGGGACTGGGTTGGTAGGCACCATAGCTGGGACTTGAACCTGTGACCTTCTGCTTCCAAACACACTGGTTGCATACACTGCACCACTGTGTTGCCACAGAGACAGTGCATTCCCTGATGATACCATGACTGTTTGTCAGACAGAGCCTGTCTGTTGCAGTGCATTGTACCCACCTACACAGGGCTAGGCCATGGTCTGCTCTGGGCAGCTGCCACTGCCCCTTCCAACACCAGTACCCCTCCGCCACCATGCTGACATGGCCTTATATTGGAGACAGCATAAAACCTGAATGATTTGTTGCCCTCCAGGCCTGCATTTGGGGGACTCTGGTCTAGGTAATGTGCATGTTTCTGGTGTCTGTGCTCGGAAGGGTAATATATAGGCGTATTAACCATGCGTATGTTCTCTGCAAAAAAGGTTTGTCCTTACTATCACGGTTTAGTAGCGGGTAAAATATGGGGACTGGATTGGCAGTAGCACCAGCTGGGACTTGAACTTGTGACCTTCTGCTCATAAACACACTGGCTGTGTTCACTGCACCACACTGTGCTCACAGAGACAGTGCAGTCCCTGGAGATACCATGGTTGTTTGTCAGACAGAGCCTGTCTGTTGCAGTTCATGGCACCCACCTACACAGGGCTAGGCCATGGTCTGCTCTGGGCAGCTGCCACTGCCCCCCTCCACCTCCAGTACCCCTGTGCCACCATGCTGACATGCCCTTCTGCTGGTGGTGCTGGTGGTATGCAGTCTCAGGCTATCCTGTGAGTGGGTAGGCGGCTGCCTATGGTGCGGGTTCTGGGGTAGGGGTGACTGCATATCTGTCCGCACGTCCCCCAATCACTGCCTGCCAATGTTCTGTGCCCTTGGGGGTACTTGCTGGGTACTACCCCCTGTGACACTGTGATAAACACTCTCGTGCCCATGTTGGGCCCTCATCAGTTGCTGTCTGGCTGCTGTTCACTTTCAGCATTACTAAGTGCCATCTAGGCATCTGCCTATTCCGCACTGTGCCCCAGCTGCACCACAGCATGTGCCACCTGCAGCCCTCTGTATCCCCTTTCCCAGCATCTGTCCAGTTGCCCATTCCGACCTGCCCGCCCTGCTGTTGTGGAACATGTGCATGCCATAGGTAACCTGTCCAATGGAGAGGGAAACCCTGATCAGTGCTATTTCACTGTGGGATCATTCACGTTGTATGGGGACGGAGCGTAGACCCTTCTAAAATTCATATTTATTTTTTGCGGCTTTCTTGGGAGTGTTTTTTGATGTTTCCCATTACTATCACTATTGCCCAGCTTGATTATAATTTTTTTTTATTTTGTTGGGGTCATTTTCAATGTTTATGTGCACTTTTGTACCATGCACATGTATCACACTTATCACTGTTTTATAGGTTTCACTGGTTTTGCTGTACATTGCTGACAGAAATGGTTTCTCTTCCCTTTAAATCGGCTCTATTTATTTATTTAGCTGCATTTATATCCCGCTTTTCACCGGGTCAAAGCGGTTGGGGGATACATTTAACACAAGGGGATATGAGACACATACGCTAATACTTACAGGGAACATGGGCAATGGAGGGTTGAGTGGCTTGCCCAAGACCACAAGGAGCATCTGTGGGACTAGAAACCCCAATCCTTCCGACCCAAGGTTGCTGTCCTCTAGTGGGATTTGAACCACCAACCTTCCGGCCTGTAGTACCTTGCCCCAACCACTAGGCCACTCCTCCCTCCAAGGTTTTCACTCGCGGTATTTTTTGCCTTGAATTTCAGCCCCGCTAGTGTGCGGGGAGCCTCTCCCCTCCCACTCTCAACCCATTGACCCCTTCTCTCCGCCCCTGGGGAGCCTTCCTCCGCCCTACGGGAACCTTTTCCCACCTTTATCACACATTAGCGCGCCGCGCACATGAGCGTGCACTGTAGTGCGCCGCACACCTGTGCGGGGCACATTAGTGCCCCGTAACGCAACATTAGCGTGCGCTAAGGTACCTTAGCGCACGCTAATGTGTGCCGCGCACATTAACGCAGTTTAGTAAACATACCCCATAGGGTAGGTGAAGGGAATCTTTTATAATTCAGATCATTTTTTCCTGACCAAGTCAACATCTGGTCAGCTGGACAAGTCTGGCCTGGTTTGAATCAAAAATTGAGGGCCCAACTTTCAAAAATGCCATGATGGTCAGCTGTAGTACTTAAATATCTGTGGGATATTCAGCAGCAATGTCTCGATAGGTGCTGCCAATAAATATCCAGGCTGAGCAACGCTATCCAAATAAGTGTTAACACCTATCCAAGTGGGATTTTCAGTGGGCACTTAAAAGGACTGCAGATTAGGCAGGCTTTTCATGCGGCTTAAGTTGCCTGGATAAGTGCCAAATGAAATCCTGCAAACGACAGTCAACATTTACCCAGATAGCGCCAACACCGCCCTTGCTCCACCCAGGTACCGCCCCTTCACTAACCAGATAGTGCTGCTGAATATCACGATCAGCAGCCTTAACCGGACAGCCTCCCATTGGCCATCCAACTTCGGGCTTTCAAAGTCAACGTCAAATTTCTACAAAAAAAAAAGTAAAACAAAACAAAGCAAAATAAAAATAGAAAACAGGAGAGAAAATTCACAAAATGTGATCTACAGGAATATTCAGAACTGGATTTAAACCATATTACATTTGACTTGATCACCCCTATTTCTGAGCAGGACAAAACGGTCAAGAATGCATACTATAGAATGAGAATCATCAGACGGCTTAAACCCCTCCTCGACGCAGAACACTTCCGCACAGTATGCCAAGCGCTCATCACCCCATTATTGGACTTCTGCAACCCCATCTACCTTGGCCTACCAAAGCAAACTCTCAAACCGCTCCAACTAGCCCAAAACACCGCCGCACGCATAATTTCTGGCTCAACAAGACATGAACACATTACCCCGGTTCTCAAAGATCTACACTGGCTCCCAAACAGCTCACGTATCAAATACAAAACAATAATGAACATATTCAAAATCAAGCACCACATTTCAGCAAACAGCCTGCACACCCTCATTCATCCAGACACCAGCACCCGCCCGAGAAGAAAAGGAACCTCCAACAGAGTCAACACACCAAAAGACTTCAGAAAAACACGAAAGGACACCACAGAGAGAGCCCTCTCCCTGGCAGCCCCAACCATCTGGAACTCCCTCCCAGATGATCTGAGATCGACAACGGACCTCAAAGACTTCCGCAAACAGCTGAAGACAACTCTGTTCATAGAACATTATGGACACATCACGTAATCAACAAAGCCTGATCAACAAAGACTCCGACGAGAGATTGTAAGACACCGTCAAGAGATTGTATATCGGCACAGGATCTAGCTCAAGCCCTATCTGGACAGTACCTTGTATTATAGAACTTGCTGTATTATAGCGCACACTGTACATAGCCCACCCTAATCTAGAATCTCCCTCCTCACACGCACTTCACATCACTGCCCCCACTGCATGAACTCCCCCCCCCGCACACTATTCCTCCTGCATGATCCCCCCCCACACACTATTCCTCCTACACTGCATGACCCCCCCAGCACTTCATCTGATTGTATTGTTGTGACACCGCCTTGATTTTTATGATAAGACGGTTTAGAAATACTTTTAAATAAAATAAATAAATAAATAAATGCCAAGCTAGAATAAATAAAGTAGGCCTCCCCACATTTGTCCTGGTGATCCCACATTTGGTGGAGATTCTCGAATATGCACAAGATAAATTTACATACTCTGGAGATTCAATTTATTCAAATTCATCTCATGTCTATTCATTGTGCATATCCTGTGTGACTAATTAATTAATTAATTAATTAAGTTATTTAGGATGTCTTTTATACCCCTTTATTCTTCCATCAGAGCGGTTTACATTTCAATTCAATGTGTTTACATTATAACAACAAGTTGGGCGAGGGTATTGTATACGGGTATTTTTAACACACAATGTACCAAAGAAAATAACTATATACAGGATTCTAGGTTATATGCAATGTTTTCTCATAGTCTCTGCCCTGGGCTGGTCAGTTAGGTAAGGATGCCAATACCAAATAGTGATTCCCCATCCCGTGAGGTCTAAGAGAGGCTCCCAAAGTGTTCTTTGTAAAGGAAAGTTTTCAGTTTTTTTCCTGAAGTCCTTACTGTCTAGTGTGGCTCTTATGTCGTCTGGAAGTGAGTTCCAAAGGACTGGGGTGGATAGTGAACAAGCTCTTCTGGAGGTGGGCTTCTTGGATTTCTAGTATGCGGTAAGTGTGACGATCAAATTTCTGTCATTCTTCTTTTGGGTCAAGTGTCTGGATCTTTTCTAATTAGGTCTTGCAGAATGTTCGCAGAGGAATGTTAAAGGATTTTGAATATGTTTAGTGTTGCTTTGAACCTTATACAAGAATGTACTGGGAGACAGAGTAGTTTGTTCAGGATGGGCGTGATATGCTCTTGCCTTGATGCACTGGTGATGATGTAGGCTCCTGTGTTCTGTGCCAGCTGGAGAGGCTGGGTGGACTGCTTAGTGAGGCCCTGGTACAGTGCATTGCAGTAGTCCAGTATTGGGGTGACAATGGCCTGGCATACCATGCAGAAATGGTCTTGGCTGAGGAGTGGTTTCAGTTTCCAAATAATTTTGATTTCATGGTAGGCATTGTTAGTAGTCTTATTTATGTGTGCCTGGAGGTGGAGGTTTAAGTTTTGATCAAGGGCAACTCCTAAATGTTGGACCTCACTTTTTACTACTACAAGGTGGCCCAAAAAAAGTGAGAACATCTCGGAAATTAAAAGCTTAAATAGTTTACTTATTTACCATTTTTAGCTATATAACGTCTTTATTTCGACAATTTCCGGTCGCCATCTTTTAAAAAAAATTGTCAATCGTTTACATCTGTCTTTTTGAATTTTTAAATAACTTATATGCTACGAGATGTTCTCACTTTTTTTGGGCCACCCTGTATACTCATGTGTCCTACATCAATTGATTGTGATGGCTTGAATGAGGCATTTCTTGTAATGTATAGGGAGTCGGTTTTGTTATAGTTAATAGTAAGGTTGTTTTCTGGGAGCCATATGATCATATCCCCCAGGCATCTTGTTATGCAGGAATTGTCCGGCTTGTCCAGATCGATTGGGGTAAATATTATAATGTCATTGGCATATAATCGGTATTGTATTTTATGTTTCTTGATGATGTTACAGATAGGCTGTATGTAGAAGTTGAAAAGAAGCAAAGATATAGCTGATTCTTGTGGTATACCCTGGTGGATAGCGAATGGAGTGGATTGATTTGCCCCACATCTGACTTGCTGCTCTCTGTTACTTAGATAGGATTGAAACCACTTGACAGTGCTGTTGTGCAAGCCAATTTCTTGTAGACGTTGAAAGAATATGTTGTGGGACATGGTATCAAAAGCAGATGATATGTCCAAGAATATGAGTAGGATTCCTGTTTTTTATGTCGTTCATACCTCTGATGATGCAGTCGAGGAGAGATTAAGTAATGTTTCTACACTGTGGTTTGGCTTGAAGCCATGTTGGTGGGGGTCTAGTGGTGCATGTTGGTTGATGTGATTGACTAATGAATCTGGTCGTCCCCCCCTCCCTCCACCCCAGCCATGTGCAGTAATGCACTTTTTTTTTAGCTTCCTGGAAGCCCAGTGAAGATATCAGTGCTCTTTCTATGCTTGCACGCTGTGTGGCCACACCGCTCGCAATGCCCTTGGTAGGGCCCTGTTTCTGAGACTCTTAAGCCCTAGAAATTCTCCCAATTTATAGTTCAATGCTCTGACCATGATATCACACTACTAAATCACGTGTATCTCCTATTTAACAATGTCTACTTGCTATTCACACAACATTTTTAGGTTTTGCAACCACAACTAAAATATCTATGCAGAGAACAAATCAATGTAATAAACAAAACTTAAACATTAGAGATTTGAGTCAAAAACAAGTACACATGTAGCCAAAGTGTACTGGATATATTATGGGCCCAATTCAGAGAGGCGACTTGCGGGGCTGCCCCTATTCCCCCTCAGGCCCTCCCCACAAGGCTACAGCAGCAGTATGGGGAGAGCCGGGGGGGCAGAGTCTAGGCAGAGCAGGGGTGGGCCAAGGTGGCAGGGCGTACAGGGCCGATTCCGGTCAAGGCCCTGTACTTCTTGTGTGGTCAGTGTAAACCTGGTGATTGGGTGTTGGAATCCTCCCGAGAGGCAGGGGCCATGGGCAGGTAGGTCCCTGCCACCTAATTCAGGCTCTGGCTGCCCAGCTGTGGGTCAGACGGTGGGGAAGAAGAGGGTCAGCACCACGGGTGATAGGGGAGCCTGCAGGGAGGATGTCCCCGCAGGCATGCAGGGGCATGCTGGGCCGTCCTCAGGCCCGATTCTTTATGCCATGGGAACGTTTTGCTCCTGCATTACAGAATTGGGTCCTAACAGGCCTGTCCTGCTCAGGGCCATCCGGACGTGTCCCTTTCTGGATCAGGCTCAACGGCAATATGAGGTGCGATCAAAAAGTATCTAGACTTGTACAATAACACAAGAAGTATAACACTGACAGTGAAAGCACTCAGTCCCCTTCCAATAAAATACACTTCCTCCAGCATCCCTGTCACTGCTGGAAGCAATTTTGAAATGCCTCTTTTGTAATGTTTGTAATGCTGCTGTGTCAAATTTTGCTTAATGGTCTCCAAGTTGTCGAATCTCCTTTCTTTCAGTGGTAATTTCAGTTTTGGAAACAAGAAAAAGTCACAGGGTTCGAGGTTAGGTGAGTACAGATACTGACGGACTTACTTGATTTGGTGTAAGACCAAAACTGTGTCTACATACCGCTAATCTTATGATGAACTGCATCTCTCCAAAGAGTCAGCACTTGGACACAGTACTCCTTATTGATGGAATGACCTTTTGGAGCATACTCATGATGAACAATACTCTGGTAATCAAAGAAAACTGTGAGCATGACGTTGACATTGCTTCTCACCTGACGGGCTTTCTTGGGTCTGGAAAAGTTTGGAGTCTTCCATCATGAGGATTGAGCCTTAGTTTCCGGGTCATAACTATAATCTCATTATTCATCACCAGTAATAATTTTTTTTATGAAATCTGAGTTATTTTCAATGCTTTCCAACAACTCCCTGGCTGCAGTCAATCTTCCTTTTGGTCAGGGGACAGGAGTTTCAGCACAAATTTTGCAGACACACAACTGATCCCCAAATCGACAGTAAGAATGGACTGTACCAACCTTAAACTGATGTCCCTATCCGTAGCAAGCTCCCTGATAGTCAATTGATTGTTTGAGCGTATTGTTTCTCTTGTATTGTTGTGTCTGTCTTGATTAGATTGTAAGCTCTATGAGCAGGGACTGTCTTCTTTATATGGTTGCACAACGTTGCATACGCCTTGTAGTGCTATATAAATGATTACTAAGTAGTAGTAGTAGCAATAGCAGCAGTGCTTCAATTTTGTCTTCATTCCTGCTTCCAGAATGTTCATCAGTGTCAACACTTTGGCGACCATCTTGGAAACATTTGTACCAGTCAAACTCGAGCATGACTCATGCATTCATTGCTGTACACTTGCTGTAATTTGTCATAAATCTTTTTGCATGAATCTCCAAGTTCCTGGCAGAAGTTAGTGCAAATTCGCTGTTCAATATTTTCACGCATTGTAAATTATGACCTGCTTTTACACGATACCAAATATCATGTGATCTAAAAAAGTACAGGTGTGCTGCAGTCACACTATACTCTGCACATACAGCACACATAACTGCATGCTTAATAGCATTGAGGTGCAATACATTGTTATATAGCTACACAACAAGTCTCGATACTTTTTGATCACACCTCGTATGAAGATAAAGCTCAATCCAATGTACTTGGGATACATACAGTATGTAGCTTGTCTCCTTCTTTAATCTTCATTTAATAAACTTTAATTGGTGAGTGTGTTTATATATCTCTCTCTTTCTACCTAGGAACATATAGGTTGATACAGTAAAATGGCAGGATAACATCCTTGGCCTGTAAAATAAAAATAGCAGGTTGAAGCTCATATAAAGTTCTAGTAAACCTGACTATAACGTCAGTTTTCTGTCATACCACAAAATAAATTAAATATCTGATAGGCTAAATTAGCACTTTTTCCTACCTTAGCTTTACCTTCTGTGTTTTTTATTTTATTTATTTAAAAGGATTTATATACCGCTTTGTCCTGCAATCAAAGCGGTTTACACTTCAAACTATCAAAAAATCTGTGTCAGTAGGGGTAGTCACGCAGTGCTAACACGGAGTGGAGGTGATGTTTTCTTTGTGTACTGGTTACAGGATGAGCTATGTACAAGCGGTTATACACAGGGAGGGTAGGGGGTACATTGGGGGTCCTTCAAACAATAACTTAATATTTACTTATACAAGGACATCAATGTTAAACAATAACAATAACGTCTACAAAGAACCTTTAAAATCACCTTTAATGATAGTGGCTGGGAGTCTAACTTTATGAAAAGCAAACAAGGATGGTACAGCTCTAAACTGCTGGCAAGCTCTTAAAGAGAAATTTTTATTTCTGTGAACAGACTTTTGGATTGATTTGGAGCATTGCTAACTTACATAAAAGCAACTAAAATGTAAGGGGCAAGGGGAAACAAGGGGGGATTGTTGGATATCTTGGAAAGGGGAGATGGCACAGTCATTTACAGCGGTGTGCTCTACAGACCTAAAAATCAGAAGAACCAGATTGAGATCTAGTCAAAAAAAATCCAAAAGATGAGAATGAAAAGGGTATGGGGGAGGGGAGGTAGGAGATTTGAACCTGCCAAATGTGGATCGCAGTATCATGTCAGTAAAATTCATTAGAAGTAGAAAGATCTTGAGCTCCATCCCAAAGACCTCTCTACAGGCCTACTGTAATCAACCAACAAGGGATGTAGTAATACTATATTTATTTATTTTATTTCTCTTATATACTGTGCTATTCTGCATCAGTGCAGTTTACATTGAACAGGGTATTATAACTTGGAGATAACTATTTCACAGGGAACATGGGCTATGGAGGGTTAAGTGGCTTGCCCAAGACCACAAGGAGCACCTGTGGGACTAGAAACCCACAGTCCTTCTAGCCCAAGGTTGCTGTTCTCTAGTGGGATTTGAACACCCAACCTTCTGGCCTGAAGTACCTTGCCCCAACCACTAGGCCACTCCTCCACTCTGCTGTATCTGTGACTTAAGAATGGAGAAAGTAGTTGTAATGTACAGGGAGATGCTTACCTAACCACCAATGCCCATTGATGGTATGTTTTGAGATATACAAGGGTGAAGTGCTGCATTCATCCTGGACCGGAGACAGGAAGATGTGCTTCCTCTGCACAAAAGTATTAAGTAAAGAAGAGGCTGGAAACCTCTGACCAGTTACTTTAATCTCAGTAGTGAATACATTTATGGAATTGCTGCTAAAATAGAGGATGGTGCAGTCTATGGAATCCAAAAGATCTGAGGCAACATAGTTTTACTAGAGGTAGATCTTGTCAGAAGAATCTGGTCAATTTCTTAGACTGGGTGACCAGACTGCTAGATGTAGGTTCTTAGATTTCAGTAAGGCCATAGACACATTTCTGAATTGATAGCGTAAATAATTGAGTTCTACTAGTAAGAGATCTAAAGTGACCAAGTGGGTTAGAAATTGAATAGGAGGTGACAAAGGGCAGAGGTAAATACAGTTCGCTCTGAGGAAAAGGGCATTGCCAGTGGTGTGCTATAAGGATTGCTCCTTCATCTTGCTCAGCATCTTTGTGAGCAATATCAGTGAAGCTTTGCCTCTTTGCAGGTATTACCAAGATCTGTAACAGGTAGACCTCCTAGAAGGCATAGAAAATATGAGGAGGGATTTAGCAAAGTTTGGGCAATCATCAACAGAATGGTAAAAAATGCTGATTCATGCATTTGGGTTGCAAAAATCGTAGGGAGCAGAACAGTAGGGAGGGGGGAGAGTTCTTCAGTGAAAGAAAAACAGGATCGGATTATATCTGGGTTTGACCTTAAGCAGGCCAAACAGAAAAGCCAGAAGGATGCCTGGGTGAATATGGAGAGGAATAGCCAGCAGGAAAAAGGAGGTGGTTGGGCCTCCTTCTAAGTCTACGGAGAGAGCTCATTTAGAGCACTGTGTACAGGTCTGGAAACCATACATTCCAAAGGACATAAATTAGATGGAGTCAATCCAGAAGGCAACAACTAAAATGGTCAATGATCTTCATCATAAAGAATGAGGACAGACTTGAAGATCTAAATATGTATATTTTGCTAAAAAAAAGGGCAAGATAATGAGATATGATGGAGACATTTAAATACTGTACCTATAATGTATAAATGCACTGGGGTTGGGCCTCTTTTAATAGAAAGGATGTTCTGGCACTATGGGTCATAAGATGAAGGTGAAATGGAGTACACTTGGAGTAATCTAAGGAAATATTTCATTGCAAGAAGGGTGTTGAATAAATGGAGCAGCCTCCTAATTGTTATGGTGGAGAAAAGGTCAGTGTCGAAAAGGCATTTGACAGAGAATCCCTGAGGGAGAGGAAGGGATTATGGAGTTTGGTAGTTAATGCGGGAGGGCAACTGGAAAGGTCATATGATCTTTATCTGCTGTAATTTTCAATGGGGAAATTATGGGTCAGTGTGGCGACTTGCTTTAATTAAACATAATCATCTGCATTTAAATTGATCCAGATGTTCAGCACCACTGTACCTATAAGCAGCAGTGTAGTTACTGTGCCAGCACAATCTATTTAGCTTAGGCCTGCTAAACTAAGGGGCATATTTACTAAAACCCCGGTAAAGTGCGGGCCCCGGTAGTGTGCGTGTGCCATATAAGGAGTGGGCGTTCCGTCCTGAAAAAGAAAAGCCGGAATTTACATATGCGCTAAGGTGCGCGGCGCCCATGTGCATGCACCTTAGCGCATGAGATAGCTGCGTAGGAGGCATAAGTGGCGCGCTGAAGTGCAAGAAAAAGAGCAGAGCCACAGCACAATGGTTAAGACACTGACCAATGATGCAGGCATCAGGGGTTCAATCTCCCACAGTGCCCAATGAAGACAGCTGGCTGAGGCATTAATTTATGAGGCACAGAAATACTGGGCAGCATAAGGTGGGAAGCTAATGTTTTTGGAGGCATATTAATATTGGGCGGCATAAGGCGTGCGCTGATTTTTGAGGCATTATAATACTGGGCGGTATAAGTGACCTGCTGATGTGCAGGAAGAAAAGCAGAGCCACAGCACAATGGTTAAGGCACTTGCCAATGGTACAGGGATCAGGGGTTCAATCCCCCACAGTGCCCAATGGAGACAGCTGGCTGAGGCATTATTTTAGGAGGCATTTAAATGATGGGCGGCATAAGGCGGAGCGCTGATGTACAATCACAGGAACAGAGCCACAGCACAATGATTAAAACACTGACAAATGGTGCAGGGATCAGGAGTTCAATCCCCCAAAGTGCCCAATGAACAAGGCTGGCTGAGGCATAACATATTATGGGGAAGATTGCTTTAGGAGGCATTTTATTCATATTTTAATTATCACTACTAGCAAACGCACTCTCAAAGCGTGTTAACATAAGGCGCCCTATAAGGCACATTTTAAAGTGCACTGTCAGCCAAGGCACCCTAGAATGTTGCTTATAGGGCGCTTTAGAGGGTGCCGTATGAGGTACCGCATGGTCAGTGTACTGTTTTTTATGGCAGC
Source organism: Ichthyophis bannanicus (assembly GCA_033557465.1). NCBI lineage: Eukaryota > Metazoa > Chordata > Amphibia > Gymnophiona > Ichthyophiidae > Ichthyophis > Ichthyophis bannanicus. The sequence goes on along the minus strand of CM066031.1, from coordinate 222,030,780 downwards.
ACTGTGCAGTTTAAGGAATGAAAAGCATACGTAGGTGCGCTGACAGGCAAGGAGGAGCAGCAGTGGAGCACAATGGTTAAGGCACTGACTGCTGATACAGGGGTCATGAGTTTGCTCCCCAATGTGCCTAATACGTAAGGCTGGCTGTGGCATCAGCTTTGCATTGTACATATTTTGTCCTGCAGCACTTTATTTTTATGTTATTAATTGCTGCCAGCAAACACGCCCTCATGTGCCGTAATTGAAGGTGCCATATAAGGCACCCTAAAAGGCACTCCATAGGGCACAATATAAATTGCACTGTCTGCCACAGCACCCTAAAATGTCCCCTATAGGGCACCCTATAATTTGCACCACAGGATAATGTATAGTGCACCTTATATGGACGGGAAACATAAGGTGCCCTATAGGGCGCCCTATAAAGCACCCTCAGAGGCACCTTATGGGTACAGTACGCTGAGGGTGTTTTTGCTGGCATCAAAATATGTACATTAAAAAAAGATAATGCATTGGACAATCCTATCAAATAACCCCACTGTGAGTTTGAACCCATGATCTCTAGCTTCACAGGCAGTGAAGTAACCATTGGGCTACAGTTCTATAGCTACTAGCAAGCCCCTGGCTGGCTACAGAGAGCCTGCATGTCACCACACAGACAGTCTGCTGTGGTCACCAGGATAGGGTTAGCCCACCCATACCCATGATGCACTGCACATGCAAATCAGCTGTCCACAGATAAACACAAGATGGGCAATGCACCCCCACAGCACCTCGGCCTGGTAGGGGGAAGTGACCATGTACACCCACACAGAACCTCGGCCTGGTAGGGGGTACTGACCGTGTGTTTTACTAGCACAGAGTAGCTACACACCGTCACATTGTATGGGTACTGTGCTCACCCTGAGGGTGCAATGAGGCGCCCAGGACCAGGTCCACAACACCTTCCATGGCTGAATGAGGCCATGCCGGAGGTCCAAAGGAGTGTTAATGTGTGAGATAGGTAGTTTCTGCACAAACACTTTGAATGTCTCTGTCTATTTCAGTCAGGTGTAGCCCCCATGGACCATGCACCACCACCCCCTCCCCCCCCCAGCCGAGGGCAGCAAACAGGGTCTCCCATCAACAGATCCACATTCTACCTCCCTGCAGAGGGGACCATCAACCCCAGTCCTGCTGAGGAACAGACACCCTACAGGGCAGTTACTACAGCTCTATACACATCCATAACACAATAGCAGACAAACATAAGGCCTGCATATGGTAAGCTGTACCCCACCACTATCTGATAATGTCCTGCAAGTCATCAGCCACTGCACCCTGCAAGCCAATCCATCAAGACACATACCAGCTACAAACAGTGTGCTAGTTAGTCCATAGTGCATGTTCCCAGTGGAGATGCATGCACCCAGAACTGGGATGTCAGCATACAGAGCAAGCAGATAAAGCAGCGACTGGGCCACAAAAGAAAACACATATCAATCACATGAGAGAAATGCTATATAGCACTATGGGGGTGCCTAGCCATGCTGTGGTCACTGCACAGTCAGGGTGAGAGTGATCTCTCAGCAGGACATACTGAGGTCACCCTGTCTGTGTAGGTGGTGGCCGGGCACTAAAATGTCCCAGTCAATGCCCTATGCCCTGTGCAGATGCACCATGGCCAGGCCACTCTGTCCGGCCTATACCCATGGTACCTTGCTCCTCATTATGCACATTGGCAGCCCAATACTGGCAACATTGCTGGCAGTGTGGGCTGTGGAAGGTGTTTGCAGCCACCACACACTGGATAGACAGACAGCCACCCCCACACCTATGCCAGCATTGTGCTACTATAGAGGAGTCCAGCAGCCATACCCACCACACCAGTCCTGGGCACAGTACAGGCATGGATATGGTACGCAATACTGTTGGGGGTCACTCCCCAGGGTGGTAAACACTGTCAGAGACCAGACCTGCAGCGCACACCGCAGACATCACAATGATTGTTATGGTGGAGATCAATGAGCAAAATGTGCTTAACGTAGGAATTGATATCTGCCAGTTATCATGGGCAACGTTTGATAGCTGTGTACCATATACCCAGGTGTAGGGTGGCATTGCTAAGGTATGCAACTGCCAGTATTGGGGGATACAGGCAGGGCCCAATGTCCTGCCTCTCCAGGAGGCATTGGCCAATGGGGCCTGTGGGTGTGTGTGTGGGTGTGTCTGGCCCTGTTGGCTGCTGCTTTACGGCTAAAATACAAATGCAGTGATTTTTGAAAGAGTTTACGGAGCGTAGACCCTTCCAAAAATCATTTCTTTTTTTTGGAGCTTTCCTGGGAGTGTTTTTTATGGTTTCCCATTAATATCACTGTTGCCCAGCTGGATTATAATTTATTTGGAATTTGTTGTGGTCATTTTCAATTTATATTTGCTATTTTGTTCTGTGCACATGTATCACACTGCTCACGTTTTTCAGGTTTCCCCGATTTTGCTGTACATTGCTGACGGAAATGGTTTCTCTTCCCTTTAAATCGGCTCTAACGCGAGGGTTTCACTCGCGGTATTTTTTTTGCTGAAATTCAGCCCCGCTCCTGTGCGGGGAGCCTCTCCCCTCCCACTCTCTACCCATTGACCCCATCCCCCTGCCCCTCGGGAGCCTTCCTCCGCCCTCAAAATGCCTTTCCACGCCTCTATCGCACATGAGCGCACCCTGCTCTTGTGCGGGCGGCGCACACGCGTGCGGGACACTAAAAATGCGCTATTAGCGTGCGCTAAGGTACCTTAGCACACGCTCAAGTGCGCCCCGCACATTTGCGCGGTTTAGTAAACATACCCCCAAGTCTCTAAGGGGCAGATTTGGTGGCAGTGGCCAGCGCTGTTAAAGTGACTAGCCATTGCTACTTTATTTTTTTTTTTATTTTTTTTATTTATTTTTTTTTTTTCTCTATATTAAACTTTTATTTTCATTTTGCAACAAACAAAAGAAACAACACACCAAAGGAGACAAAACAAGTATACAATAAAGAAAAGTAAACCCAATTACCCCCCACCCCCACGCTTCTTCTCTAGCTGATTGTGTCAGCATGTGAGCGCTTCCAAACAACAGTGATTATACATCAAAACAATCAAAAGAGGATCTGCGATACAGAATAATCATGGGACAAAGATATATACAAATTTAGACAGTCAGATGAGAGCATTGAGCAGAATGTACATAGTCATTGAGCATCTTCCATTTAGACCGATGATGAGGAGTCTGAATGGGGGAAGCAAACATACGAGGTATTTGTTCATATTTACTGTAGAGACAGACATGATTCCACCATTCATTGGGGCTCAGCTGAGAGCTATTTTTCCAGTATTTCGTGATTAGGGAAATAGCAATGCCAAGCATAAAGTCCAAAAGGAAGTAAGCCGTTTTTGGAAGAGAGGGGATCCCCGCAGCTGAGCGAAGTCCCACTATCCTCCAAGAAAGGGGCTCTTGAAAGTGCAAAATAGACTGGATACGACCCCAGACCCGACGCCAGTAATACTGTAGTGCGGGGCATTCATACATAACATGAGGTAGTGAACCAATGGCCGCATGGCATGTCCAACAACTATTGCCCTGAGTAGTGTTCCATTTGGCTAATCTGTCAGGAGTGTAAAAACACCGGTGGGCTAGAAAGAAGAGTGTCTGAGTGAGTGAGGCGGATCGGGAGACCCGTGTCACTCTACTCCAGACAAGGCTCCATTGCTCCGGGGTCAAAGTCACATGCAATTCTCTCTCCCATGCTTTCTGCGCTATAGGGGTATCTCTAATTATAGCATTACATAAGGTTTTGTAGAAATTGGATGCTACACCCGGTGAACTACCGATAGATCGGATAGTCTCCAACCAACCTTGTGTAGGGGAGGCCGATGGCGGGAGCACCTTAGCACTCCGAAGGCAATGCTGAAGTTGTACCAACTGAAAGTAGTGTTTTGCTGGGAGACCAAATTCAATTTGCAATTCACTAAAAGTTTTCCAGCGACCTTCATGGAACAACTGACTAGGGATCCAAATGCCCCTAGTGTACCAGGGGCTCCACGCCATCGGCTTATTTTGTATTCGAAATCGAGTGTTATACCAAAGTGGGAGCTTGTCTAACGGACAGAGTCGGGAGTCTAAAGAGTGCATAAGATTATTAAAGGCACCTAAGGTGTCTAAAAGCATTGGTGGAAAGTGGGAGTCTGATGGGAGAGTCATACCAGGGAGAAAAGTAAGAGGAATCGGTTTGCAAAGGTCCTCTTCTATGTCTAGCCACACAGGTCTACTCGGTACTGGATCTTCCAGCCAGCGAGCGCCTTGTTTGAGAAGAAAAGATTGATGATACTTCAGGAAATCAGGGAATCTGACACCCCCATTTTCCTTATCTGCTTGCAGCTTATGTTTCGCTATCCTAGGTGTCTTGTTTTGCCACAAGTATCTAGTCAGAAGGCCCTCTATATCTTTATATATACGTCGAGGGAAGAGACAGGGCAACATTTCTAAGATATAATTCACTTTCGGAACAATCATCATTTTTATGGTTTCTAATCGACCCCACCAGGTAAGTGTTAAAGGAGTCCAGCGGTGAGTAAGCGCCCGGACTTTAGAGGTTAAGTCTTTGGCATTGAAGGAGATAGTGTCTTCCAAAGGGGAACAATAGTGAACCCCAAGGTATTTAACCATGCGAGGTTGCCATAAAAAGGGGAAGGGTTGCATATCTGCCTGATGAAGCAAAGGATTTAATGGAAAGGCTACCGACTTGGTCCAATTTATCTTATAACCGGACAATTGTGAGTATTTACCAATTTGCTCTAGGACAGCCGGTACTGAGTCTATAGAGACCAAAATCATAAGGTCATCAGCATACGCTGATATTTTGATTTCCCTGTGGGTGAAGGGGACTCCATGAATCTCCTCCGATTGCCGGATTAGTAAAGCCAAGGGCTCAAGTGCAAGATCGAAGAGAAGTGGAGACAGTGGGCATCCCTGGCGAGTGCCGCGTTGAAGGGGAAAAGGCTGAGACTTTAAAGCATTGGCACATATACTGGTTGTAGGCTGTGCGTACATGGTGCGAAGACAACGGAGAAAACCTTCCCCGAATCCGTACCAGCGGAGGACTGCAAACAGGAAGGGCCACTCTAAGCGATCAAAGGCCTTCTCAGCATCAAGTGAGAGGCCAACAAATGGGCGATCAAGATTAACTGCGGTAGTCAGTACATGGCATAGAGTCCGAGCATTGTCGGCAGTTGATCTACCAGGAATGAAACCGCATTGATCTGGGTGTATTAAGGTAGGCATCTTATCCGAGAGCCGGGTAGAGAGAATGGTGGCAAATATTTTATAGTCCGCGTTTAGGAGGGAAATTGGACGATAATTAGCTGCTAGTTGCGGGTCTCTCCCCTCTTTCTCAAAAACCACTACATTTGCCATGGAAAAGGACCCAGAAGGAGAACCCTCCTCGGCCAGAGCAGAAAAATAAATTTTCAAAACTGGAGCTAAGTCAGCGTGAAAAGTTTTGTAGAATTCAGCAGGGAGACCGTCTGGGCCTGCGGCTCGACCTGAGGCACATTTCTTGATAGCAGAATGAATTTCTGAGACAGTAAATGGTGTGTCCAAGGCCACTCTATCTTCGTCAGATAGGGTCGGTCGTTGTACCCCTGAAAGTAAGCGTTCAAATACATCTGGCTCAAAATCACATTCAGATTGATAAAGCCGAGTATAAAAATCACGAAAGAGTTCTAAGATTTCGGTATCTTTAGTGACCAAGCCCCCCCCCGACGGATTACGGAGGGCGGCAACACGCTTGGCTTCTTTTTGACCTTTTAGGGCATTTGCTAATAATTTGCCAGCACGATTATTTTCCCGATAATATAGCCCTTGTTGTGATTCGATATTTTTAACAGCAGCAGTGTACAAAAGCTGATTGTATTGAAAACGCAAGCGTTGTAAACGGAGTAAAATACATGGGTCAGTACGGGACGTGAGGAGACGCTCCCCAGCTTGTATCTGCTGCTCTAGAGTCAGTAAATGCTGCTTTCTTTGTTTCCCCTGCCGAATTTGATAGCTAGTTATAGTGGCGCGGATAGATGCTTTAAAACCCTCCCACCAAGCCCAGCTCGCTGTGTCATGGGGTGAGTTAAAATGAAAATAATCTTGGATAGCGGCCTTTATATCAACCTGAAAATCTTTTTGACCCAGTAGGGATCTATCAAAAAACCAAGCTCGGGGAGAATCGTCCCGCGCAGTGACACGTAATGATAAAGATATGGCAGCATGATCTGAAATATGGAGAGGATGAGTCCTAGTCGTGTCTACTTGAGAAATCAGTGCTTTGGAAATGAGAAAGAAATCTATTCTAGATTGGGAGTGATGGGGGGCAGAAAAGAAAGTGAACTCTAAGTCGGAGGGGTGAAGTAGCCTCCATATATCTACCAGCGCAAGATCTTGCATCAGAGCTGTAAGGGTAGCAAGACTCTTGGGTGGACTACTCGTTCTAGGCGGCTGTCTATCTATCAGAGGGTCTAACACTTGATTAAAATCACCACCAAGTATTAAGGGAGTATTGGCAGAGGCCTGTGCCAACTGCGCAATACTTGCATAGTAAGCAGGGTTGTCCACATTCGGGGCATAAATGCAAATACATGTAAATTCACTATCTCCAACCTTAAGATGTACGCGGGCCCATCTACCCTCCTTGTCAGCGCTAGTATCAATTACAGTAGCTTGCAAAGATTTCTTAACCAGAATGGCTACCCCGCACCGTTTGGAAACGGCGGGAGAATAGGCAGCCACCATGTAAGGCTTAACATTGAGTTTCAGTGTTTCAGCAGAGTTTAAGTGCGTTTCCTGAAGAAACGCTAAATCAGCATGCTCATGGCTAAGATAGCTAAGGATTTTCTTTCTCTTGATTGGACTATTAATGCCCTTTACGTTGAGTGATAAGATTTTACATAAAGCCATTCAGACAAGTTAAAAATTCTGAGCATGATAGCGCACATAATTTCACAATGTCCCTCATATTGACTGTATCTGGCTGTACATATGGCATAAAAGAAAATAAGCTTAGATAATACAATGAAGCGCCCCACATGAAAAAAGAAAAACCGCAGCGCGGTAGAGAAGAAGCAGAACCCCAAAAATTACTGGCGACCATGTGTCTGCGGGGAGAAGCCCCGGAGAAGGCCGAAATTGAAAAAACACATAACCTGTAGGACTGTGCGTGCTCCGAATCCGACCGAGGTACACATCATGGAGGGATAGGAGACCACATAACAAAAGTCATAGAAAGAAAGAAAGAAAGTCCAGGCAGTCTCTGTACTGAACTATGACCGCCGCATCGGGCCCTTCAAAATGGCGGACAGAGCCGGCAAATAAAAGTCCAAGTCATTGGATTAGCGCATCTGCTCTGCTTCTTTGGAGTCTAAAAATGTTGATAGTAGATCAGGATCTTCGAATGTCCTGGTTTGATTGTGGAGAGTCACTCGGAGCTTCGCGGGATACAACAGGCCAAAGCGAGCCTGTAGCTGTTGAAGTCGAGGGCGAAAAGCAAGGAGTTTCTTCCGTCGGTCGACTGTAGGCTTTGCCAGATCAGGGAAGAAGGAGACTTTGTGACCTTCAAATTCCAAATGATGGTTCGCCCGGGCAGCATTTAAAATTTGTTCCACTTGTTGATATCGTAGCAAGCGAAAGATAATAGGCCGGGGGGTCGTTCGGTTGAGCGCCATGTGGGTAGGAACACGGTGTGCTCGATCGATTTCCAGTTCTTTATGAAAGGTGATCTTCAGCAAGGAGGGAAGAGTTTTGAGCAGGAATTCTCTCATATCTCCCGCTTCCACCCCCTCCGGTATTCCAATGAGCCTCACATTGTTGCGACGGGCTCGATTATTGCTATCTTCTAACTCCTTTTGAAGATTCCGTATCTGGCGCTCAACCTTGTCCAGTGTGCCCAAGCGCACCGCGTGCGAGTCGAGGACCCCCGCCATATTGTCCTGCCGTAATGAGAGACCTTCAAGTCGGTCCTGGAGCACTCCAAAGTCTTCTCGCATGGCTCTAAGCGCTTCTCCATTGGACTGCACCAATTCCTTCACGCCGCGTATTTCCTCTAGAATCTCCAGGTGCATTTCGGGGTTCTCCCGAAATGGAACCATCTTCTGTGGGGAGGACACCTCTGTTTTGGAGCGTTTTCCGTGAGAAGAAGAAGGAGACCCGATGTCCAAGCGCGCTGGTTTATGGGCCGCCATCCCCCCCGAGGTACCCCGGTCAGCCCGGAGCGAAATAGTAAGTTTGTATAGGTATTATGTCAGGATTCTAAGTAGGCCTCTCGGGAGCTTCAGCGCGAAGCGTCTTACCCGCTGGACATCAGGCTCCGCCCCCCAGCCATTGCTACTTTAATTTATGATTGGATATTCAGTGCCAGACCATATCAAACCACCATCACTAAATATCTACTTTGCCTGGATAGCACTTTAGCTAGCCGGTCAGCAGCAATATTGAGCCTCTAACTGGCTAGTTAAAATTCCTAAAGTTAGGATAGGCTTTTTCCTAAGTTAGATTCCTAAGTTAGATGCCTAGAGGCTCAGTATCACCACAGACCGGCTAACTAAAGGTACTATTCCCGCTCTGACCATGCAATGCTCCGATGCTATCCGGTTAGTGTTGGAGTATTTAAACCGATTAGGAGGGGATAATCAGTGACACTAACAGCATTATTGCCATTGAATATTCCACTAATCTCATTTTAGGAGGTTAGAAGGTCTGCTAAATAGCTAAGATGTTTTGAATATGCCCTCTATAATTTATCCAGATAGTTGCTGAATTTTGCTGCTATCTGGATAATTTTTGGGTCTCCCCTCACACTGTTCTCCCTCTGCTCTTTCTTTATATGGATAGTATTGAATTGTCCAGATAAATTTTTAGCCCAAAGCTATCAATACTACCGACACAGTTCTACTCAATCAATTAGTACCAGACAGCCACACAGCTTACAATTGCCCACGCACCCACAAACGTGGAGGAGGGGTACTTATAATTGCAAAGAAAAACCTGAAGTTCAAAACACACAGCTCCACCGCTACACCACAAAGCAACACGCTCAGCATCATGAACAAACACATGGCACTCTGCCTAACCTACAGAGCACCCCGAGCCCCTCCTGATGAACTGGCAGCAACGCTCGAAACAGCATGCGCCCTCATAGCAACTAACAAACCCACACTCATGCTAGGTGACTTCAACCTCAAGACCACCAACACCAAAGATGCCGATGCCTTTCTCCAAGCAATGACATCACTTCAATACACCCAAATCATCAACGCCCCTACACACAGGCACGGATCTACACCAGACCTCATATTCGCAACCAACTCCCTAACTTCAAGAGGTCTAATCTCAACTCCTTCCGTCACCCCAGTCCCCTGGTCAGACCACCACATAATCAAGATCACACTGCAACTTCAAAAAGACAACCACAACGAACAAACCAACATTTCCCACACACAAAGGCGATTCAAGAAATTCGACAGAGACACCTTCCTACTGGACACGTTAAATCAACTGTCAACAGAAACAGACAACCTGGAGTCTCAAATCATCAACTGGAACAACACAATATCCAACGCCGCCACAGCCACTGTTACCAGACCAGAGGAACACTGCAACAACAAGAGACAACACAAACCCTGGTACTCCTCAACCATACGACAAAAGAAAAGAGAACTCAGAAGGATGGAACGGAGATGGAGAAAATCCAAGACACCGGAAAACCAGCAAACATACCTAACAAACCAAAGACTATACACCGAACACATCAACCAATCCAAGAAAGAATACCACACAAACATGATAAACACATCCATAAACAAACCCAGGGAGCTCTTCGATATAGTGAAATCCTCACAAAGGAGCAGAAAACTGAGGAGGAAATACAAATAGACCCGCAAAAATTTGCTGATCACATCAAAGACAAATTTCACTCCACAGAACCAACTGAAACCAGCTCTTCAACCCAGCCTGATTCATACCCTACGACATGGGACACCTTCTACCCTCCCTCAACAGAACAGCTCTCCCGCATCATCTCAGCAATCAGAACAAGCACCGCCCCCACGGACCCCTGCCCAGTATCATGGATAAAGGCCACCAAATCAAGCCTCATCCACATCATACACGACATTGTGCTCAATTCACTCACCCAGGGTCTCCTGCCAGCTCAACTAAAACTGGCTACAGTACGCCCAATACCGAAGAAAACAACCCTCGACAAGAGCAACCCCGCAGCATACAGACCAATATCCAGCATACCTTTCCTGGCAAAAATCATAGAAAAAGCAGTGCAACAACAACTTCAGGAACATATTGACAACCATGCCCCTCTAGACGACAACCAGCATGGCTTCCGCCCCCAACATGGAGTCGAAACACTGCTGATCTACCTCATAGACAACATCATCAGAGTCATAGACAACAACAACAAAGGCATCCTAATGATCTTCATCGACATCTCCTCCGCCTTCGACACAGTTGACCACCCAACCCTCCTGGAAAGACTAAAGAAAATTGGGCTTCACGGTACCACGTTAAAATGGTTCCAATCCTACCTCACCGACAGGCAGCTACAAGTCAAGATAGGCCACAACACCTCTCAACCCATAAAAATCCGCCAAGGAGTACCTCAAGGATCCGCCCTCTCGGCCCTTCTGTTCAACATATACATCCAGCCAATATGCGACATCCTGAAAGCGAACAACATTCAATACACCATCTATGCAGACGATATCATGATATACACACCCATCTCAACCGACAACCCAGACTACAATAGAATAACTGACTGCCTAACACAAATGACAAACTGGTGCACGAACAACAACCTCTCAATCAACTACAGCAAGACTGAGGCTCTAATAATCACTCGCAACCCCAACTTCATTCACCCACCAGACATCAAATAGCAGACACAACCATTCCAATGAAATCCGAAGTAAGATACCTGGGAGTAACCCTGGACAACAAACTAAATCTCATGTCTCACGTCAACAAAACGGTCAAGAATGCATACTATAGAATGAGAATCATCAGACGGCTTAAACCCCTCCTCGACGCAGAACACTTCCGCACAGTATGCCAAGCGCTCATCACCCCATTATTGGACTTCTGCAACCCCATCTACCTTAGCCTACCAAAGCAAACTCTCAAACCGCTCCAACTAGCCCAAAACACCGCCGCACGCATAATTTCTGGCTCAACAAGACATGAACACATTACCCCGGTTCTCAAAGATCTACACTGGCTCCCAATCAGCTCACGTATCAAATACAAAACAATAATGAACATATTCAAAATCAAGCACCACATTTCAGCAAACAGCCTGCACACCCTCATTCACCCAGACACCTGCACCCGTCCGAGAAGAAAAGGAACCTCCAACAGAGTCAATACACCAAAAGACTTCAGAAAAACACGAAAGGACACCACAGAGAGAGCCCTCTCCCTGGCAGCCCCAACCATCTGGAACTCCCTCCCAGATGATCTGAGATCGACAACGGACCTCAAAGACTTCCGCAAACAGCTGAAGACAACTCTGTTCATAGAACATTATGGACACATCACGTAATCAACAAAGCCTGATCAACAAAAACCCCGACGAGAGATTATAAGACACCGACAAGAGATTGTATATCGGCACAGGATCTAGCTCAAGCCCTATCTGGACAGTACCTTGTATTATAGAACTTGCTGTATTATAGCGCACACTGTACATGCAAAATGCAATGCAATGTGTGCCTTCGAGTCTGTGCTGACTCCTGGCGACCCAGAAGCACTGTACATAGCTCACCCTAATCTAGAAGCCCCCTCCCCCCACACACTTCACTCCACTGCCCCCTGCACCAACCCCCCCCCTCCACACTATTCTTCCTGCATGATCCCCCGCACCCTACTCCTCCCTCACTGCATGACCCCCCAGCACTCCATCTGATTGTATTGTTGTGACACCGCCTTGATTTTTAGGATAAGACGGTTTAGAAATACTTTTTAAATAAAAAATAAAAATCAATATAAGGTCTTAAAATCCATGCATTAAGCCAGATATCCACTTGATGACTGCCAGTAAGCACATAGCTAACTTTGAACATCGGGCCATATGCTTCTCTGTTTCTAACTTTGCTAAAATGGGGAAGTACCATAAGGACGCACAGGCATGGTGATAGGCGGTAGTGAAGTGAAAGAACCGTGGATAAACTAAAAGACACTATAGAAATAGCAACATATACTTGTGTGAATAAAACATTAAGGAAGAAGGTTGATGTTTTCAAAGATGACTTAAAAATGTAAAGGGCAAAAAGATTATCATTCAAAATATACAGGGTATGATGGAAAGCAGAGCACAGGGAAGTTTATCTGGATTAACTGCAAAAAGCAGGGAAAGTATTTTGGGTGGAAGGGGGCAGAAATGCTAAACAAATAATTCAGGACTCACTGAAAAAGGAATTGGAGAACTGCTGATTATTGATAAGAGTATAGATGGTGGAGGAACAGATGCAAATCATCTATAGAAGAGAGCATTTGTGTGGAGTTAGAAAAACTTAGAAATGCCATGAGGCTGGATGACGTACACTCCATAATACAAAGGGAAGTCAGGGAGGATCTGGCAGGTGCCCTGAAGGACCTGTTGAATAGATATAAAAAAGAAAAAATATGCAATGACAACATATAAAGATCATAAGGCCTAATCAGTCTGTCCATCCAAACCAAATACTAAGTTCTACGATCCCCTTTTCTTCCTTAGAGATCCTCTGCATTTGTCCTATACTTTTTTGAATTCAGATAGTTTTCTACGCCACTTGAACTACACGACTATTATACGCATCTACCACCCTTGCTGTAAAAAAACATTTCCTTAGATTACTCCTGAGTCTACCCCTTTCACCTTAATCTTATGACCTCTTGCTCCAGAGCTTCCTTTCAATTGAAAGAAGCCCACCTCTTGTGCATGTATCTTGATTTATCTCCCCTCTCCCACCTTTCTTCCAAATGTACATATTGAGATCTTTAAGCCTGTCGCCATATGCTTTATGACAAAGACCACTGACCATTTTAGTAGTTGCCCTCTGCACCACTTCCATGCTGTTTATATTTTTCTGAAGGTGTAATCTCCAGAATTGCACACAGTACTCCAAATGAGATATCAATAGAGATTTATACAGAGGCACTATCACCTCCTTTTTCCTGCTGGACATTGTTCTTCCTATGCACTCAAGCATCCTTCTGGCCTTTGCTGTCACCTTTTCAGTTTGTTGGTCATCTTAAAATCATCAGATTCAATCACTTCCAGGTCCCGCTCTTCTTTCATGTACCGAAGTACTTAACCCGCTATACTGAACAGCTCCCTGGGGTTTTGGAGGTCAAATGCATGATCCTAAATTTTTTAGCTGGCAAATTTTAGACCATTCTTCAGGCTATGCTAGATCCCCTCCTCATATTATCTATACCTTCCAGAGTGTCTATATTATTGCAGATTGCCTCACACTCAACCAGTTTCTAACCCAGTTAGTCATTTTTGGGTCCATTCCAAAAGCACTCAGTTTACTTTTAAGTCATCTATGTGGAACCATGTCAAAGGCTTTGCTGAAATATAAGCATACCACATCTAGCATTCTTCCTCAGTCCCACTCTCTGGTCACCCAGTCAAAGAAACTAATCATATTCATCTGACAAGACCTGTCTCTAGTAAAACCATGCTGCCTTGGATCCTTCAATTCATTGCATTGTAGAAAATGCACTTATCTTGGTTTTAGCAATGTTTCCATTAATTTACCCATCACAGAGGTCAGATTAACTGGTCTGTGGTGCACAACCTCCTCCGTACTTCCACTGTTGTGGATAGGAACCACATATGCTGTTCTGCAGTCCTCTGGGATCACTTCCAACACTAAAGAAGCATTGAAAAGCTTTGGAATGGCTTAAAAGGTTAGGGCTCTTCATCTTGGAGAAGGGATAGCTGAGGGAAGATATGAGAGAGGTCTATAAAATAATGAGTGGATTGGAATGGGTAAGTGTGAATCAGCTGTTTACACCTTCAAAAAAGTACAAAGATTAGGTGATATGCAATGAAGTTGCTAATAACTGAAGAAATCTTTTTTTCACTTAATGTGTAATAGCAAATGTAATGTGTGCCTTTGAGTCAGTGCTGACTCCTGGTGACACAGCAGCTCCTGAGTTTTCTTGACAGTGTAATAGGAAGTAGATTGTCAGGGCTTTCTTCTTAGGCAATGGGGGGTTAACTGACTTGCCCAAGGTCACAAAGAGTGCTAGGGGAAATTGAACTCTGGTCTCTTGATTACTAAGCCAGTGCTCTAACTACTAGGCTACACCGAATAGATAGCTAAGCTTTGGAATTCATCGCCAGAAGGTATAATAAAAGCTGTTAGTGTAGCTGGGCTTAAAAAGAGTTCAGACAAGTTCCTGGAAGAAAAGGCCATAAAACATCATTAAAGTAGATTGGGAGAAATCCACTGCTTATTTCTAGGATAAGTAGCATGGAATCTGTCTACATTTTGGTATCCTGCCAGGTACTTGTGACCTGGATTGGTCACTGTTGGGTTTGATGGAACATGGTCTGACCCTATATGGCAAATCTTATGTTCTTATGACAGAAGAGCGGCTAAAATTTCCCTAAGTTCCTTCAATATGCTTGGGGGCATCCCATCTACCGCATTGTTTAATCTACTTTTGGTTGTTAACTCCTCATGAACATAGTTTTCTGAAAAACTAGCATTACTATTCCTATATATGTGTGTGTGCTTTTTTGAAGTCCCACCTCCCGGTCCTTCATCAGTAACCACAAGACAGAAATAATTGTCAAGCAATTCCAATTTATCCTCACTGGCTTCTACATATTTCTCCCTTCACCCTTGAGTCTGACAATACCACTTCTGTACTTCCTCTTGTCACTAACAAATCTTTAAAAGTCTTAAACCTCTATTTGACTATATGGGTTATTTTTTTTTATATTTCCATCTTTGCTTTTCTGACTACTTTTTCAGCTTCTCTTAGCTTTTCTAAATATTGTTGTTTGTCTTCCTCTTTCTATGATCTCTTGTACTTTATGAGGGCTAACCTCTTTTTTCTTGTCTTTTCAGCTACTTCTTTCAAGAACCATAGCTAAACACATTTTCTCCAGCTTATCATTTCAGCTATTTCTTTTGAGGACCATAGTAACCTCCTTTTCCTCTTAGTTTTATTTACTTTCCTAATAAAAAGATTCTACATCCTCCAGATGTTCCCACCCAGCTAACAATTCCTTGAGGAATACCCCCATCTTGACAAGTTTTTCTGGTCTAAGACCCTCACTTTTGAATGAACCATCTCTATTCATATCCTAATACTGAACCTCACTATCTGCTGATCAATGGATGTTAGATGATTACCCACTGTAACATCTGAAACACTTTCCCCATTCATATGCATCAGGTACATTAACAGTTGTTGGAATAGTTTTCCCTGTAGGGAATCTAGGATCTCCCTACTTTTAGACCACACCATTGTAGGAGCATCCCAATCAATACCCAGCATATTGAAGTCACCTAGCAATAGCACTTTTCCTTTCATAGCAATATTCTGAATGATTTCAACTAAATCTATGTCCACTTCTTCTGCCTTTGAAAAAAGGTCTGCAAATCATAGCAGTGTAAATAAACATTGCATTCGTTATTTCCAGATCAATTCACAGTGCCTCCTTCTTACCTTGTAAGGACTGCAATTATGTTGTTTTAATATTCAGCCCCCCCCCCCCCAAACAGCAGTCAATACATTTTTAAATGCCAACTGCCTTGAGAAATGCAATGCATGCCTTTAAGTTAATGCTGTCTCCTGGCAACCCAATAACTCTTGGGTTTTCTTGGCAGTGTGACCCAAAGTAGATTGCCAGGCTTTTCTTCCAAGGCAATTGAAGCGAAAGTAACTTGCCTAAGGTAACAAGGA